>CM066232.1:18392477-18992477 GCA_033675125.1 Athetis lepigone
GGCGTTTAAATTTACCATAACAATGTTTTCAATCTGTGTACCACAGGTACTTCTCCAAACAACTGTGTCTGGTCAGCACCTGAAATCTCAAGGTGCCATTTTCATTCTCCAACCACTTCACGTCCATTACGAACCTTACCACCATTGCTGCGGTGTGTACCCCGTAAAATTTCACTAAACCACCAAAGGTAAAAAGGCTCCACCTGCATTTGACAATGGTCTAGTCATTTCTTTCACAAAAATGACGGTTCGGGCGACATCCGAAATCCCAACTTTTCAGGTAAAACTAAAAGGGTCCGGATTTCAATTAAAAAACCAAATAGGTTTAGTTTTACCAACGTTTCGGCACGTCATAATTTCTTCAGTTTTTTATCGTAGTAATGTAACTTTTAAATGGGCAGCAAAATGCTGAATTAAAGTGATATTTTATTTTGATATCATTAATTCATTTTTGAGGAATCCTAAGATAGTTCCGTTACAAATAAAAAATATTAAAACGAATTGACAGGGATTAACTTGCTCAATAAAACGTGCTACTCTTGACTCTTTAACACAGAAACAATCAGGGTCCCTTACGACATCTCAATCAGCATCAAATCAAGTCTCGTTTCGCATCCTCAATACATAATCACTAGGGCTATCCTTAGCACCATTATATTCTTGATATTGCTTTGAAGTGATAATATTATTTATTATCATTACAGCCTTATGGGGAAAACAAACACTTGTTTTCCTCATATCCTGTCAAGAATATTTTTTTGGTATTGTGTTTATTTTGTATTTTTTCTCCAAATAATAAAGATAATTCCTTTTTTGTAAGCGGAAAAGTGGAAAATCATCAAATGATTCCCTCGCTCTAGGCGGAGTAAAAGCGAGTTTCAGACTTCTTTTTTTCATCTCTTTTGAACAACCCTCAGTCAAATAACATAACATACCTATTGAATAAAGATAATACTATTATATTATCATTAGCGTTCATGAGCTGTATTGAGAGTTGTCAATTTGTCTATCAGTGAACCGACCAAAATGTTTACGACGAAAGATTTAGGAATGTTCTTCATTAACAACACAAACTTATATGAAACAGTCATTCTCACAAGCCGTTGTGCCCAAGTTAATAAGGTGCAATGTAGGTTATTCAATATTTGTATGCAGCGTTTACCCTTGTTACACAAGTCGATGCATCTTGCACTCGAGTTGTGCGGTTGTGCCGAAACTTGACGTAGTTGCATTTACATAACCTATTTAATGGCGACATCTGACATTTACTGCTAACTGCTCATTTGTGGGGCCAAAGTTTAGCCTACATAGAGGGTATCTTATTTGGGAATGGAGATTGCGTCAGGTCATAAGTTGCACGCTAAGACATGGTGTACGGATGAACAGCTTCTTCTACTTAACAATATATAGTGAAAAACATTATAAAATATATATTTCCTACAAATGATATTGAGCAAAGTAAAGCTTACTATAGGTAAATGCATATCCTGGATAGATATCTCATTTGCTTCGTTCAGAAACAACAGAAGAGTCGCCTTGGACTTAGCGACCTGGATTATTTACTTGTTTTATCTCATCACAAACCAAGTTCCAAGTTTTGTTGTTGTATTTCGAACTTTATGCTGATCAATTTTACGTTCGGCACGATACTTGACTAGACTTTAAACGTAGTTTTGTATTTTGTCTCTTTATTAAAGTCACAAAATAGATTCTTGTTGTTTAAGTCTTGCCTCTTCAACTCTGTTATCTGTAGAAGAATCACTTTTTGACAACTCATAAACAATATCAACTTACTGATTGATGACGTTTCACCCAGATTCCATTTCACTGTAACCGCCAATACAGCACAAAGCAAATTTTCTTCCCTAAAGGCACAACATAACTGCCACAATTAAAACTGAGAGGGTACGTTCCCTACTCATTACTCAAAATTAAAATAAACCTCCAAAGGGCTCCACACTCATTTCGTGTTTAACTCAAACGTGTTGCGACGTTCGTGAGTGAAAAGAGTAGGCTTTAATTAAAAGGAACATGCCTCCCACCGCAAAAGCTTGACATCGCGCGTCTAAAGATGAAGGAATTTCACAACGTTTTTGCGTTTCTGAGTTTCTGACGATGTTTAGTTTTAATGATGCAAGTAAAACTGCGGAGGTTTTGTCTAAAAATTTTAACAAAATCGACCTCAGTGGGAATGTGTAGAAAGCGAGTCAACGTAGTACCTACTATAAGCCTAGTATAACAAAATCTCTTCCCGCGTCTGTACACTTTAATTAAAGGGTGGTATTTAAACGCAAATCAAAAAATATCCTTTTTCTATGCAATAAGATTCCGAATTCCCATCAAAATTACTGATTGCACAGCAAAATATTCAACTCAAAATATCACTAAACACACTACAATTTATTTTCGCAGCGTACAGCGATTTTTCCTAAAGCAAAAGCTTTTTATTCAATGCACAGCTAATAATCTTAATGCACATTATACATGTTAACTCTTTTTCTTTTAAATATAGCTTCTATTTTTATATTATTTACAGTAGTTTTTCTAAATAAAACAGCATTTTATTATTCACAGTTGTCTTATTATTTATTAATTACCACATAATGAGATCAGCAAAAAATATATAATTTGATACAAAATTGTGATTTATTGAATTATTAAAGCGGGTCTTGCTTTCGCGGGGCGTCCACGCTTCCTTTTTTGCCCAATAGGCACATTTTTAGCTTCTGCAGGTGGCGCCACGAACTTAAAATTCCACAATAAATCACTTAAAATCATGGAGATATAGGTAGGGTCTAGTACCAAATAAATGTTTTTGTATGTACTATAATAGGGGCCGCCTTTGTACGGTGTTTGTACATAAAGTTTTAAATAAATAAATAAATAGGTTTTTCCTAATAAGTATTTAAGCAAACTAATTAAAATAGATCACCAATTATTCTAAAACAGAGCTAAGAAACTAAAATGTTTGCTTGGCAAAAGAGGATATCTGGCGCTCGGCGGCCGCTGCCGCGGCACGCTCGCTGCGCTCGCTCGCCTTCGCGCGTTGTGTGGTCACAGTTCTAACCAACCATTTCTATCTCTATCTTACTCGCTCGCGCCACTCTGCACTCCAGTGACGAAAAAGCGCGCGAAGCCGCGTACCTTTTTCAGTTAATTTGTTCTGCTTTTAAAAATAATGCAATGTGACAGGATTTTTTTGTTATAATAATAAATTATAAAATTTTCTCAGCATGGCTTCTTGAAAATTAAGACAAATATGGTGAACAGGTTTGGTTGTACTTACTGGTTAATATGCGACTGGGATAGTTATTTTGCTATGAAATATGAAAATTTTGCTGTGCAGTCAGTATTTATGCTATGTATATAGTATTTTTGTACAAAAATAAATTTAACTGTATTGCATTATGAGAAAAAAAGTAATGTCATATTGATGTATAATTTCGAATTATCTGCAGTTTGAGTTTTGTTAAACATTTAGTTTATTTATAGTGAAGTAAGTTATTTGATGTAAAAAAGAATATAAATGATGAGTATGTATTGATAGGTGATTATTTATTTGATATGCAATTTATAATATCCCTTAATTAAATTACGCAACATATTATAATGCGGCTGTAATCAATAGAAAGATGTTTATAAATGTTTATTTTTAAACAAGCCTAAAACATACTACCTCTCGACGACAGAGCGAGAGCCCGCTGTCGCGCTTCTATTGTGTCTCGGATCACATATGTTCGAAGGTTTAAAAGTAGAGAAACGTCGAGAATTACAAAGGAAAATTGGAAAATTGTGAGTTTATTTTCAGAAGTAAACCACCAATTATTATGATGAATGTTTGAAACATTTGTTGATGTTATAAGTTAGTCAAGAAGGCTGTGTTCAAACAACATACTTAACTAGCTTTTGCCCGCGGCTTCGCCCGCGTGGATGTCGGTTATATCGCGATTTCAAGAGAACTCTTCAAAAGTTCGAGATAAAAAATAAGTATCCTATGTTCTTTCTCAAGGTCAACTCTATCTCTGTACCAAATTTCATTAAAATCAGTTCAGTGGTTTAGACGTGAAAGCGTAACAGACAGACAGACAGACAAAGTTACTTCCGCATTTATAATATTAATATATATAGCAGGGATAAAAGCAGTAAACATTATGTCTATCTAAAACAAGCTATACGCTGTTGAAGAATAACAGTATTACCTAAGTGTGACTATTGACTATGTTTATAAAGTATACTTGATTAACCCTCTGGTTTAATGCATATTAATGAATATTGTCACGATTGTACATCGCAAGATCATGAACACTTTTATCTTCTTGACTCGCAGTCCATTCAGTACCATGATGCAGTTTTGAAACCGAGGCAAAAACGGCAAAAAAATTATCTTTCATGCTTCCTTTCTTTATGTACTAAATTGAGTCCAAAAATTTTAAAAAGCTCGACAGACAGTGGAACCCGTATGGGTTGGGAGGCTTACGGGACCGGGCCGAAGTCCCGAAAATTTCAGGAAATATATAAAAATAAACAAAACAAAATAGTACTAATTTTTTAGAAGCACAATTATTATATTTAATTTTTGCACATTACAACTTCACGCAACGAATATCCTTCAAGGTCTGTCCAACATAATAAGTGCATCTTTTTATTACATCATCTGAATAAATAGGTACTTTATTTTATTAGAGATATATTGCATCACCTAATTTTACATTCAAATCAAATGGTTCAATTTTTATTTCATACATAAGTAATATAATAATCAAATTGATAAAAAAGTAAAAGCTTTTGGAGCCTACATCAATATTCTTTGAGAATATGCCATTTGATACAGGAATCTCATTTATATGTTCGAGCATTCACGGATTATTCTAGAAATCCGAAGCATATTTCAACCTAGAATAATTTTATTTACATGGCTGAATGTAATGTGGGTTTCTATTGTCCACACATTTCTACCTTTTATCAAGTTGATCCTGAAACTTCGCCTGTCTGCACCTTATTATTACCTTATTATTCGCGTATTAAAAAACTTTTTCCAAAAAAATACTTAATAACCGTCTTTCAAAACTAAAAACACAAAAATAACTAAAATTTCGGGAGTCGGTGGCTTCTCTTCTGCCAATTAATTTGTGTTGCCACAGACTTCTGAAATTTTAGTTATTTTTTATTTTTAACTTTTTAGTGTCGAGTCACAATGTTGACTGTGTATTCAAAGTAATTAATTAATTTTCAATTTATTAATTTATCAATTTAATTTATTTTCAAAATAAAACCGTTGAAGAGTTCCCTGAACTATCCTTCGTCTTCATCATCAGACCCCTAATACAGTCACAACCCATCTAGGTGTAAAGTTCTTATCAATACAAATTAATCAAGCCCAAACTCAAGGTAACTGCTGTGAATTGTTGAGGAGTTCCCTCGACTGTCTCTCGGCTCCATCATCAGATCTACTCCAGATCTTTAATAAATTGTAGTGCTTTAATACTTAATGAAAAACTTACAAACGCACTAGTCGCCCCTACGATTTTTGAAAGTTTCCCTCGATTTCTCTGGTCTGCTACCATCACACCCTGATTTTCTTATGAAAGGACTACCTTGGAAATGTCTTCTTTCCAACAAAAAACCTCCTCCTTTTTTTGAAGTCGGTTAATAAAACAATATTATTCACAGAGCCAAAGCCCAAGAGCAGAAAATCCAAGCCAGGATGCAATATTTACAAGAATTTGTGGAGAAACAGCGAAAAGAGCGGGCAGCGAAAGCCCTCGAAAAGCAAAATAGAATAAAACAGAGGGTGAAAGCTGCTGATGAACTAGAACTTCGACGGAAGATCACTATGATACGGCAATGGAGGACTAATGAGAAGAAGCGGCTAAACAGGCTGAAACAAGATAGGGAATCAAAGAAGAGGCGGCTGGAGAATGAGGTAATGTGAATTTGTTTTGTTGTATCGTTTAGTACCAGTGTCATAAGGTGGACGGTATTGCGGAGACCTGCCTGAAAAAAACACGACATGATGACTCATGGTCATACGCTTACCACGAGAACTAGTTCGAGGAGGCGAGAGACAAGAGTCTGGAAGGATTTGGGTAGTTTTTGCCACTGAGGACACTTGGGACAATATAGACTAGAGGAAAACAGTTTAAATAATGCAAACCTATGCGTGATATGCGTTATTTACTACACTTTGTTCTGTGTCTGCCTATGACGTCACTAGCCAACTTAATTAGAAATCTACACTGATTATTGTCAAGTAAGAGATAAATAAAAACAACTACTCGATTAGAAAGCATTTTGTTTCGCGCACATATTATAAAATAAAGGTTTCCAATACCAAAATTCCATACGAGCTTTGATATTTGGTTGCGATTTTTTTACACTCTTCATACAGCGCTGTCTATCAATGTATATATTCCTGCATAAGTTCAGTAGAATATTTGCAGGTTTCTCTTTTTTTCAATACATAATAAATAATAAAATAAATAATAATCTTTATTGGCATAAAAATAGGAACAATAAAATGAAGTCCCTGGCTCCCATGCTAGGTGAAATATGGGCATGGTCCTGGGGCTCAAGTCTGCTATTGCAATGGTAGTTCAATCGGATCGGTTTTTGACGTGTAACGTAAAACTTTTGACACATTTCCCATACCAAAACTGTCGAAGTTGTCAAATATCCGGCCAATGACTGGTCCTTGAGACACGATTAAAATAGTAGACTAGAGCCCCTGATCTTGCTATCAAAGACCTCATACATCGTTTTCAGAGGGCAGCTCTGAAAACGATGTATGAGGTTAAATAAAAGTAGTTGGGAATACAGATTTAGAAGAAAATTTCACGGATAGGTTGTACACTATGACAGTCCGCAAGACTTAATAGGATATCTGCTAAATGCGGATAGTATCCTGAATATTTGAAAGTGTTTTAGTACAGGGGAAGATCAAGTCGTAGTTTTTGTGACTCTCCAAAGTATAGTCTGTGACAATGATGTTATAAGTAAAAAAGTGTAGATAGGTTAAATGCAGTCAAAAAGTGGCACATTAAAAGTTTGCCAATTGGCAAACATGATACTGAGTATCGCGTTGACATTTGACGTTTATCTTTTTTTCACTCGCACTACTTCAATCATGTCATCCTACTTTGACGTGTAATGTATGTGTGCGTTAGTGTGCCGTTTTTGCAGATAGAATTTCGTTTGGGTAACCTATCTACACTTTTTTACTTATAACATCATTGGTCTGTGAAGTTTCGTTGTTTCACAGCCTCTTCCATAAGGTTTCACAGGGTTGATAAACTTAAAATCTTCATGCGTGTTACTGCGCAGTTCTACTAAGCTAGATAGACGCAGTTAAGATATAAAAAAAAGTTCAATTATTTGAACACTCTTATGTATAATTACATGAACGTTTGTATTTATTAGTTTTAATCTACACTAATATTTTAGAGAGGAAAACTTTGTATGTTTGTTTGTTTGATTGTTATGAATAGGCTCAAAAACTACTGGACCGATTTTAAAAATTCTTTCACCATTCGATAGTTACATTGTCAACGAGTAACATAGGCTATATAATATCACGCTATGTCTCACGGGAGCGAAGCAGTAACCAAAAACCTAATGTAACGTGGGTAAAACCGCGAGAAACAGGTAGTTTATAATAAACATTGTTAACGTTTCAGGCAAACAACAAATGGGCAGCTCGTGTGAATGCCCAGAACATGAAGATACAGGAAGAGCACATGCTTTTGAAACTGTACACAGAAGACATGGCTGCCAGTGCCAGAAGGAGAATGAAGTAAGCCAAAAGCTCTCTTAACTTATGAGTTGTTTTTTAATTAAGCAGTGAAACGCCATAGCGAAAAACTAATGTAATAAACGAAGCTACTGTAGAAAACTGCATATCAATCGGTCAAGCCGTTCTGGAAATAAATGGTTTGCGCACACACAACCTCTCACCACGCATACACCTTCGTTTAGTCGTAGTTAAAGAGAGACAAACTCAAAAGTTACGTAATATTTTTAATTACCGTTACAAGCAGGGGTACACCAAACATTAAATGACGAATACGCGTCTATTCAGCCACGCCTCCGTGGACATAGACACTTACACTCTTCTGTACGCGCAATAAGTCTCTGTGGACATTCTCTCCACGCAGTACTTAAGTGCAAAAAAAACCCAGTCAGTGGGTGAGGCATTAAGAATCAATGAAAGATAAAACACAAAGCCAGTCAATTCCCAGATCGTTGAGACAATAAGCAAGTACCTAATCCTAATTTATGTTGATTCATTCCGTTCTTTATAGCGACAGATTACAGAGCAATAAAGTCCTGATTGTGTTTCCAATGACATCTAAATTGCTTTCTTAGGAGACTCGAGAGGGCTAAATAACATTTTAATAAACTTGAACTGAATGAAACCAATGAGTCTGAAGGGAGGCAGTTAATAGAAATAGCGAAAAATCACGTGTTTAGAACAAAGTAGGTTGATTTGAGGTGTCACGGGTTGAATCTCTCTCAGAGCAAACATTGTTACTGCCCATACATGTTGTTACGACTCTGGTTGTTTGTGTCTGAGTCGAGTATATGTATAATATATGCGTTTACAGAGACATGCCTGTTAACGCCTTAAAATTCGAAATTCGATGTGTGGGACAACGTTGAAAATAAACATTACATCGCGGGTTTTTTTTCTGGTTTGTTTCTACATTTTACGCTCTTAGTACAGGTGCGATTACAAAAAAAAATATCACAGATATTATATAAAATCGCAAGCAAACATTAGAATGAAATAATTGCAAAATAAACCTTATTTACACAGGAAAGCGGACATCTACGCGTACAATACAGATCTGAACCTACAACGCATCAGGCTAACCAACTGGAAGCTGATACATGGAGGCAAGACGAAGGACGCCCGTCTCGTCAGGAAAATGGGCATCGAATTTGAAAGAGTAAATGTTTGGCCAGAATTTTAGCCTTTTAGAGTCATATATTAGATGGGTAGTTTCCATTAAGACTTCTTCTCTAGGACAATTCGGTTTTCCCATTGCCAATTTGATAGCAACAGAGCAGAGGGCTTTGGCAAAGCTATGTCTTTCAAGAAACCCTGTAACAATAGTAAATTGTTTCGAAAACCAAAGCCTAATTGAGACCCTTTTGACCGCCCATTTGACTGAAACTGATTGTTGATCAACGCACAACCCGAATCGCAGGCCCTAAAGGCATGAAATTTGCAGGGTGTTTTTTGTAAAGAGTAACCTAGTCTTTAACCACAATGAAAGGATTATTGGAAATTCGACCCCCCAAGGTGTAAAATAGTGTAGTGGGTTGAAAATTGTTTACAGCATGGATAACCTCTTTAACTTATTACCCACGTTTTCAGTCAAAGCGCGGCGCCAAAGGCATGAGTCGCGAGCTGGCCTTCAGGATAGCAGCGGAAGCCATGACGTACGCCACATCGACAGAAGGAGACACCCTCATGACCCTGGGCCAGGCGCGAGCCAGGATGGATATCGAGACTGTTCTACCGATGGCTCCAATACGGCTACTTGATGAAGTAAGTTGTAAAGTTATTTACTGCTTTGGTATTGTTCGTTAAGACGTTGAGCTCCTTGCATTTTTAGTTGAGCTTAACGATAACTGATGAATGCTTGCACTGTCTGGACAGATCCACTCGTATTGTGTGCTTCTCTCATCTAGAGGGCGCCTTGGTTTCCTAACTGGTTATACGTACCACTGGCTCTGTGCCTAGCTTGTGGTTAGATGGCCGTGTCCGAGTTGTCCCTAGATGTTAACAATAAGTAACAATTTAATGCCGACAGCGCCTTTTCGGAGTACGTTATTAGTTCTAGCTTTTACATTTTACTTACTTCTTCTTCTTCTTTACTTTTGGTACAGGTGATTGTACTTACATTAGAAGTCCAAGCAAGTCCGTATACATGTCAATTTGAAATAAGTAGATGGGTTCTGATTTCGGAAATAGTTTTCTTCTTCTAGACAACTCAAATGGAAAATAACTTGATGGAATCTTGAATAACAATAGAACCTTTCTCAAGAATAGAATCTAAATATAACTGAATATTACTTACAGAGTGTCTTAAGATATTCTAATTTATGTAGGTTCACTTACGGCCGACATATGGACCCTATTATTTTGACCTCTGTCAGCAATAAACCGCAGTTTATACGGACCCTTTAGGAATGTTGTGTTCTTTTGCCATTTATTTATAGAACAGTACTTAGACAATTCTGCTTGGAATTGATGAAAATGCATTCTTGAGTAATTAGTAATTACAAATTTTAAGAAGCAGTTAATAAAATTAAAATCGGTTTGTAATAGTCCTGCAAAAGAAAGATATGCCTGTAGAAGGCAAAAGCCTTACTTTATTCGGACACAAGTCACTGTCAGGCACAAGTCATCATCACATTTGAGGGGTTCACCGATAAAAAAAAAACAATAAATCGTTCAGTCGAAGTAGCGTTTGTCGATAAAAGGTTTTTCGCAATAATTTCTATTCAAACAAAAGTTCAATCGAAACTTTAAACGAATAAATGACTCGGTCGAATGGTCCATAACTAACGTTAACTCATTTGAAAGAGGATTAAAATTATTATTTAAGCTACCTATCGATTCAGAGAGCAAATTTCTCAGTTTCGTAGCCTTTCCACATAGTTCACTGATGTGAATGTTTTCACTTTAATAAATACAAACGCACGCGGTTTATCGTCTGTCTGTTGTTCATTATTGTTTTACTTTAGTCCAATTTAACACAATTTTGTTTCTTACGTTATCAATTTATTATAATTATGGTGTTTGCTAAGAAAACTGGAACCAAGTTTAGAAAATGTTGACCTATTGGTTTACAGATTTAACAAATTGTGATTGAAAACTTTTAAAAATGCTGTGTTTTTTTATTAAAACTGGCTCGGATCGGGTAGTCGATGCAGCGTACTATCGATTTGGTTTACTATTGATTTGGTTTACTATCGATGTAGCATACCGTCGCTTTAGGTGTACTAACGATGTAGCGCACCAACGATTTGGAGTACTGCCGATGTAGCGTGCCATCGATTTGGGGTACTGTCGATACATTAGCCCGTCGATGGAATGTTTTTGATACAGCGACCATCGATGTAGTGACTGTCGATATTGTGAACTAGACCCATTTATAAATTACTAGCTAACCCGGCGAACTTCGTACCACCTAACAGTCCATTCTTTAATTTTTTTCATATTTATTCTGCTAATCGGGACGCAGGGTCAGCTAGATACTAAAGTCAACAATTATTTTGCCTTCCTGGGACCTTTCCACTAACACTATGGTATTGAAGTTCATATTGACTTTACGTATTATTACAATTTGCTTGTATAGAAGTGTTGTTAAATTTTTTCAGGCAAATTTTTATTTTTTTCTTCGCAAAAGAACCGCCTTCATACGCCTGATTACCTTAATACAGGCTCTGCTTAGTTTTAGTTGTCCCAAGATATTTATTTATTTATTCTTTTTCGTAGATGTTGGAGTCAGCCATAATGGAGTTCGCCCGTCGTCGCGTGCACATTCTCTTAGGAGATTTGGAACGCGCAGTGCAGGCTCGTGCAGCCATCATATTCTTCCAGAACTTCAGACCTCCTTCTGCCAAGAAAAAGTAACTTCCTTACCTACCTATTCTGAAGGATAATTCATCTGGATCCTATGCATTGAGATTTTTAGGTCTTATTTACGGAGACACGGCGCGATGTGTTGGGCTGAGCGTCAGAGCGTTTTTTTTTTGCGGCCGAGCCGGAGTTTAAATGATGCCTCCTAGTTTGCTTAAGAAATTAACGGTTACAGGAGAAAACCTATAACCGTTAATTTTACAACGAAATTTTAATAGAAAGTTTCTTTTAAAATTAAATAAAAAACTGTTGACTGGTATAGAATGCCTCAATAAATAAGTAACTAATGTATTTTATTGCCAAGTTTGTATTCACAATATGCATTTGGTAATGGACCTGTGTGGCTAGTATTAACCTAAAAAAATATCCATCACCACAGGCCAAAACAGCAACGTTGGACTAAAGAACTGACCGCGGAGTTGACGCGTCTGTTTGAACAGCAAGAACGAGTGGACAGTTTGATTGTGTTCGGAGAAATTACCAAAATAGCTGATGAGGAAGAAATAGAGTATGAACCTAAGAGTATTAAGAACAGGCCACCTACGCCTGTGGTATGCGATCTTCTCTTTATCTATCTTTTATCTCCATACAGATCTACTTACGTTTTGGAACAAGCAAAGCGTCACCTTACTAACTGACTAACTGACCGACTCTTTGGCAATTCATAAGTGCCTGTAAATGGTCTCAGTGAAATAAATGCGTTTGACTTTGACTTTGATGTTCTTTGGCTAGCTAGGATTTTTTTTCTCGACACTAATAACGGCAACAGATAGATGCTTGAAACATTGACAGATATACAAAACCCTCTGTGCGCCACCCCGACTCGCACTTGGCCGATTTTTTGTATTTTCTTCTCGATGTCATTTAACTTAACTGCCGTCACTTAATTAAAATTACTTGTTATCGACGACTGCATTTTTATTCCGAAAACAGGTCCTTGTTTCGTCTTTTTACGAATATCCTATTAAAGCCTTTTAACGAATAGGTCCCATAACTACTAAACCTTTTTTGCAGCCATCAAAAACGAAACTGGCTGAGGTGACCTTCATGGACAAGGTGGAAGACTTGCCCGATCCTGTCGCCATGCCCGGCTACCTTCCAGAGAGGAGGAAATTACTCGAGGTAAGATACCAAACGATAGGTCTGTCGCCTCTTCCATTCAACTGTATGCATAGTGTCCAATCCCATTCATGTTATAGAGTCAAACAAGCTCAGTCAAGTAACTTCCAGGCTTGAAGGTATGCTGTTGATGTACTGATAGTATAATAGGAGACCACATCGTGGACCCGTAGAGTAGACAACAGCCTAATAAGGTTAAAATTAAATTAAAATACATTTTTTTTTGGTGAGTGGCAAATCATCCAATGACTGCTCCCGTCCTGGGTGCGGCGGGAGGGCGTGTCAGACTCTTACTGACTAAAACCCACTCATGTTCCTTCGATCGCCTTTTATGTTCCAGGGTCACGGTAACTATTATAAACATTCCGCGACCAAATTAAAATACATCACGATATTTAGGGCTTACACCATACGTAATTACGTATATACCAGAACCTTTCAATAAAACTACATTTCTTATACGTAGCCAGTGTTTCGCAGATTTAACAAAGTAGAAGGAGTTATAAAAGCAGCTATAAAAGTTATTGGCAATACCCCTGAAATGTCAATCGACCAATTTCTAATGAATAATTAATTCTTGTTCAGATGGTGAATGCCTCAGCGAAGCTCCTGTCCAAGTCTGTCAGCCAGAGGGTACAGAAGAGCATGGACGTCATCGTGGGCAAGGTGACGCTGCCGAACATAAGGCATCCTAGTAAGTTATTTACCTATACACCCTAATTCTTAGTTTATGCGAAACCCGAAACACGTGTCAAATACATTAATTTTTGTATAGAATCTATGTAAAAAATTTCAAAGCTGTGTGGCGACATCTATCACCGAACACGTGAACTACAACTGACATCCTACATCCCGATATAAGAGTTTTCGGCGACTTTAGCACATGTACAAAAATCCAGATTAGAACCGTCGGGCAGTAGCCCACCAAACACAACACCCGTCTGTCTGATCGAAGGATCCTCCCACACTCTGTTCCTCATGTCTAAAGTTGTATCATGAAAAAACACAAAGTTATAAGCTTGTTATGACACCTGGTTGTCTTTCCGAAAACACCATTCCGGTTGTGTTACCACCAACCCGCTGTGCGCACACGCATTTGACCTTGACCAGTGTTGAAGGTATGATTGCGGTACTTACCTTTGTGTCAAACTTTTTTTTTTAATTTTGAGACAAAATGGCTCAAAAGTGATTGGAATCGATTCAGTTCCTTATTTAAAACAAACTATATTCAGGTTTTGCATAAACAAAAACTAACTTAACATACAAAATGTACCATCGACCCAATGGAATCATGACCCACCATAAGCTTATTTTCCTACAGACATTCAAATACAATTAGGTCGACAATCGCGTAAACATGTTTTAAAAATGTCACACGTCTAGTCTTATTATTTAGACAGCTTCAAACGATTTGTCGTCGAAATGGGTCATGATTCAATTTTGTCGATAAATGAAAAAAAAAATGAAACGTACATTTACAAAAAGAAAAAGAGAAGCTTTCTGAACTTTAAGAACAATTTTTTTGTCTTCTATCCTTTTCTAAATGAAAAGGAAAGAGCAAGATACACTGAACATTTAGCGATTCATTTTTATTCAAAAACATTTAATCTGCAGTGGAATGGGGTGAAGCGGTGGAGGGTCTCGCGAATGCCGTGGTGGACAACCGCATTCACCCCGACTGTGCCGATGTTCGTCGCACCGCCGAGTTCCTCACCTATCGCATCCTGAACTCACTGCAGAAGGAGATGAAGAGGGAGAAAATGGTACGTCAGTGACATGAAGTCTTTTTATCAGTCTTTTTTATCTGGTTTTGCAGCCAGATTTACAATGAAGGATGAGTGAGTGAAGGACGGTTGAAACTGAACCATCGTTATTTCGTCATTCTTGACTTTTGGAACTGATTTACGAAAAACTTAATTATTTCTGGACCTTACACTCCCACCTCTCACTTGCCTTCAAAAGATATCTTACGTACGACTTATCTGTCCACCAAGCCATTTTGTTTTTTTTTTTAAATAAAGGAATTGAAGGTTTTCTTTAAGTAAAATTACTTATAGTTTTCCTTCAGGGCCCATTGAAACTGTCCACCCCGTATGAACCCCTCCTAAATTTCCAATACGCTCTGGATTTCATAAGCGAACTTATAAGTGTCATTGTAGTAATTTTTTTAATCCAAACTTGAGTCAAACTTCTTTTTTTTTAGTTTTATTTTACCATGATACAGGAAGCGAAACTACTCAAAGAGAAACTAAAAGAAGTATTGATGGAACCAGAACCGTCGAAAACGGATAAGAATAATACTACTGACGCTGTTCCTCCAAAGTTATGAGATTGGTCTGCCTTTTTTTTTCTTTTTTTACGAGCTTTTATTTAACTTGCAATGTATGTAATTGTTTGTTCGGGTGGAATCTTGCTACTGAATTTTGAAGCAGAAGATATCTTTAACAGATTCAGCAACTGGTATAATGCAATATTATAACTTGGAGCTGATCTGATGATGGAGTTGGAAGGTGGTCATAGCCCTTCGAGTTTGGGCCCTTTTTTAAAGCGTTTTTTTTGAAAATGTTTTTTTGAGGGTTTTGTGCCTTAATAGAAAAATGGACCTCTTACAAATGAAATAACTTAATTGTTTGTCCGTCTGCCATATTTATCTGTTTTTCTTGCTTAGTCGTATTCCTCAGTAGTTAGCACTCTAACAGGTATTCAATACTCTTTTTCTTTAACGAGATTTTATTTAACTTTGTAAGTTAAATAAAATCTTGATCGATAAACGTGTAAAAAAACCTGAAATACGTAAATAGGAAAAAAAATTTTTTGACTGGCATTGAAGCACAATAGTTAAAGTTTGAGGTTCTGAAGCGTTATCCGTTATGCAGGTGTAATAGAATATCAGTGCCTCAAGGTTTCAAATGAAAAATGTGCTGTGTAATGTCACTGATTTATCCCTTTAAGTTCACGTTTTAATTTGTTACTTTAACATAAATCATTTGTTATTTCAGAGACAAAGCGAGTTAACAGATGAGGAGGCACGTGATTTTTACGTGCCGGACGAAATTAAAGAAGAGCCTAGGTGTCCTCAATAAAGCCTCAATGACAAATCCCTGTAGAAGATAATTGAATGTCATTCTCTTTTATCTAGGATTCAGTTTGATTCTACCTGCAAATTAGCTAAATGTCATCTGTTTCATAAAGAAAGTATTTAGGTATATTGATAGGTCCGTGCTCAAAATCCTAGTAACTAGCTCTTTTTCACTGTTTAGATTATTTTTTGTATACTTACTTACTTATTTTTTGCAATTAAGGGTCTGAAAACCTCTTTTTTGAAAAAAAAAACATAATTATGTTGTAATTATTAATCTCATTGGTGTTGTTTTGTATAAGAATAAATTTTTTGATTAAATGTTATATTTTTGAATATTTGATGTTTTGTGCACGTCTGTGTTTGTTTATTTTAATAAACGTATTTTTAAAGAATTTTATTTTGTTTGGTTTTTATTTAGAGATGAAGCAATAAAAAACTATTCTATATTATTAATGGTACAAGAAAATAACATTTTATACCTTAGGCACTACTGCTTGGCACTACCGGTAGTGTCATGGCAAATTTTGTTTTCCTATGACGCTACTTCTCTGATTGGCTCATTGGACGCATATAACAAAATTACCCGTGATCTACTTAGTTACCCGTGGTACTACCATCCGGTTGATTTAAATATTCGTGACTTATCGTGTACCTATATTATGTATTAAGCTTAATTAAATGAAAAAAAAAACATAGATGCGTATTTACTCGCCGAAAATGTCTATCTTAATTTCTCCAACGTATTCCCAACCGATAATTCTCCGTTGATAAACTGAAGAAGAATGTTCATAATATAATCGTCATTATCTATAGCTATTTTAGTCCGCTTTGACCCCTTGTTCGTTTGTTGTCGTTTCATCTTTGTGTTCTGGACCTGCCTCAAGAGTTTTAACAATCGTGGTAACGTGATTGAACCTTTCGTGACCATTTTATTAATTTTGGAGTGCCAACCCTCCATAGCATTGTTGGTTCTATGACGTAGACCATAAACACTCAACATTTTACGTATATTATTTTTTAACCAGAAACGTTCTACGTAATTTATAAACTTTTGCATGCCCAAGTCTTGACTTTCTGCTTTTACATATTCCCAACCACGCATTATTTCTTCTTCCGGCAATAAAGGGAGGGCTGCTGTTAGTCCAGTAATACGTTTGTGACCTTTTTTTTTATTAAAGCCTATTGCTTTAGCTTTTTTCCATACGGCTCTTGACCAATGGTAAAAGCAGCCTTTCAGTTGAATGTCGGGGAAAACTTCTGTCAACGCATTGATCGCTGCCAACTCAAAATCGCAGTGGAATATATCAGGAGACCAATTTGGTAGCGCCGATTTTATTAAGTTGTATAAGGTTGTGTATGTTTTTTGGTTTTTATTTGGTAATAAAGCAAAAATTAAGGGATTACGTTTGTAGTTTCTACCGTGCTACCGATGTCCCCATGAATACTGTATAGCTCACCAAATGGTGGAGGGCAGCTTTTAAATGTAGCATCCCCAAAAAATTCACGGATTTCACTTATCATTTGTCTGCAGTCCGGAGAACAAAATAATAAAATTCGACTCTCTTCGTGATAATAGTCTGCTAAAATAAAATCACAGAAATCAACTGGAATTTGAACTTCTTCAAAATCTCGGTAAACTGTTTTCAGAACTCCCAGCGATTTGTTCCTCATATCGTACAAACAATGCTGCACACTTGAAAATGGGGGTAGTGAGGCCACAAAATTCAAACCCTTATTTTCAAACGAAATACAGGTCTCATCGTATAATTGAGTGATTGGTTTATCAGATTTTGTTACTTTAATCTTCAAATTTTCTATTTCTTTAGCAACAATAGACCTGCCGACAGAATGTTCACACGTGTGAACTTTTTGTGATGTTTTGATTAATTTGTTACCCTAAAAATAAACCATAAAATTAGGAGATAAAATATAAATAAATAACTACTATGAATAATCTGTAATAGGTACCTAAGACTTACTTTGATTGTTATTGTTCCTGGACATTTCGATTTTGACGTGACAACGTCTTAAATTAGGTTGCGGCTGGGAGTCACTTATGAAAAAGTGTAACGCTCGGTAACGTTACGATGAGTCACCGAACGAGAGAGAGGCCCGCCGAATGCCTTGCGTCTCTCTCCCACTCAACTATGATCGGTAAAAGACGTTGTCACGTAAAATCTTCGCCCGTAAAACCGACTTTACAGGCAACCATTTTTTTTTGTAGGCTGAACAACGCCATATACTTGAACCACTTTTGAAATCTCGGAGCTTATGATATTGATAATCACAATGTATAATAACCGTTCCGCCTTTATGTTGTCTAAAGAAAAGTTCACTATCGTCGACCTCCATTTAAATAAATATTAAGTAATTAATTTTTTTAACAATATCTTTGTAATTTTAAATATGCAGGTATGAATTGCATAATACATTTATTTTAATATTGCAAATAATGTATGACATTGACATTGTCTACTTGTAAACATTATCTCGAGTGCCAGTAGATATTATGAATTGGAACAAGCTCTAAGTAGTTTGCATTGCAGGATACCTCGCGTGCCAAGGGAAATTAATTTTCCCGTGCCACTACTAGGGCCACTGTAGTGCCACAGAAACTTCTTTTTTACCCGTGGCACTACCGGTAGTGTCGTGGGAAAACAAAATTTGCCATGACACTACCGGTAGTGCCAAGCAGTAGTGCCTAAGGTATAAAATGGAAAATAACACTTTGCCACTTATAGGTGAGATGACAAAAAAAAACACGAATAAGTCCGTCACATAGATTATCGATTTTTAAGTGTTTATCTGTGAGGCTGGGCGAACGCAATTATTTTTTCTAGTAAAAATAAAAAATAAAATAAACTTCGATGTTCACCTGAGACCCTAGGCGCCTATCCGTCTACATTGTATTTTATTTTTCCATTAGTTTTTGCTAATAAAAATAAAAAATAAAAAGAAATCATTTAATTCAGGTCAAGACCCCATATTCAAAAACAATACAAATATTATCTCTTTACAATTAGCATCACATAAGTCATCTCGATATTTTCAGATACGGAATCGCTACTTTAAAATAATTTAAGAACAAGACAAATTAAGACTAAGACTAATCCTATAAAGAGGAAAGCTTTGATAGTTTTTTGTCTGAATCAATTTTGAAAATTTATTTACAAATACAAGACTACATTATAAGAGAATAACACAGGCTATAACATCACGCTACGTCCCATGGGAGCGAAGCAGTAGTAACCAAAAACCTAACGTAACGCGGGTGAAACCGCGAGGAGCCGCTAGTTATTTATAATTCAATCAACCAATCACAACAGCATTGCGCGCTTGGCAAATTGGTCACATCAACTTTTCGCGGGAAAACGGCACTGGGATTACGTATCTTGGAGAAGCCGAGCGATCGCGATAATTTAGCAATATAAATGTCAATTTAAAATACGTCAAGTCAAATAGCAATCTAGCGATAGTGCTGCCTCTGTGGAGCAATCAGTTAACTAAAATATTCATTTATCGTTTGGTGGTTTCGTATTTAGTATGGTTTTTAAGAGCAAAGTTAAGTTTTTTTTGTTGTTAAAGGTGATATTTAACTAGTTCCAGCGATTGCTACTTTATCGTCATCGTAGCAATAAGCGCATTAGAACAATCAGCGAGCGATTAGCAATTGGTTCATACATAATACGATTTTTTTTGACGTTAAGCGATTAATCGCGCGGTGACCGCGCGATCACTGCGCAAATATTGCTGATTGCTGTTTCATAGGTAATAACCCCGCCGCCAAAACACACTGGTTTAATTTCGAAATATCTCGCAGCTTATTCTTGGAGGGTGTAATTTTGGTCAAGCGTTGCTACGTGATCGGAAAGCAATACAGTACACTTATCTTACTCAAGTCCTCGTTCAAGAGCTGACGGGCCTCCTTGAGATGTAGATTGGACGAAATAACTATTTGTGCAGTGAATGTAAAAGTACCTTCAAACTTTTCTAAGACTATGGAACAGCTCCATGGAAAGATGCTTGAAAATAATAAGTAGTCGTTTAGTAGATATATATGCAACGGATATCCAGTAACTAGGGCCTTCTAAGTCACAATTTTCTCTTTATTTTATCTTGCTTAGGGCCGATTTTTCAATCGCCAGATAACTTTTATCTGAAGAGTATGTTTGACGTTTTGACAGCTTTTGTATAGAAAATATGTCAAACCGCCATATTTATTCCTCAGATAGAAGTTAACTGATGATTGAAAAATCAGCCCTTAGTATTCTAAGCAAGTTTTATTGAATAATGCCCTCAAATGGAAGGTAGCAATTTTTGTATTTCCTACTATTTATAATACTATTTATTGTTTTGTTTTGTAATTCGTGTGCTTAGTTTGTGGCTCATCGTCTAAGTCAGAACTGTACAACTTCCTTTTGCCTAGTAAACGTTTATTATAGGAACCGGATTAACCTTTCAACGACCAAGCGACAGCCGGCTGTCGGGCTGCTAATGTCTTTGCTTTTTCTTTTGCCTTTGTGTCTCGAATCACGAGTGTCTGAAGGTTTAAGCCCCGATAAATATCTACAATAATGGAAAAACACAAAAACGAGTTCTTATGTTAACTTACAACTTTTTACTAAACAACTACACCAAAAAGTTTTCAATCCAAAAACCAAACCAGCCTCCAACGAAAAAAAAGAAAACAAATCACAAATTTCAAAATAGAAACGTCACACCACGTCAAAATTCCAATAAAAATGTGAATACAAAAACCCAATCACAACACCAAGATAAAAAAAAATAGCAATGATGCAGTTACTACACGAAACCAATACTCTGTTGGGTGTTAAGGATAGAAACATGAGTACCAACATGAGCGTGAGAGATTTATCTGACAATCTCGAGGTGAAGGAGAAGAGGTCTTCGGATGCGTCGTTACTGCTCATGAACCCAGTGGCTAGTGGTGATAATGTAGCCACTGGGCTCAATTCTACACACAAGCTGAAGGAAGATTTGCCACCTCTAGTGCCGTGCTGCGAGGGAAGGGAGCTACAGGTAACCTTGCTTGTTAAGGTTTAGTAATCTAGTTATTCTCTGATAATGTAGAAATAAGTACCCGTTAGATGCATAGCATGAACTATAGTCTTACGCAGTTCAGATTATCCCGCAGCTTCAAGATCGTCGTCTTAGTTCGTTAGCTCTCATCAAAATGTATGGGTTTCACTGGATGTCGCAACTAGTGACGCTACCAAGCCACCCGCCCTTAATTTTATCAATTTTATATTATTATGATGATTATTATATATTATATGTGGCGCTCCACCTAAAACACTGGTATCCAGCTGAATCCGGTTAGGCTAGAAGCCGACCCCAACATAGTTGGGAAAAGGCTAGGGAGGTGATGATGATATGTGGCGTGACCAAGTTACGCAACATGGTGACCTAATGAGAATTATGGCCCTTAGCAAAAAGGCATGTGTGGACTCGTGTATTTCTGACAACCGTCAGGAAGCAACCTATCAGTCACATCACTGGTCGGAAAATCCTCCCCCAACCCTTATCCATTCATAAATCTGAAACTTCTTTGTAACTATTATTATTCTTCAATCTCTTTAACATCTATAGGTTATTAAATTGCTAAACTTTAACATCAGTAAAAGCTAAACGATCAAATACATAAGTACCAACTACCAACGCGAGATAGAATTTACTGAGTCAAAGAAATTTTCTCTCATCAAAATTGTCAATATTGAAAATGTCTGGCCGAAAAAAGGACATTTTGTTTCGCAAAACGTTTTAAAACCATTCAAGCAAAAAACATTAATAGTTCTAAGACCGTGAGGGGGGCAATTTTTCAAATAGCTCTTGATGACTGTGAAAGCGATTTTATCTGCACCCTCTTGGGACAACCCTCCTTAACAGCGTTGATGACTCTCCACCGATCTCTTGTGTTTATATTAAATGTTAGTAGCTATAATAAAAGTGTTAGGAGCTCTTTGAAACGAGTTTGTATCTTCTTTCTTATTTTTATTTGTTGAAATAATTTGCTTCGGAAGTACTTCACGGCTCTTTAACTTTGAATTTGTGCTAACTGTGTCCCTTACTTCGATTTCGAGGACTTTAAGTACATTGGAACTTCCTAATTTCATATGGTTATTTAGAAAAAAATAAAATTGTATTATGTAATTGTATTTTGCCATACAATTTAGATTTGACAAAACAAAATTGTATGCATAATACGCATAATATTGTTCGTTTTCATTTTTTGCGACAATTGATTAAGTACTTTTTATATTCATTGTTTTAAAACTATTTACTTATAAAAATATTGAAAACATAATTTTCATGATTTTATAAATGTGTTAAGTCTCGATCGACCAGACCAGGCATCAGGCATGTATTATCTTCTTCTCAGTGGATTTTCCGTCTTCTTCCAGCAGACCTTACTTCGTTTCGATTTTATTATAGGTACTTATACCTATCCGATAATCGAATACCTGTCGGTAACGACTTTGATTAAGTGGAACGCAAATCTGGATCTGTAATTAACAGGGCGTACGTTTGCTAACGAGTATTCAGCTTAAGACATCTGAAATTAGGTCAGAGAAATCCTGCTGGGATTAAATGGTTTTTCTTTTTTTTTTAATTATTTGATTTGTAATTTAGAGCGTAGCAATCTTACTTGCAGGTGTTAGCTGTAATCTGTATTAAAATTAATCTACGAAAACTATCAAAATTAAGAAATACATAATTGGGACCGATGTCAGGGAAATTGCCTGTCAAGTACTTTATTAGGATTTCTTATATTTTGTTTCTGAGACGGACAAAATGAGCTCAAGCCGTCCCGCGCATTCATAATTATTTGGTAACTAGCTGACCCGACAGACGTTATCCTGTCAACTATGAATATTGAATTCGAATTGACATACTACCTACCCACTACCTACCCACTACCTACCCACTACCTACCCACTACCTACCCACTACCTACCCACTACTTACCCACTACCTACCCACTACCTACCCACTACCTACCCACTACCTACCCACTACCTACCCACTACCTACCCACTACCTACCCACTACCTACCCACTACCTACCCACTACCTACCCACTACCTACCCACTACCTACCCACTACCTACCCACTACCTACCCACTACCTACCCACTACCTACCCACTACCTACCCACTACCTACCCACTACCTACCCACTACCTACCTACTACCTACCTACTATCTACCTACTACCACATCAAAGAGACGTTCCTTTACATTTCAAGTGACATTTTACGTAAGATAATTCGTGTTTGACGACGACTAACGTCACTCAATTGTTTTGGCTTCCCGAAACCTCTCGACTAACACTTGAACTTTATGGTATGGTGTTAAAGCTCAAATTGACTCTACGTTTTAGCAGGCGTCCGTCACTCGCTCAAGGCCACGCGTTTTATGCCTACCGCTTCGCGTATCGTCGACGATACAACGAACACCGGGCTGTCGCGCGCCCGGCTGAGTGCTCGCGTGTCACGGGTACAGCGCTGACTATCAAAATGCCGAAACCACGTAATTATTATTGCGTGATTATTGTCCAATTCCCCTGTTTCCTAATTCTCCTGTTTCCCTTTTGATTATTTTTAAAATTATTCACGCGGTTTTGGATATTTTCGACACTAAAATATATAAGTCGGGAATTCAAGGAACGAAAAATATGCATCAGTCATTTTATCAAACTAAAAAATATTTGATCAATTAATAAAAAAATAATTGTTTTTCTAAAACATTCGTTTTATTACCATTATCATCATACGTATAACCCTATCAGATTTGCTGGACGACACGCACACACGTAAGTCGCGCGGCGGGCAAAAGAATCTCAACTCTCTTTGTGCGTGATTATGGTACATTTCTCCTTGCTGCAAACAACTGGTATTATTATTATGATTTTGTAGGCTATTATAGCGTAGGTATTTTGGTTTTTGTATTGGAGTGAAGTATCTGTTACGTAGTAACTATTTATTAATCTGTGGTTTTAGTTAGAAAACGTTTGTATGGGAAAAAGAAAAGGGCTGTTTTTAGGGCTTTCCTGACAATTATTCGTTTTTTTTGCCGTATAAACCATCCTTGAACTACAACGAACATTAAAAAAAAAAAAGCAGCCAAATCGGTCAAGCCGTTTTCATGCCAAGTCGTGACAACGGAAAACGGGTTTCATTATTATATATAAGACTAACTTTTGCCTGCGACTGCGCCCGCGTGGTTGTCGAACTTTCACCCCCTGTTTTATGGGAGAGATTTCCAAAAATCCTTTCAGAGTGGACTTTTCATTTTCAGGCGATTTTTTCTTATTTTTCTCTGCGTAAGAACCATCCTCGTAAATCAAAGATTATTCTAAAAAATAAATGTGCTGTTCTCGAGATATGCGCTTAGCAACACATTCATCGTTTAATTTTGTATATTAGGTATAGAAGATAATACGTATCTTATATTAAATACTTAGGTACTCATTCAGTTCAGTTTACATAAAGTTTCATACCGCTCAATTCAGGTTACACGTGCCATAAGCCTACCTAACTTTCTAACCTAACCTAAACCTCTAACTAGACTATCATAACTCACAATATTAAAGTCTGTTTCTTGTATCCAAATTGAATTTGGGCCTATCTTCTGATTGATGTAGTCCATTGATGTGGTCCAATATACCCTGGTCACTGGCCATTGAATACATAATATAGCTTATTCAACGCGAACATTGATGAAACATCAATCAGAAACGTTACGATCACATTCAATTCGTAATGAATGCTTGTTGGGACAAATATTGTTTGCTAATGGAACTGCGCATTTGATCGCGTTTTACTTTTAAGTTTTACCTTTTTTCTATGGTACTTATGTACCATATGGTACTTGTGTGTGTTAAGTTTGTCAGCTACATTTTTATTGAAAGTCTAATAAAATTAGTCGAACTAATAAAATTACAAAAAAAGAAATAGCCCAGTGCCATTGGCTACATAGATATTTACCCGACAGCCAAATGGAGGGTGTTTTGTGTTAGGTGCTTACACAACATTAGCCAAGAGGCTGATGACAATGCCACATTGGATGGCAATACTGCTAAGCCTCTGGCCAAGGTAACATCCTGACTTAAATTATAATAATTCAATAACCTCACAGATCAACGAGGACCTGGTACGCAGTGGACTGTCAGCGATTTCCGTGAAACATGACAGCGTCCTTGTGCAGTGTTTGAGTATGTCCCGCGCCTGTGAGACGATGCAAATACCCCCCGGACTCGTTAAGGTACCTATTTAAACTGCCTTTCGACAGAAGCGGACCGAGGCACCAGAGTAGTGACTGAGCCAAAAATCCACCATAAAATTGCATAAAATTCCCGCTCGCGAGATTCTGTTGGTGGAATTTTGACTCGAATATTTCTCGGCTGCCTCGCTCCGCTCTTATGGGCAGCCTTATTAGTAAATACGTCATATTAAGCTTTATTAGTAAACGTCTCGACTTGACTAAATTATCCATACTAATATTATAAAAAACTTTTTTCAAAAAAAAAAATAACCGCCTTCAAAAACTAAAAACCCAATAATAACTAAAATTTCGGAAGTCGGTGGTAACACAAATTGAATGGCAGAAGAGAAGCCACCGACTTCCGAAATTTTAGTTATTATTGGGTTTTTAGTTTTTGAAGGCGGTTGTTTTTTTTTTTGAAAAAAGTTTTTTATTTATTACTTTTTAGTGTCGACTCCCAATGTTTGACTGTGTATAGTATCTTTCAAAGTAATTTATTTTCAAAATAAAACTACTAACAATCTTATAAAACGAAAATAGAAACTTGAAGACAAAGCACACATCGTCTATGAAAATTTCGTCATTTTTTTTTTTGTTCTTGGTGAATTTTTCGAGAAGCACTGACCCGATCGCCACAAAATTTATATGGGACCACCCCTGAATCATGACTTATCAAACAAAAAAAGAACCATCAAAATCCGTTGACAATTGACGGAGTAATCGATGAACAAACATACAAAAAAAAAAACATACAAACAGCCGAACATAGTACCTCCTCCTTTTTGTGAAGTCGGTAATAAATGGGAAAGTCTGTCTGTCTGTTTGTCTTTCTTTCACGGCAAAACGGAGCGACGGTTAGACGTGATTTTTTAAGTGGAGATAGTTGAAGGGATGCAGAGTAACATAGGCTACTTTTTGTCTCTTTCTAACGCGAGCAAAGCCGCGGGCAGAAGCTAGTAGTTTATAAATTGGTTTATAAGTTGTAATCTTGTTTTTTGCAATTAAGCGAGACCAAAGTATAGAGTCAATCGATACCCCGCACCTTTTAGATAAAAAGCTCGTGTCGCCCAGTGACTGGGTTGTAGAAATTTGATGAGCAGTTGCTTCACGTAAAACACTGGTATCCAGCTGAATTCGGTTAGGCTGGAAGCCCAACATAGTTGGGAAAAGGCTAGGGAGATGATGATGACTCGAGCTTCATATAAAATGGTTTCAAAATGATATTTGGTTAGCATCGAAACTCGTTCCGGAGTCTTCACCGCCCTGACTTGAAGCGTGTGCCGTACCTGCGTCGCATGTCACCCGATGAGCTGGAGACCCTATTCCGTGGATACGCTGACTTGCCTAAGAAAACTGTTCCTAACACCGGTAAGTATTTTACGCTTTGTTTAAGTATTGCTTGTAAGGCGGTAATAAAATGCAGTGTCACTATGCAAACGGCGGATTCACGCAAAATACCTGCGATATCTACTGTCTATAATAATATAGCGCATAGTAGATTTTTGTTTGTTTGCCTGGAACTACCACTCAATCAGGAATCGGTGTAGCCTGATGCTATGTATAACGCTGTCTTCAGATTTTAATATACATATAACATCACACAAAAATTTACGGCAGAGTAATAATGTAGCGAATTATGTAAGTAAGTATAATTCTTGCAATAATTCCAGACTTTAGAGAGGAAAAACCGAAAGCTCTATTGGCTCCTAATGAACATCGCCAAGAGAAAGACAAAATTAAAGTCAAAGAAATGTGCAGGCCAGATGAAGGTGCGCAATAAAGTTTTTTAAACCTTATATGTATATAGCTGCTAAATTTTTTTTACTTACTGTCAAAACTGAGAGATGGCCAATATCTTTTTTTTAGAAGGACATACTTTCATAACACCCTTATTTACTCCCATTGAATTAAGAACTGAATTCCAGGTGCAATAGCATTACACCCTATCCCGGAGACACGGTCGGGTCCCGAGGATGTGCCAGCCGGAATGAGACTGCACGGCGCACGCGCAAGGCTCTATACCTCCGTATTAGCCGGCGCGAAGGTCGGCGACCATCTAGAGTAAGTTTTTCACATTTATGACCTACCTGATCTATTAATCTATGGTGCCGATTTTTTCTTTTTCTTTCCATTACATTAAAAAAAGGACAAAAAAAATGTTTTAGTCCTGTCAAATCTTCAGCGCCTGACGTAAATCGACACACATATTTAGTGGCCATGTTTTCAATCAAAATCTCTCGAGATATCGAGGAAAAATCATGCAAAATTTTATTCCTTTAAGAGTTCAACAGTCCCCAAATTGCCATTAAACATAGAACCAACGGCTCCTGCTTTCTGAAACTGTATTTAGTTTATGCATTCAATACCTATTATTTTCATTTCAGTGAGTTATCGACTCAAGAAGATTACGACACCCG
Source organism: Athetis lepigone (assembly GCA_033675125.1). NCBI lineage: Eukaryota > Metazoa > Arthropoda > Insecta > Lepidoptera > Noctuidae > Athetis > Athetis lepigone. The sequence goes on from CM066232.1 coordinate 18,420,031, forward strand.
GGTTCCTGATGACTCAGTGCCTGATGAAGAAGTGCAACTCAACGAAGAGCTACAAATCATCCTCCCTCCACGGTATGACGACGTCACAGCAGACTCCTCGATCACTACCGCCGCCACAGACCTCAGCAGTTAAATATAAACCATAGCCACAATGGAATAAGACTCAAATCAGAAGGAACGATTTAATGAAGCTTAACCAAAGAATAACTATTGTCTCGAAAGCACGGAAAAAAATAAGGAGGCTAAAACAACTCTCAAGGAAAAAGCTTGGCAGAATGGCCATGTATATGAACTGGATTATTACTGAATTCATTTGATTTTGATACATAATTTATTTCCAATTAAGTCTGTTTTCAAGTACACGACTTTTCTAGTGAAATTTATGGTTTTTCCTTACTTTTGACAATGACTGTTATAACTGAGCTTAAGTTTGGAAGTTGTATTTCGTAGGAATAAAACTAGATGTTTCAAGGGTGAATTTATATTGAATTTATCTTTCTACAATATTATACATTAGGTTTTAAATGGTTACCAACGCTTCCCCGCGCGATGAACCCAGCGGTACATTACCATACAAATAATAATTATTTTTACATCTCCGTGCAAAATTGTTGCTAGAAATTTTAATTGCACTTTAAGTTAAAACGAAAATCGATTATCAAAGGTATATCAGTTCTAAGTTTGACAGATCATGACCTATTGTATACCGTCATGTGTCGAGAGTATTACCATCATCATTCGAACATTCTAGAAAATAATCATACATTATAAGGTTCTATGAAATATATTTATATCACAAAGTATAGGTGAGTTTCAACAGAAAAAGATAACATAGCTCTCGTCATAGTTCTCGCAATTACACAATTCAATAGGACATTTAAATGTAGGCAAGAAATCAGTACAGAATGTGAAGATTGACGAAAATGTAGGCTATGGACCTAGAAATAAGAGCTAATTTCGGTGCAAATATTCTTAAATCACTCTTCAAGGAACATTCTAGATAAAGTGCTGATGATGAGGCAAAACGGCCTTGTTTTATTAATGTTATTGTCGAACGTACTTTTTCATTCTAACTGTACCCACTACCATTCTTGCATCTGCACTAAATCCATGAAATTCCTAAAAATCACGCGTCCCGAGGGCGGAACGAAAGCTTCTGTATTACGTTTCTTAGTGTCTTGTTCACTGGCAGTATTATTATAAAAGCCGTACCCCCGACATTTGAAACCGGATTATACAACTCCTATCTAAATATGAAATTTGAAAACTGTTTATACATAAGCTCCGCCCCTCCTTAAGCACGCTACCTCTAAGGACGTCAATGGAGGTCCGTTTTACTATCGTTCAACTATAATAATAAAAAAAAAACAATGGGGGGCAACAAAAGGGAGTTCTCGTATGTTTTAAGAACTTTTTTATATTAACCTCGATTCTATTTTTCTTTCTATTTGTCGCCAAGAAAAAATTGGAACTAGAATTTGACCTTTTGGACCATTTCTAATAACTATCTATGTCTGGATCAAGTTATTAAAGAAAGCTATATGAATTAAGACCCATTCTGTCAAAATTCTATCTTTAATAAGCAAACCCGGCTATAGATAAATTATTAAAAATGTCTGTAAGTCTTAATTAAACTGTCGATTATAAAACAGACCTCAAATCTAGCAATATCTATTACGTCATTTACTATTATCAACGAAATCGATGTTGTTGTATAGCAATTATTTCGTTGAACTATGTATTTTTTATCTCTAAATCGTATCATTGGTTTTTTGTGTACTTTTCCTTCTTCTCGGATTCGTCGTAATGCTCAAGCAGTTTCCTTAACATTGATTCATTAACAATTACGGAGTAGTTAAAACTGAAGTGTTGATATAAAGCGCGCTTTGCTTTTGGCAGAGATTAATAACGTATCGTTAGGTTAGAAAGCAGTATGCACTCTGAGGTAACTTTAACTCTTAATTAAAAGCATTTGTGGAAAAGACACCACAATTCTGCCACGGCCATGATTATTTATTTTACAATATCTCAATCAAAGAAAGATATAAAACATAAATATATGAAGTATGACTGCGAAGGTCTCCTCTCTCACTCTGAGGTAAATGTTGAAATTTTCAGTTGATTTTATCTGCTCTTAGCAGTATGAGGAAAATACTTTTATATTATTTTGAAACTGTAACCAAAGTGTGAGAGATCACAGAAACAAAAAGCTTTTGAAGTGCTCAAAAGTATTTGTCGATACATGTGCCATATTTTATATTAACACTCCATTATTAATCTACTCTTAAATAACGAAGCTTGGGTATTTTACGGAGTTTGCATCTAAAATCAGCCTTGTATAAGCAAATCACCCTTCTGGCAAAAGCCTTTATAAAACAAAGCTACAAAAATTAAATAATTCGCTAGAAAAATCTCATTTCAAGGTCCATTCAAAAGCCGTATTTACAAAATTAGATGGTCCCCGAACTGACTTGCCACTGGAGTGGTTGGTCAGTACAAACAGGTGTATACTCGACTAATTTTCATTCGTAAAATATATGGCAATAGAATTCAAAATCGTTTAGCATTCACTTGCTTGCTTGGCATAATATCTAATTCGCAGTTACGCAATTTTGAACGCTATTTATGTTACTTTTTAGTTCAATATCAATGAGCACTAGTCGAGTATACGTTGTTTTTCTGTTTACACTGGCACTTGTACGACGCTTTACCAAGGCATGCTTTTGTTATTTACGCCCAAAAAATAGGAAACTATAGTGAAAGCTTCCAGATGTGCTTTACAATATTCTTTAATTAAAACAAAATGAGAACTAATTTATTGCAGGGCAATTTTTAACAGAACTTAAATATGAATTCACCATACTCGCGACTGGAACTTTCCAATATGAATTCGGTTACTTATTGACAGTAAAATACTTTTTTGGCTCGCTAGATTCGCATTACAGACATCATACTTTACATGTCATGGATTCCACATAAACAGCATTAAAATTAATAAGCGTAATATACAGATCGAGCATCCCAGTAAAGCGCCCACACCACGCGCCAAAGAATCACACGAAGCGAAAAGCGATACATTACTTAACGGTTTTGTCTTAAAAATTTCGCATACGAAAATCAACATTCAAACAGCGACAGTAATAAAAAATACTCTTCAATATGTACATACATTGCTTTTATATGTACATTTTTGTATGAAGGCAGCTTGACTTTGTTGAAGGAATACTAATAATAGTCAGACATAGAAATTAAATTGCATAAATACATTTTTATTAGGAGTGTGTTCACATCTTAATTAGTGCAGAACTAATCAAAGAGGATGCATTATTTAAACGTAATTAATTATAATAATATTATAGAGAAAGTGATGTATAAAGATGTCCATTTAATCAATGTCCTTACATACAAAATAACGAATGGTAATCGGTGTTTTCGATTACCACTTGGTATTAATTATTTATGTAGGTAATAGTGTAACAAGTCAAGCCACTCCATACGAATGACCTACAGCGTGCATAGCTATCACGTAAATATAGATATTAAACAATATTGCGACCATCCATACAAATAGTCCACGATTACCCACAATAATGCATTAGAAACTTTATTCTACCTTACTATACAAAGGAGGTAAACATTAAACTAAATAAAAAAAATCATTTTACTTTATGTAATAATTTTTTAAATAACATAAAAAAATAATCGAATATCGTTACAACAAAACTTTCTAAATTTGTTTTTTAAATATGGAATAATTGATTTTGTGACAAGCGTTCGCTTGCTTGCTATCTAACGTTGTGTTCACACGGACAGTCCTTGCACCCTCACTGGAGCGTTTTTGTCTGTATAACCATTATTATAGAATCAACACTGGTATTCACAATGACGTTGCTTGTTCCGGCACACGGGCGCTTACTTAAATTAAATGGCATCGACATCCTCACCTGGAAAATGACAAAAAATTGACTGAATTAAACATGATCATTGTTAAGGGAAAATTCTAGAATTCTAATATTGTAATAAATGTGTCGTTCAACAGACCACAATAAATAAACCAATAAACCTGTAACTCGATTACGTAACTTACAATTGTAATGTAAATATTCATTACGTTATTTACGTTGTCAATCGGACCTTTACAGGCGATTCGTTATACAACTTGTAAAGAAAGGGTGAATTTGTCATTTTGATTCGTCGAATCGTTTTAGGGATCCCGTAGTACACGCTTATGTTTCGTAAAAAAGGGGCGTACAACAGGTGAACATTTGGGAACTAATTTTGCCACTCTGTTCCCTTTGTCTTATATATTATTAAGGGGAAGACACTAGCTCCCGTAATACAGTGTACACTAGCGCAGGTGCTAGGGAATTTCATAAAATAATCCATACTTAATATTATAAATGCGAAAGTAACTCTGTCTGTCTGTCTCTTCTTCACGCCTAAACCACTGAACCAATTTGAATGAAATTTGGTACAGATATATTCCGGGACCCGAGAAAGGACATAGGATAGTTTTCATCCCGGAAATCACCCAGGAACGGGAACTATAATTCCACGCGGACGAAGTCGCGGGCAAAAGCTAGTTTGTTATAATGTGTCAATTAAGATTTACTTTACTTTGATATAATCTATAGCCCTGAGGTTTGAGTGTAAGCTGGGCCAGGACAGAAACTGTAGTATCTACATTCGTCTCGAATCGAGTCAGACGAAATGCAAGCGATTTTTACTTTTAACCTCTCAGCCATTACGCAATAAACAAAATGGCGGCGGAAATTTCACTACTACCCCAAAAAGAAAAACGTACGAGCATAGATTATAAAATTTTATTCTTTATTTAAATTTGTGGAAATTTATCCAAGAACTTAAATAACCAAACTTGTTCATACAAAAATAGTCAGTATGTAATAAAAATAAGGACTATAATGAAATGGGATACCTCGACAGGCGGCTGTCGGTTGGGTGTCAAGGGGTGGACAAAATTAAAGGACATTTCGAACTAACCGGATTCAACATGGCATACTGATATTTGCGGAGTTATTGAACCCACAAAAATCTGAATTAAGAGCTATTTGTCATCGAATCCCTTGTCAATTCGAATATACTATCCGTATGGCTTAAATCTGCACAGAGCGCTATGACGTAAAACTGAACGAATGTTATCGCTACTAAACGCACGAGGCGAACAGGGAACGGCGCGCGGGGAAGCGGGAGAGGATACGCATTCCAGCGAGGCGAGTTGTATAAGCGCATATATTTGTCGCAGGCATTTTATATGAAGCCACCGTTTACATAATGCCTGGGCATTTTACATACGGCGTACATCGACAAAATGACAAAACAAATTAAAAAATCAATCCGAATCGCTTTTATTTCTGGGTGGTTTAAAAAAAATTAAACTCGATAGCTATGGTGGTGAGGGCTCCGCTTTTGCTTTATAACCTAACCTATCCGAGTCAGATTGCTCTAACATTGCTATAACGATTACGCCGTATAAAAAATGCTGACGTTATGGAAACGGCTGAATATACAAAACGACATATTTACGGTGTATTCCGCCTTTCTGGCCAAGGTTCTCCATTGCATCTACTAGACTTCTACGTACCGTGGCGGGCGCGGCGGCGCTCGGGCCGCCTACTCTGCAGCTCATAACTTGTGGTTGCTGGTGAGCCAGGTGAGCCCCTCGTACAGCCCGTCGCCGGAGGTCGCGCACGACGGCTGCACGTACCAGTTGCGGTCCCGGATGCGCGTCAGCCCCAGCTTCTCTTGAATCTCGTGAGGTTTCATTGCTGGAATGTTATAGAGAATGTTTAGATTTCAGTGTGGTGTCAAAATTCTGGTAATATACATTTTTGATGTTTTAGAAGGTATATTAGAGGTATAATATTAATTGTATATTTGTCTGTAAGGTTGTCGGTTTTTTTTAATCTTTTACTAAAAGTAATCATAACTGGCCCTTTGTCCCTGTTTTTTTAACTACTTAGCCTATTTTGAAGGTTTATTTTGAAGGGACTAGGTCACGATATGCCCTGTTTCCAGTTGACCTTTGATCTTTTAATTAATCCCCAACACCATTTCTCACGCTAAAGAATGTATGTGCCATATATTTCTTGATAATTAAAGCCGGTTATTTGTTTCTCTCTGACCCAATACTCTGCGGTACCTCGTACAAGAATTATATTCCTTAGCTGAGAGCCAAATTGATATTTAAAATGAGTAGAAACGACTTTATAAGCGCTCTGCGCGTAGCTCTTCGAAAGTTTACTATCTGTCGGCGATTGTTAATAATGCATCTATCGGCTGATTTAGCTACCACAAAAAGAATTTTGGGCCTGTTTGTATAGGTTATGTCAAATATGTATATCAAATACCTAATCCTCTGATATAAGATTATTGAAAATTGCCATAATAACAATTAATACGTCAACATGAGCGTTTGCGTGCCAGTTCTGAATTTCAAATCCTATATAGAAAACCTAACAAAGTAGGTATATTTTTTTTTTTTTGCTTTTGATCTATTTGTCCTAGATAGCAAAATGATTTGAAATCCGTTCTCAACATACATTTCATACAGTATACTTTTTTTTTACTTATAATTCCATTTGTCTTAGAGAGCAAACATACATTGTAGGGCCTAAGCTTGTCAAGCCTTTAGCTGTGTTCGCATTGCCATAATGCCACAGCGACCTTTAACGCGAGGCGTCTCGAGGGTACTGGGTCATTAGTTACCTTGTCAAAATTTCGACAATTACTACTTAAAATACCATGTCATGTTTGACCACTTTGGGGATATGGATATAAGAGGTCTCACGACAAATGAACTATAGATATGTTTAAATAGTGTAATTGGCTTATGCCGTTCTATTTAAATAAATAATTAAATAACTAGTGCAATAAGTAAAGTAAAAAATATTTATCTAATGTATTTTCGGTTACGGCAGACAATCTTGCTGGAGACTAGCTATAGCTAAGTAGAAAGAGGTAGATATATCATTGTGCACATGTTTGTATCTAGACATGTCCTTTCTTCTTACGTATAGATCGACAATCCAATGAAAGAGATTAGGCGCTCAACCAACAGCTTTACGTATTTCAGACCGGCGGGCGGGGGTGTCAGACGATTTTTAGTACAAAATGCGTAATATAAAAGCCTAATGACCCTGCCTGCCCTGAGAATCGGAGGCACCCACGCGAGACGTGCTTTCGACAAACAAGTCCTAAGGAGAGGTCAGCTCTAATTCAAAGACTTTCCGCATGGAAGAAGTATTTCTGTGGTCCACGGGTTATTGTCCCAGGTCGGATTGTTTGTGTATATGTTATAGGCAATGTGTATAATCCGGGATTGTATAGAATGCCTAGGCTTTGTATATATTGCCTGAAACGTTCAGGCAATGTGTATAATACGATTCATTTCATACATTGCCTAGGTATTGTATAAAATGCCCAAAGCGCATCAGGCAATGTGTATAATGAACGACCACGAGAAGGAGTCACGTGTGTGCGGAGAGTTAGGTGCATAAGACAAGTGGCAATGTACAATTTGACTTTTTAAAATTATGATATGGCTATTTTGATTGCTTGAAATACCAGCCTAAGTTTTGATTCTATTGAGGTACAATCATTCAGACGTGATTAATTAAATTGTGAAACGTTTTTTCAAGTTATGCTATCTCATTTCTATTATTACTTTTAATAATTAAATGGTAAATAATATTTCTCACACTTGACTACACTGTTTTAATACCTACATATGAAACCTTTTTAGAAGATTTTTAATTTATATTATTTAGGCCCTGCGCAGACGACAGACTATCCGTGACGCACTTTTTAGTCTGTGAAAATAGAACCTATGCAATTATATGCAGTAACGCACACGACGCGCAAAAAGTCCGGCGCACAAAAAATCCGTGTAATTCGGGCAGACTGCACCGCGCCGCGGCGCGCCGCTCCGCACAAAAAGTGTGTGAAAAAAATTAAACGTTTGCTTCAACGCGCGCTAACGCAGACGGCGCACACTTTAGTCGGCAATCTGTATTTGCTAGATGTCGATGTAACGATGTTAATTCAAGAAATACAAAACAGACCAGCAATTTATGATAGGTACTTCTCGGGCAGAATATCATGACTTTTTTGAAAATTTGAATAAAAAAACCCGATGTTGTCTCAGAATTGAATGTTTAGTATGAAACTGTCCCTTCAGTAATCTTTCCGAAAGTATAGGATGTACAGTCGCGGAATGAAAAGGTTCGTCAGATTTTAAAATGATTCGATTAACGCGTCGCGAGCACATATTACCTTTTGGAACTTTGGCACAAAACAGACTGTTCAAAGAAAATTATGTTTTACTGTTCGATAGTAAAGTTCAAATTTATTAAGTTCAAATTTGATCGATTAATGTTGTCAAAGAAAATATTTGTTTTTTAAAGTATTTAAACTAAAACCTTCTTGATGGTTTGGTGGCCCTATTTAAATCGTATTGACATAATATGATGTTTGTCATTATACTAGCTTTCATTATATACAATAGTACTTTGTGCTATAATACTAGCCTATCAGTGCCATCATTGTGAAAAATATCTATTATTAGGCCAATTTAGGCCCTTTGAATATTAATTAAAGTAAGAGCGGAATTATATTGAACATGAAGGTGGCTACCATATCAGCGAGATATCGCGTAGTCCCAATATTAGAAGACACGACAAATAAAGTGTACTCATGGATCACACACACTAACTTTGGTCTACAGCCTAGTCCTACTGCAGCATAAAAAGCCAAAATGTATGATGTTTGTCCGTCTGTAGATTTAAACGTCATAGTAAATCTATAGGGTAATGGTACAGCGATGGGAGAAGATAAAACGAAGAGAAGATAGAACGTTTGCGATATTATCAACCGATAATAGCGCACCTGTGTGGTAGAGGCTTAACTCAAAAGCGGCAAATCACGGCTGGGCTGTTATTGATAGCAAACGCCACATTTATTTTTAATTTTAACAGCACTGTAAGTTTTTGGTACCGGTATGTTAGCTAATTCATTCTAGTACGGGTGCAAGCAAAAACTGACTTAACGGTGACGAACCTTTTCATTCCGCTACTGTACCCAAAATTCTCTATTTCTTTTTCTTTTTCTGTACTTCATGTACAAAATAATACTTCGCGATCTCAGCACGATTTCCATAGCGTCTACGTCCCTACAGCTCTGCCGACAAAATGATCGAAGATGTGCGTCGTGTGCGTTGAGTCTGTGAAAAATCCGCGACCAACTTTTTGCGCGCCATGCAGACTTTTTGCGCGCCGCAGACTCGTTCGCACAAAAAGTGTGCCGTCTGCGCAGGGCCTTAGAGTAATGTTTGTGTGAAATTAAAGTTTAATACTGTTAATTTTGAATGGTATAAATCAAACTTTACCTAAGTATTTTTTGAATAATATGTTATTACTTTGATAACGTAGCGCATAGATTTTGTGTCGATTACTGAACATGAAAATAATTGTTTTTGTTATTAAGTACCTACAAGTAACTAGATTGCAATTTTCATATTACTCTATTTTAGTTTGTTCAAAGGTTACCTAAGATTTTATTTCCATTCAAATTATAATTATGTTACCTACAGTTTATTAAAAGTATAATAAAAGCTTATTTTAAATGAAAACTGTTGGTTTTTTTCGTATCATGATCCCATAATCAAGTGGTAAGAAATGAACAGGGCGACTTTCTGGAGCAATTTTTTGGTATGTTATAAATGTAAATGTTTATCCGAAGGCAACTGCTATGTGAGAAACGCTCTCTACGCAAAAACTCGTATGTACTTAGGCATACAAACCAATAGAACACAATACGTCTTATCGCTGTCTACTAATGAAAGTTGAAATTAGGATTAGCTCTCAAAAGATCAGTACCTATCTAACTAAATCATAGAGAAGGAAAATCAATTACATACATTGCCTGTGCTTCAACTGGCATTCTATACAGTGCCTAGGTATTTTATACATTTCCTAGGTAAAGTGTAAAATAGTTTAAACATTGAACATCATTTCATACATTGCCTGAACGACCCCGGCATTCTATACATTTCCTAGGTATTGTATAGAATGCCTGCATTGTACACATTGCCTATAACATATACATATTATGAAAGCTCATAAATTATACATATAAATCCATACTAATATAATAAATGGGAATAGTATGTGTGTTAGATTGTCCGACTTTCACGACAAACCGAAATGAGAGAATTTGCGTATTTTTTTAAGTGGAGATTTACGAGTAGTTAAAGGGATGGAGATTGACATAGGCTACGTTTTGTCTCTTTAAAACGCGAGCGCAGCAGCAGGCAAAAGCTAGTTATTTATATAAAAATTACCCAACAAACATACCGTCAGGCAAGTCCTGTTTGTTAGCGAAGATGAGTATGATGGCGTCGCGCATCTCCCTGTCGTTGATAATCCGGTGCAGTTCCTGGCGCGCCTCGTCGATGCGGTCCCTGTCCGCGCAGTCCACCACGAATATTAGACCCTGAGTGCCTGGAACATTTTTATTAAGAGTTTAGAGTGATAGACATGGAAAAAATCGCCGTCACCATCCGTCCATCACACATCTTTACGCTTAGCGTAGCAACTGCCTCTTTACTATCAAGAAAGAAGGTCTTTGTAGCTAGAAGTCCAATATAATTGTCAAGTCAAACACAAATATTAGCCATACTAATATTATAAATGGGAAAGTGTGTCAGTCTGTATGTTTGTCTTTCTTTCACGGCAAAACGGGGCGACGAATTGACGTGATTTTTTAAGTGGAGATAGTTGAAGAGATGGAGAGTAACATAGGGGAAATAATAATGGTTCTAACGCGAGCGGAGCCGCGGGCAAAAGCTAGTTCTCAATATTCGCTCAACATAATGCAATAGACATAGAAAATGATGATGTAGCAATTTAGACTCGTTCGTGACTGAAAGGTGGTCAACGGGAAATAGAAAACCATGAACGAAAGCTCTGTTCAGTAGTAAGACATAAAAGTAAATAAAAATGCTCTTCAAAATAAGGCCAACCAGAAGCACTAAATGCCATTTTTTTATAAACGTCCAAAATCCAGACTTTTGATTAAGAGCTTCTTAGGTTGTATTTAATTAAATGTTCTTACAAAGAATAAAGTTAAAAATACATACCTGTATAATAATGCCTCCAAAGTGGTCGTATTTTGTCCTGCCCCCCAACATCCCATACGTTAAATTTGACGTTTTTATACGTAACAGTTTCTACGTTGAAACCGACCGTAGGTATCGTTGTGACTGACTGACCTAATTTTAATTTATATAAAATAGCTGGTGTTTATTTTAAGGAATTACTACTGTTCTTTCAACATGTTGGTCACAATACAGTTATGAGCAGAAGGTTTAAATCCATACTAATATTATAAAGAGGTAAAATTTGTAAGTTTGTAGATTAGTAAGTTTGTATGTAGGGGGTAATCTCTGGAACTACTGGTCCGATTTGAAAAATTCTTTCAGTGTTAGATAGCCCATTTATCGAGGAATGCTATAGGCTATATACCAGGGGTGGCCAACCGGTCGATCGCGATCGACTGGTCGATCGCGACTGCTAGTCCAGTCGATCGTAGCCAGGCAAAAAAATTATATTTGATCAGGTTTGTAGTTGGCAATTTCCAACTACAAACCTGATTATGATAAACTTGTGCAAAATGCTCAGTCGCAATGCTCACAATAATATACAAGACCGATATAATGTTAAGTAAATCTAAGGAAACGATCTCAATTGTGATGTAAACAGAACCTACTAAAAATATATGATTGTGTATTAAACTACTCTGTTTCATTTATGATTTCAAGAAGTATGTATGTGCATGGTAGATCGCACAGGGTTTCCTTAGTAAAAAGTAGAACTTAGGTCTTCTCAAGTTGGCCACCCCTGCTATATACCATCACGCTACGAGCCACGGGAGCGGAGCAGTAACGAAAAATGCGGGTGAAACCGAAGGGGACAGCTAGTATAATATAAACTTAAATCTATATATATAAAACGCTTCCGTTACTGAGTGACTGACAGACAACGCACAGCCGAAACTACTGATCGCAGAGAGCTGAAATTTGACATGTGTATTTGTTGGGCGGTGTAGGCGCGCACTAAGAAAGGATTTTTGGAAATTTCCCCTAATGGGGGAGGTAAGGGGGGGAAATTTAATGTCTTTATATCTTTATGGTTTCACTTAAAACTTTGTAACTAGGTTCCACCAGTGATGCAACTGAGCACTAAGAGAGAATTTTGGATTTTTTTTTCTGTCACCAGGCTGTATCTCATGCTCCATGATAGTCGGATAGTTATCTGTTGCCGCTATAACAACATCTTTAGCCTATAAGTGCCCAATACTGGGCCAAGGCTCCTTCTCACGTAGAGAAGGATTTTTTAATGCTCTAGCATTAAAAATCACATGCTTGCTCAAGGCGGATTGCTGATTTCAAACTTATAATTTGAAATTTAGGTTTCCTTACGATATTTTCTTCACCGCCTGTCAGTGGTGTCGAAATACTATTAGAAAGTACATAAAACTCGGAAAAAGTCACATTGGTACATGCTAGGAGAGGTGGGCCTTAACCCACCATGGCGCGTATAACAACAGATACTAAAAAACAGAATAAAACAAAAAAATAGGGGGCTATCATACAAAAAAAACATACTGTCATTACATACATTTATCATTGTTTGCCAAACACACAGATTATAGCAACAACACCTAGGTAACTCAGACCGCACATCAAGTTACCCATCATTCTCATCATCTCCCGAGCCTATTCCCAACTATGTTGGGGTTAGCTTCCAACCTAACCGGATTTAGCTGGGTATCAGTGTTTTACGTTTAGCGACTGCCTATTAGACCTCCACAACCCAGTAACTGGGCGACACGATACCCCTTGGTTAGACTGGTCAGACGTAACGACTGTCGAAGTTCCACGAACGACAACCGGGACCAACGGCATTACGTGCTTTCCGAGTCATGAGAATTCAGTGAAGTCCAAGATAGACTTTAGAAAGTATATAAATTGAAAAACTTACATTGGTACTTGCCCGGATTCGAACCCACAACCTCTTACACGAGAGGCGGGCATCTTATCCACAGGACCATCACGACCCATCATCCTTTATCAGATAATAATTAATAATATGCTACTGTTTGTTCGCATTTCTTTAACACCAAATGATCTTCCATTTGAATTTAAGCGCCTCTTATTTAATCTAAAAGTTTGCTATGCGATGACGATAAATAAATCACAAGGGCAATCTTTCAAAGTCACAGGTGTGGATTTAAGAGAAGATTGCTTTATCACTCGCTTGCTCACGTGTCAGCTCTCCCATTAACCTCTTCATACTGGAAAATAGTGAAAAAACTAAATATATTGTATACAAGGAAAGAATCCTGTAAGACCTCTTCCATCTATCTGTCAGCTAATAAACAGCCAGTGCTGCCACAAACATAGGCCTGCCCAAAGACATCTCCACGATAGTCAGTCCTGTGCTAAATGGTGTCAGCAACGATAGAGGACCGTCTAAGCGTCGTGTCGTGCTGTGCTGTGATTTTGTTCTTTTTACCTTTTCTAAATCTGTTTGTGTACTGTAATATTATAAAGAGAGACAATTTGATGTTTTAAACGTTTGTCAACGTGGTAACTAAGTGAAAAACCTAGATGCCAGCAGTCATTATTTCACGCGGACGAAGTCGCGGGCAAAAGCTAGTATAATTATAAAGTCAGAAATTCTAATATTATGAGGTCAAGTATGATCCTATTAATAAGTAATGAAAATGATTTAAGTTATTACTTAAGTTATTCGGCATTCATTAACCTATTACTTTTTAATAAGCTTTGTGTATGTGGTTCGTTAATCGTTATACACCATGCGATTTAATTAGATTCTACGTTAACTTACTGGAAAAGTAAACCATTGTGAACTCAAATGGGTGTTTAACTAAAGAGGATTCAATAAAGAGTGCACCAAGGCCGATAAAAACCAATCTTATTTAGCAAGTGCTTTAGCTAAGCCGTATTGCTATCAATATCGCTCAATTATAAAGCTTAGGTAAACATTCGTTAACGAGCACTTACTTTGGTTTTGTTATTTTCCGTCTCTATCTTGCCACCGAAATTTCGCAGTTATGTTACGGGATATTGACAGAAATATTGTACTGCAACGTTTATTTTTATAGAGACAGGTAGTTTAGAGACGGCACTTAGGGCCTGCGTGACAACCTTAAAATAGACTATCTGCCAGAAAATTAAAAAATGGAACAGAATTTGTATGGAATTTATGTGCCAATCATTTTAATCAGAGCTTATTAGAAGATTGTGGAACAGGCGCTGAGTCAACGTATGTGCTAACTCGTGGTGCTAACTGTGCTAACTTATCTCGATCTAATTAATTCATCCTTTTCTTTTTTATGAAGGCTTGGTTTCCGCACTTTTTCCTCTATTCTACTCCTTAAAACTGTTATTGAGTAATGATATGTATGTTATACATACTTGTGTAAGTAACATTCTGTAGCACAGTGGGCGTGTCATTTCTACTTAGACAAGCTTAAATGTATGATAAACGTAAATTATTCATCGTAAACTGCTTAGTATAGAATTTCTGTATATTCCTACGTGGTTGTATACCAGAAGCCACCACAATCTGGCGATTTATAACTTCGCCTCTAACATTCTCAGTTATACGAGGCGTGTTAATGGCGATATAAATGGGGAATCGATGGCGCCATAAAATAGAAACCATTAAACGGTTAAGTTTGCATCTAAATGTGTAATGTATAAGTTTTTACTTTCATTTCCGTGGTGTGTTTATTTTATTTATGGATGACTGAGTAGGTAAGCATGAACAATTGCAAGAATATTCTGCCTAACCAGTGTACTTACTACATCAGTGCATTTACTACATACCTAGTTACATGCCAGTTCTTTACTTTAACCTTTAAGCGACAGCCGGCTGTCGCCCTGCTATTGTCTTTCTATTGTGCCTCGAATCACGTGTGTTCGAATGTTTAAAAATAGCAATGAAAATGTAAGAAAGTCTATAGGTAGGGCCAGTGATCATTTCATGTACAAATTAGTTACTATGGTATCAGGCTGTGATGTCAAAGCATGAAATAACATTATGTCACGTTGGCAAGACAGAGACACAGAATGGCTAAGCTGAAGTACGTGCTAGGGAACATTTATTAATCTAGACCTCGTGTTATTGGTAGAGAAAGATGTGATGATATCCTATTAGTAACGTTACAATTCTAGGTATTTACTACCAATTACTTAATGTTGTTTATGAGTATCACTCATTCCTGTTAAATACCAATTAATTTGACAAAGGATACTAGTCTTTCCGGCAGCATCGAGGCCCAGCATCAATATCCTCATCTCCTTGTTACCGAAGATTTTTGACAACAGCTTCCCCATTGTGCTGAACTCGCCTCAACCGCACAACTGGAATAAAAAGAAATAACATTTTTAATAATCATACACCACAATTTATATGATATGTGCAGTAAAAAGAAAGAAAGAAAGTAAGAAAGAAAGAAAAACAATTTATTCGCGCAATGTGCGAGAAAGAAATGCTGATGCAGATATTAATAAAAAAAAATGTTTATTGCGTTTTCACATTGTAATAAAATTTTTATTTTATATTTATTTTTAGATATATATATACATATATATGATCCTAACCAATTTCGGCCACAGCGACTTGGACCTAGCAGCGCGACAGCCGGCTGTCGCTAGGTTGTTGAAAGGTTAACACGCACTTTGGCCTAACTATTTACCGTTTCTGTCTAAACATTGTAGTTTGACAGTTGTACGACGGTGAAAGTAACATTCTTAGACAAAGCCCTTGCTAACTCTAAGCAACGTTTATTTATCTCTATCATTAGTGTCACTTGCCAACACCTCAAAAATGTTCTTGTAAATATCGTGTTCACCACTTATATATATTAAAAATAGAGGTATTGTAACAAGACAACCTTTTATTGAACAATAAACTCAATTATCCTAGTAAAATCAATTTCACACAAACAGCCATAAAACGGATACCATTAAATTTACAGTTTCAATTTACTGTTTGGTCGAGAAATCAATTACAAGAGACTTAATTTAGAAACTGAACCACCGGTCCGGAAGTTGGTGGAAACTGGTAAAGCACTCCAGAAGTTACGAACTGGGAGTTGAGGGGTACTTCCGAGTTAACAAAGTCAACTAAAGCCGTTGTTCAGATATTGGCTTGGTTTTATTTTTAGCTGAAACGTGGCTAAAAGTAGATCAATCAACACGCTGACTGACAAATTCAACAGCTCAAAGGCTACTGTGTTAATCATTCATAAATCATAAGTTATTAACTTCACTTCTATACCCACCATATTGAGTACCACCTACTCTGAATTCAACAAACTGTAACTACGACTCCCTAGATAAGACAAACGTCTAGTTTGGCTTATTATATTATTTTACTACTTAATATATTATTATATTATTGTTTATTTGGAGTTTGCTGTTCAATCCCCATAATTAATCTGTTAGATTTATTAATAATTATACCCACGCACGTGGGAAAACCAAAAGTCAAGAAAACTCGAAACGTGGGCGACAGCTTCATATACTTGATAAGGCACTTCATATTTAACCTGAAATCCCGGTAAATATTCAATGAACTGTAAAGTTTATATTAGTTGCTTTGAAATCTATAAATAGTCAATTCGGCTGTCAAGTATTAAAGTCAGAGTTTATTCTTAAGTTCTTTCGACACAGTTCTACAAACTTTTGTGTGTAAATAAAACTGTGTTTGTCTTTAGGGAAAACGCATTTTGAGAGCTGACAAATAAAACTACTAAAAAAACATGTCAATTGATTTAAACTGTCTTTCATCGGGTAGTGTTTTCTACCCAATGAAAGACAGTTTAACTATACCTCTTGCGTTTAAGTGAGGAGAATTCCAATTCAATAAGGATTTGAAGATTGAAAAATATGAATGAAGTCTTCACGATCCATATGTAATGTAAATAGATGGAAGATCATAACTTAATAAAACGCCATCCATCCAATATTCTTGCTTCAATGAACCTAAACTCGGTATCGATAAATGTCGGGCTTACATGAGCTTCCGAATATAAGATTATACCCGTAAGAAGGTAGGAACTTTTATCTAACATAATATTTTATGCGAAAAAGAATTGCGCCCTGAAGATTATAAGTAAAAATATAGAAGCAACAGAAGTATCTTTGAAACTTATTTTTTACGAGTCACGAGTTATATATAGAGAATCAAAAAGTTCGGTAGACAACTAAAAAAATGTTTGCGAAGACTTCGAGAGTTGATGTACCAATTTGGCAATGTTGTCCATCACAGTCCCAAGTTTAATTAAATAAGTTGGTAGTATCTTAAGTGCCTACTGGTTTCGGGACTTACTTGTACCCCTCATCATTAAAACGATTAAACTAATTCTCTGTCGAGGGCGTGTCGTCAAACTGAGATTATGTTAATGGCTCGATGAAGAGCCTCAGCCGCAGTGTACCTACGTAGAATTCTAGGCAGGGAGCGGATAAGGTACAGCACTTTTTCCAGACTTAAAACCGCTGTGCTACTTTTATATAGGGATGGGATGATAAATTGCTAGTCCATTGTGCGGAAGCCCGACCACAGTGGAATAGTTCGTTGTGCAATCTGTACAATCCAATATTTTGCACAGCGATAACATGACCTATATCAACATCTGGTGCATTGGTTTTATGGGTGCGTTTTAAAAATATTGCAAACGTTCCTTTTTTAACCCATGCTGAATTGCAGTAAACTAAACTGGTGTCGGACTGAACGTGCAGTAACTTTTTATTCAAATGACTGTCGTTCTAATGTCATGCGTACACGGAACGTCTGCGATTGTTCGGTGGTTTATGGTATAAAAATAGAGAACCATCCATTTGCAGTTCCACATCCGGACTGCATTACAACAG
Organism: Athetis lepigone; assembly: GCA_033675125.1. Lineage (NCBI taxonomy): Eukaryota > Metazoa > Arthropoda > Insecta > Lepidoptera > Noctuidae > Athetis > Athetis lepigone. The sequence goes on from CM066232.1 coordinate 18,438,014, forward strand.
TACTCCCGCATGAACCAAATCAATTGATAGATCGCTAATTCCCCGTCCCCATTCTCAGATTCCAATTACCTGGGATAACAGTTCAATTCACGATCTGAAACAGATCTTTAAAATTGATTCTGTTTCTGGAAATTTCCCACCCTGTATCTCTTGGAAATTAAGGATTGTAAATCACATTACAATTTCAGGCAATGTTGGATAAGGTTGAGAACGCTTTTGAGAGCCTGATTGAGGACGGAATGTATTTTGTTTTTGTTATAACGCTTTGGTGCGGAGAGACAAAAGAAAGGATAATATAAAGACAGCATTTAATAAAAACGGATCTCTTTCGTTTCTAAGATTAACCTTTCGACGACTAAGCGACAGCCTGCTATTGTCTTTCTATTGGCTCGAATCACGTGTGTTCGAATGATGTTCTTGAACATATCCTAGAGTCGATAACGTTGTTTGATATCGCTCTTTTATTTCACCTTTCTCATAAAAGCGCCAACAACAAATCCTTGTCCAATACAGGACGATTAAGGGCCGGTATTATCATATATTTATCGAACAGAATGTTTTATGTCGCCATATCAACGATCTGCGTTAATGCATACGTTATCATCAATCAACATGGAATCGGGGCGACAGTTTGCTATCGGAACCCGTCCATCATACTGAACACCCCTCGTTTGTTTAAATGTGTGTTTAATAGGGTTAGCAGAGAACATGCTATTTTGTTTTCAATGTCAGGCTATTTATGCTTGGTTACTTGAGATGAACGATATTGTGATCGTCTCAGCGAATTCCCTTGAAAGAGAGACCACTTGCTTTGGTTGTATCTAGATCTACCTACCATAAACTACCAACACACCTAATTCCAGCCTCATAGGTAAAACAGTTTTCAAGACTTTGTGTTTAGTCTATGAGTGAATGAAGTTATCTAGAAAACCACATAGGTATGTTAGATACCGACTACAGTGTTTAACTAAACAAACGTACAATAGGTATAAATTATACTTAATTTAACAGAAATAGCCTCATTTACTTTAGACGCTTAGGTCGCTTAGGTATACAACACGATCCTGGTCTCAAATCATGAAATCCTTCTCATTGTGAACAAACAGGTCAACTTTAGCATAGAAAAGATTAATCAAGACATCCATTTAACATTCAAATCACACCGGCATTTACTTGTAACGAAACATTTAATAGATACGGGCGTTAGTAACAATGTTCTAGCAAGGAAACCAGCTATTACTTCGACATCCCACATAGACTCCTACCTGCAAGTCGGTGCCCTAGATAGCTAAGCTGAGCTAAATATAGACAAGAGCACTTGGTCTCAAATCTTACGTCAGTCAGTTCGATTGGCATTTAAGTAATAGTGAGTAAAATTCTAGCTTTTGCCCGCGGCTTCACTCCCGTTAGAAAGAGACAAAAATTAGCCGATGTCACTCTCCATCCCTTCAACTATATCCACCAAAATCACGTCATCTGTCGCTCCGTTTTGCCGTGAAAGACGGACAAACAGATAGACATACAGACAGGCACACATACACATTTTCCCATTTATAATATTAGTATGGAGTATGAGTTGGAAATATGAACTTTAAATAGAATGCTACATACAGTTTCAGGCATGAAAGAAGCCTATATAATTGATTTAATTTGCGTAAAAGATATTTTTGATTCGTGCTCGTGGCAGACTCCAGTTCTAAAATGGTTAGATTATTGTGTTATCAGTCAAATTATATTCGTTTCGATTCAGATTCGAAATTTGGGATATGATTTCCCGGCAATCGGTCGAAGTGAAGATTGCCAAATGAATCAGAATCAAATATTCATCATTTTATGTATCGAACTGAATACTTTACACAAATTATGATCCCTTATTTTCTCATAACAACGCAATTTAAATATAATGTGTCAATTGAGTCTCAAATCCACGGAAAAGTTGGCCAGAAATTGAGAATAGAATTAATATGGCGAGAAAAATAGCAATCTCCGGAGAAAAAACGGGGATAATACGCGTGGAATGAATTGCCAAGCCGTTGTTTGTCACAGTTGTTTTATTTTTAGATTGAAGTTATTTCTCATCTCATTTGCAGAATGGCTTTAGTATTAGGCTAGCCGCACACACACAATAATATTGTCAATACAAGATTGTCAATAATGTAGATTCTATTTATCCAATACCGCAATACAGGCCGCACACACACAATATTATTGACAATACGTACTTTATTGTCAATATTATTGTGTGTGTGCGGCTAGCCTTAGGAGAAGAAACAGCTGACAAACGATCATGCCATGAAATAAAGTGTTCTAATGGCAAGATAAATAGTATCTATAGACGTTACACTGACTTTGGTTTAGCCATGTTCCGTCTCTATCGTGTACTTGACGTTTGGCAGTTGTGTTACAGTGACAGGTATAGTGCTAAGCCAATGTCAGTGCTTAGTTCGTCTATTTATCTCACCATAAGTATCCGTTTAGTTTGTAAGCTGCAAGCAGGCGTACACCAAGCGTAAAATGACGCGTACACGTCTATGCAGCTACGCCTCCGTGGACAGTGACACTTATGAACATACATTTTGTAGTTAGTAATTGATTGTCTTCTGTGTACTGCCTCCTATAATGCCTCCATGTGACCACAGTGACCATTTGAGAGAATGTTGAGCTTTTCTTTCTGATACATTTACTATTTTTAAAACTTTATCTCATTCCACCTCTAATTTAAAAAAATCGCAGACAGCTAAGTTTCAAAGCATCATCTGCTTGCCCAATTCCCCAAATATCTATAATATTTTTTGCTCAATATGAAGACTCCTTGAAAAACTTAAAAAAAGTTTGCGTATTACTTTTTTATGGGCAAAAGTAACGATATATCGAAAGAATTTACGATACGTTTACCATAAAAAAACGATATTACCATTTATGTGATCCTGCTTCATTCGAATGCACATCCGTCAACATAACACATGTTAGAATTTAATATTCAAAGTGGTACAGCGGTAAGCATTCCATTTGTCTAAACGAAAAAAAATATGTGACTGAGCTAGCACAACGTACTGAAAATGCGTGATTAAAATGTACAGTTCCACGAGTATTTTAGGTAAATCAAAATATAGGCAGAACTTAGATACAGATTTGGCAACCAGGCTTCAATAATTTCTATAAAACAAAGGCATATTTAGAGAATTTTCCAAACTTGGCTCAGGTTTCGAAATTTTCATTCCAGCATTTACAGCAAAGGAAATCATTTGATTCCACGCAGCAAATAACATTTTACTGGCAACCTAACCGGATTCAGAATTCAGGAGATACATAGAAGGAACATAAAAGCTCAATATATAAAGGCTCCATTAGAAAGGCACGTGGCAACATGCGTACTATGTTTTTACTTACACAATATTGTACATAAATGTCTCGAGGTTTGAGATAATAAGTTGTCTCTGGAATGTGTGAATTTTCCTTCTGAATTTACCGAATAAAAGCAGACTCTTATTTTTATTTGAGCAAATTACGGAGAAAATAATATCCTCTATTCCTTATATGGTGTAACAGGATAGCGTGATTGTATCATTCATTATGGGATATTAGTTCTATTTCGGGAACAAAATCTTTCAGGGACACGACGGGAGATTTAGCGATTACAGGACTAGAGAAAATTTACGAGGTCAGATCAGTAATCGCCCTTACCAATTATCTGTATATTTTATCAAAGCAGAGAACTAGAAATATCAAAATCAAAATCTATAAATAAACCTACAATAAAATCTATATAAAACCGTACAAAAACATAATTGAACCTCCGATACTGAATTCCCACGCTTCGACAAAGTAATTACATCAACGTTTGAACGATATCACCATTGACGGCAGTTTATTGTACAACCGTTCAAAATATTTATCGGAATTCATGAAAAAACCATTGGTATTCATACCGTACCTTTTTACATAACACAAAACATTTCAGTCTCGTTCAACATAAGAAATTCATGAGACGTGAATGATAAATAAATAAGCATCAACAAAATTAATGTAGACACGAAAGGAACAACGGAAATGGAGTAAGAAATGTATTTTGTCATGTCTCCGATACCGTGTGATACGCTTTTGGGTCTTTGAAGACCGTACGTGGGGAACCAATGTCTGTTTAGGCCGAACTTACTTCACTTCAACCTAAACGGAAGCGTGGATATATATTCACTATGGTATCCCTCTCCGCTCGGTCTACCGGAATTGCTTATAATAAAGGTTTGCCTGAACACACGGTAAGGGCTTTTATCCGGCAGGTAAACCCGAAAGTATATCAGATCGTATCTATATTTATCAACTTTTTAACCAACTAACCTTACCCTACCTATACTGTTTAAAAACCTTTTACCGAACGACGGTATTGAGAACAAGGAAAATCGAATTAATCAAACCACGTCTTCCAATTGAGTGAAAGCAAGCTTTCAAGCAAAACCAATACTAATTAAATTACATCAGAATTAACACATATGTGAAATACATCGCAGCTTCGACTACACAAATACAAAAGACGACCTTTCATCAAAATTTTACTTAAATGGAGTTTCTCTAGGAGGTTAATTACAAAGACAAAGGAAGTTCTTATCAGTAGAGTAACAAATCATCGTGTAGAAAAGGAAACATGAACATCGACATTAATTGATCGGGCCGGGTCGGAATAAAATCTGGATGTAACTACCTAGTACAACTAGAAACTGCCGTGTGTAATAAATGTCCGTGCTGTATCCACCGACCCAATTCTATTGATAGACCACGCCCTAGGAGGAAACGGTTGGAATAAAAACGACTTTGAAATATAGGCCATGGATGGTTGATAAGTGGCATATGAATGTAGAATGAAGCCAACCATTCAGAAAGAGAATTTAAGGTACCGCAAATTCCCTTTAAACCGAAAGTAATTAATCAATCTAGCGATGTTACTTTGGAGTATATTTGAGCTAAGAGCGTCGTCGCTATCTCTAAACTCGTTATAAGGGCTTTAGGCAGTCCCGAAATACTTAATACAGATTCGCTTACTTAGCGTTTAAGGATATGTGCTAAGATAAGCGTGGTTGATCCAAGCATTTCACGTCTAAAGATAGAATCTTCAATCGAGGCGAAAGAAGTAACGTATAGAAAAACGATAACACACATAATGCCTTAACTTGCTTAATATTTAGCTCTTGCAAACCGGTGAATCCAGATTAATCATTAAGAATAAAGGCAAAAGGGCGGACGAATGGCATGATACTCACTATAGGTATTTGGTCGATAAACAGAATAAAGGTTTAACGGCGTGCCTTGGTATCATAAAAGTGGAAACGGGGTTTGCCCGCATTCTGCACACGGTACCCTGAATTGGGTCGCCCCGTGTATCTATAATGTCACTACGTTTCTGAGGTCGTGCTTAAATAATGATGCTTCAAGGAGACAGGCTTGTAAGACAGTGAGGTTATATTTTTTTTTGGAAGAAAGGGTACATTTTAAGACCCTTCTATTTTTCGTCCGGATAAATAGTTACAATAAAGTTGCTTTAACCTTGACTTGCGTAATGTTTTGTCATTTGTCAAATCTTTAGTATCCTTTATCTTTCTGTCACACTTGCAACTTACAAGCCTTGCGTCGCAGACATGTTTTCAGGCTAGCTAAACAATAAAACTGTCACACAAACATTTTGGCACCGAACAAACGCGTGGCTTAAGATCAAAACTTTAACGACTCTTAACTCGAAAGTTATGGCAGTTTGGAAATACTTCAGGTGTTCTACAATTGTGCTGATGCCTGAAGCAAACACTAAACCGTAAATTATATTCTTAAAATTGCTTTTATTTTTTGCTCTGACAGGGTTTTGTTTAAGACTTCATAAGGCACTTGAAAGGTTTTCAAGATCAACGTGGCTGACGTCTCTTGACGGAGTGAAAGGTTTTCGACAATACATCAAGCTTCATTGTCTGTGTCAGTCCTGAAAGTCGACAGTAGGCACTAAATTTAGAACAGATCTTACTTCAAACAGAAAAAGCTTTAATAAGCAGATTGAAAGGCGAACGGTTCGTTTGTGTTCCTGCCAATAAACGAAAAGATATCACAAAACATGTTGTATAGGTAATCGTATTCTTCAAAGACAACATGAAACATTAAAGCTTGCTGTTCAAACCGATTTCTGTTTTCGCTAAAAACAAACAGAACGATGTAATTCCAGGTCAAATACTTTCCATCTGTGCCGCGATGAAATATTACTTCAATTACGTACAAAAAAGGTACGGCTTTGAATTGTTGATGCATCGCTGAATAAACTATCCGGTGTGCCTCCGAAACAATACTGTGACGTAACATTACATCGCAACGCATAACTCGGCGAAGTGTAACATAGCAACGAATGATAACGAACATTAGTTGACGTAATGACCCCAGTAGAGGAATGAGGAAGATATGGTCAATTACAAGTATTTGCTAGTTTGTCTACTAATCTTAAGTTAGTCTGTGACTCGCGTTTTGGAAGCAGATAAGTTGTCTGTCGAGATTTACTTGGCGTTATTGCTCGAATCATTAATTACAGTACTTTATTTCAGCGGTGCTTAGCCCCTAATGTATTTTTGATGTTCCTTCGAGATTACTACTGATTTTCGTATTTAAGATGTTTGGAAGATTAAGTACATACCTATTATGAAATAAACAAGATCGTAGATCTTGCTTCATTCTATATTTCAACGGTAGTTAAAATTTTTCGCGGATGTAATTTTTTTTATAATTATTTAACACTGGCTTACAAATCTTTTGAACTCCAGGTTTTTCCGTAATCTAAATCATTATGTAACATTTTTTTTTTTTTTGGTGAGTGGGAAATCATCCAATGACTGCTCCCGTCCTGGGTGCGGCGGGAGGGCGTGTCAGACTCTTACTGACTAAAACCCACTCATGTTCCTTCGATTGCCCTTTATGTTCCAGGGTCACGGTGACTACTATACACATTCCGCAACCCCGGCAGGCGTTGGCCCTGTTAGGCCCCTTCCTGTGCTGACTCCTTCTCTTTGAGGCGCGCGTGGAACACTAACGCGCCGTCGACGCGGTCCTGGTCCTAGCCGGGCGGCGAGCTACCCATCGCTCGCCATCCGCAGAACCGCGCCTACGGTGGCCGGTAGTCGTCTTGCGACTCTCGACGTCTTCGCCTGGGTCTTTGTCCGGGGCGAGAGGCTCGTCGTTGCCTCTCGCGCGCCGCCGCTTCCTTCACTAGCATAACTGCTTCGCAGAAGGAGGCGACGGCATCCCATTCCGTCTCGCCCCGCAGCATGGCCTGAACCAGCGCTGGGCGCGAGAGGTCACCGCCGCCGATCGCCTCTACGAGGACACGTCTATGGTCCGCCCATGCGCGGCACACCTCCACCGTGTGCTCGACCGTGTCCTCCAGGCGACATCATTATGTAACATGAGAAAACGGCATGAAAATTCGTTTTTGAGTTAATCGCACTTTAACATACAAACAGACGCGGTCAGGGACTTTGTTTTATCATGTGTAAGGAAGAATATGTCGATGAATCCTTAAAGTTTGACGTTACAAATGACAGTATTAACTATGTGTAAAAATTATAGCAAATAAACACCGTGAAATTCAATAACCAGGCGTCATCGTCAAGATATACATCAAACAGACGCTCGCCAGTCCCTACCCCAAAATAAGGGCGGCGCCACACTGGGGTCCAGAACCACATCGTCAGTGCGAGGTCGCCCTTCTATTTCCGTCGGGTCAACGCCTAGGGCGTTAACCATTTCCAAGTCATTTCCCTTGGAAAGCCAATTGAAAGGTACAATAAACAGAATACGGTTGACTCTTGTTTTGCTAACGTGATTAGAGGATTTACGATGACGCCTTTATGAGTAAAGGGGGTGAACAGATTTGTCGCACGTGGAAACAATATAAGTCGGTTCACACGTTTTATGGTCGAGATGTCGCGGGCTTTAGTTAGCGTACAAATTTAGAGAGAATTTTGGTGGTCCTTAGAGACAAACGCCGAAATTTCAAAATGTAAAATTTTAATGTTATCTTTCAAACCTACGTGGACTGAATTTTAGACAAGTTTATGAAACAGTTCAATATTAGAAACTAAAAAAAAATTTGAATTCGAACCAGTAAAACAACCAATAAAATCGTCGGCCTAATAATATTAATGAAGATATAATAACAGCATCTCGGTTTCCCTGTCTGTATATTACGCTTACACGGCTAAACTACTGAACCGATTTCGATACAGACTCAAATTGATCTTCAAAGGACTTCTGGCTTCTGGAAGCTATTACTGACATTCACGCGGATTAATGTCGCGGGGAAAAAGTTGTTAAACACGATGTAATAGTTAACTTTACAATGCATTGTTTTCAACATAATAGAAACTTAAGTTTTTATTTCTTGTACAATTGCTTGTTAATAACTTAAGTAAAACGTGGCGCAGCTGCTTAATCAAATGTTTTCTTATAAATGTATAGGGTAACCAGTGGTTAGACTGCAATATCCCATCAATACAGAGTTCGTAGTAATAACATTGTAGGCAACTATATTGTAGGTATATCATCATCAACAGCTGACAAAACTGTACATAATAGCAGGCGTCCGTCACTCGCTCAAGGCCACGCGTTTTATGCCTACCGCTTCGCGTATCGTCGACGGTACAACGAACACCGGGCTGTCGCGCGCCCGGCTGAGTGCTCGCGCGTCACGGGTACAGCGCTGACTATCAAAATGCCGAAACCACGTAATTATTGCGTGATTATTGTGCAATTCCCCTGTTTCCCAATTCTCCTGTTTCCCTTTTGATTATTTATTAAAATTATTCACGCGGATTTGGATATTTTCGACACTAAAATATAATAATCGGGAATTCAAGGAACGAAAAATATGCATCAGCCATTATATTAAAAGAAAAAATATTTGATCGACAAATAAAAAAATAATTGTTTTTCTAAAACATTCGTTTTATAACCATTATCATCATACGTATAACCCTAGCACAATTTGCTGGACGACACGCACACACGTTAGTCGCGCGGGCAAAAGAATCTCAACTCTCTTTGTGCGTACTTATGGTACATTTCTCCTAGCTGCAAACAGCTGGTATTATTATTATGATTTCGTAGGCTATTATAGCGTAGGTATTTTCATTTTTGTATTGGAGTGAAGTATCTGTTACGTAGTAACTATTTATTAATCTGTGATAATAGTGACAAATTAGAAAAAAGAATTATTATGCACCACCCTGGGTTGACTGGTAGAGGTATTAAGTCCATCTTTGTACTTTTGTGCAAGTTTAAATAGATAAATAATATAACTACCATTTATTTAAGTTTTAAATAGGTACATTAAATAAAAAAAAACATTTATTTCAGGTAATTACCCATATACTTTAATTAGTAAATGTTAATCAGTATCACTGACACCGCTGCACAACTCCCGAACTATGACAGGAAGAAGGCGAAGATGTATCGAAGAACGCATATTTTTCTCGAAATAACAACATAAGATAATTAAATTGAAAAGGTAAAGACTAAAAAAGAAAAAATACCCAGCCACACCCTAAATCCTCAAAGCAAAAAAAAATATACTTCATTTCACAAGGACCAATTGGTTCGTACCGTCATGTGGGCGATGCTCTTCCCTAGAACACCCACGGCAACCAGTTAAAATTAATAAAATGAGATTTTCTGAAACCCACTCATTTATCTCATCAAAGGTTACGTGCATACTCAGATGTACTCCGTTCGTCTCGTGTCTCAGATCTAGTTAAAATTATCATATAAATTAGAGTTACTTAGATTCGTAGAAGAGATCTGTTTTACGTAAGATGCGACAGTAAAATGTACGTCATTGCATTTAGAAATGTAGAGATGAAGCGAGCGATTGATTTTTCACCACAAAAATGGTTAATTTCTTTTTGTTTTTGGTAAAAAAACCCAACTATATAATAGTAGTATACTATGAAAATATGAATAAGTACTTCACGATGTATGCCTTAAAGTTAAACCAACAACCTGAATACCTGATGTACAGCCTGAACTATTATTCCAACATTAATGACATATGAACCACTAACTTAGTGTAAAACTTTGAACCATAGATACGAGGGGCTGTGAACACCGGGTGTTGTGGTCGCTGTAGCGAAACTTAGCAGGAGCAATAATTAAACAACAGGTCACGAACGTGCCACTTAGGTATTGTATATTATAACGAACCCGAACAGGAATTTCAAAGCCTCGTCATTAAAAAGACTCGTACAGTTATGTGGAGCACCAATTTGTTACTTTACTTTTATGAATACTTTGAAACGTTTATTTATATGACGAGTATGTCATACTTTTTTAGTACAAATAACGTCACGCCTTTCCACGAAGGTCAAAGGTCAGAGAACTTTTTTAGAACACAATTGAATTTCGTAAGTCATGTTTAATTGTTGACCTGATCATTTGACATCATCATCAGCCTTCGTTAGTACAATGCTCCTTGTTTCAAAGAGGGTCTCTCCAATATGCGGAATCGCCTCTCCCTGATGCGCCACTTAGCCTGGTTGTACGCTACACACATTCAGTAGCTGCCAGCTGCCCTTAAATCGTCGCCTCACATGACCGGTGGGCATCACACGATAGCATACAATTCGAAAAATACCGCAATAGATAGCAATGTATAAAAAGTTGCATGATATTATACGCGACGCTATTATGTATTGACATTAGTGGATAGATCTAGCAGCACCACTCAGCATCGCTTGGCGTCTAATGAACTAAATCCGACTTCGGGCTAATTATTTAGTAGTGTGAGTGGGATTCGCAATTGTTAGCTAACGACAATAGAAACACATTTTCTGTAAAAAGTTCAACTCTCTACCTATCACGGTTTATGAGAGACCTTTAGACAGACGGAGAACAGAGTTTTTCAATTTTCAAACGGAGATTTTCTGTGGAGGTTTTGTATTCTTGGTAATAGCTTCCGATGGTTCCCTTTACGCACGGAATTCTAAAAAGAATCCTAGAATCAACATCATGCACGCCTTTTATGATGGCAGCAAACAGCATAGGCATCTCGTTTTACAGACCAGCACCAGAATTAGCACCAGAAATCAGTTTAAGGAAGAGAACAAACGTGTTAAGATGATGTCAACGTCAATGATACAATTGTATTCCATGATTCCGGAACAATTATACTCGTATATTGCTTCGCGTAACAAACGTACGTGTTCTCAATTATTACTGTTTAAGGTCGGAAGGTAATTTGCTATGGCAGGTGAGTCACGCCTTTGCTTTGTTTTATCGCAATATTTCAAAAGCATGTTGCATTTGGACTTGCTTAATGTTATCTTTTAAAACGTTTTATTGACTTAACTGTTCACAATGGGTAAGGCCAGCCAATGGAAAGCTAAATTAAAGTCGTTTATACATTGACAGCTGGTTTTGAATGTCCCTTTGCCTTGCGGTCGCAAACGCTGACCGTTGGTTTCATAGTTCTCTTTCCAGGTTGACTTCAAGGGCCAAGAGTGTTATTGCAGTTTACCCATCGATTATTAGTGATCGATGAGTTTACCTTTATAAATTTCCCAGCAGTAGGTCGGAGTTTGGAAGTTAGTTGCGCTGGTGACAGTAAGCTTCAGAACGGTTTTACAGCTATTGGTCATGCATCTATGTATCCCGGTAATTTCAGATCACGTCCTTTCAAACTATGAAAGTGAAGGTATAGCGTCTTTTTTCACACATATGCCAGTATCCTCACTTTTCTTTCGCCGCCTACTGCCCTGGTCTCCCCCATCTAAATCGTATAAAAACGCACCCCCACACACGTTTCTTAAATGTCATAGTATTATCGTTTTTTGCACAAGCTCAAGAAGTTCGCCACCTTTGCGTGTCCCACGATTCTACCCGTATCTTTGGTCACTGCTTCACTTCAGTGGTTTGTAGCGTGGTTGTTAACTATAATATTCTTCCTAAATAAGGTTTCTTTCTATTAGTATAAAATGGTTAACTGACTGCCGAATGAATAATTGGATAATATTTCAATGCACAATCCAAACTGCTGGTCCTAAAGGCATGAAAGGAGAGTGTTCTATGTGATGTCTAAGTAAGCCACTAAGAAAGGGTTTTTGGAAAATCCAACCCTTAAGGGGCAAAAATAGGGGATGGAAGTTCGACATCTATGCGGGCGAAGCCGCGGGTGAAAGCATGTATCATATCTAGTTTAAACAAACAAAAATACTCTGACGTGTAGTAGTGTAGAGATATCTACTGCTCAGGACAGCCGGGTAACAAAAGCTGTTCCGTAAGTATACATAGAACTACGTTACACGAGGTAATTAGTTTATTAAGCTCCCGATAATCCTACATGGCGGTTAAGTGCCTACTCAACACCAACAGAATCGACAAATGGATTTCTAATAAGGCAATTTGTTGAAACAAACCTTGACATACAATGATGATGATATCTGAGAATGATTTCATATTCTGTAAAGGACAGAAGAGCAAGCTAGTAGTAAATAATGCAAGTCATCTAAAACGAGTCGTCAGAAAACCCATACCCATTTTTGACTATGTTGTAAATTTTCCAAGCTTATGAAACTGTAAAAGCATACTGTAGAAGTCGCAAATAACGGTCACAGTACGTTTACAAAGTAAGCAACCAAAATGGCACCTAAATTAAAAAGTTAAGACGCTACTGTTTTAATTGTTTATTTACTTAGCACAACCATGGTGCACAGTTACGTGAATATAGAAAAAATTTTTACGGGCAAAGTGCATTTCGGCGATTGTACTTTGGCTTGAGGCCAAGCAGTAGATACGTGCAGTATACACTATACAGTCATGCCTAATGAATTTATTGAATAATTTGTTTAACTAGTTACACTGCAGTTATGAATAATTAATTAGATACGCAGGCATACATCAGAATTAGGTCCCAGTTTGTAGTCGGCATTACGTTGATATGAATGTATGTTGTTCCTTCATATTTTAAAGTATTAATGTTTGCACGATTAATATCGTAAAAAGCAGTAGTGACCCCTGGCGGAATTTACAGCGTCCCGATAGCTTTTTATTAAAGGAAAAAATCAGCACGTCTAGAAACTCGTCTAATAGCTATTGACATGTCTTTACTGATAAGCTCCGGTTATGAACTCATTAGTGCAAGCCAGGATTAAAATTTGTGGATTATACAAAAGGCGCGCCTCTAACTAGTTAAAATACAGCTAAATACTGTAAGTACCTGGCGACCTAATTAAAATTAATCGAGACACTAATAAAATTAACATCAGAAACAACAGTAACAATAAAAAGCTAGTGAACGACCTTTAAAAACACTCAAAAACAGTAATTATTTCACAAGTGATTGATCTAGAATTCTAGCATACTTTAAAACACTTAAAAACGAATATTTGCTAAGCGATAACTGCAGTAAGTATGCGGCGACGAAATGGCTGCAAAGTAATAGTAAATGTAGATACTATATTCAGCAGGACAACAACAACGAGCAAGCTGTGCCAACAATATTTTACAGGAGTTTTTTATTACTTGTCTTCAGTGCAACATCTTTGGGTGATTATGCTATCTCATCGCCTTTTCGCCACACTGCGGATGAATGGACCAACATTTAAATGGTCCTTCTTTATAATTAGAAAACAGTAAATAAGAAAAATCTAAAACACGTATATCCACATTGACACCCTGCATTTCGATGGGAAATAGATCTCCCAACACGAAATTGCCTTCATTGTAAATGTTCATAAAGAAAGAACAGAAAAGAAATTTAACTCTTATTATTAGCAAGAGAAAAGAGGCACTTTCTAAATTAAACATGACTATAGAAAGGACCAAAAGCCTTTAACTAATAAAAGCGTAACTACACAAAGCAAGCATCTTCATGAACTAGAAGAACCTGTCTGCTAACACGATTCCTTAGTAGGTTAGTGAGAAAAAAAAATGCATTCAGAAGCCGTGACCGCCGCAGCGCCCGGTCGCTAACGGTACACCATTCGACAAGCTGCTTAGACTCGATAATCGCATCTCATGACGATAATTTGGTTGTATGGAACCTCCTTCAATTAATATCAAATATTATTTCACTTGGACCCAATTATGAAAGCGACAACAGGATTATGCCTTAGTATTTTAAGTGGGATAAATGTTTAAAGTAATAAAAAAATTGACGTTCTTGACAAAGGTTAAGCTAAAAACAATTCAAACCCCTTTCAATACTGACAAAGTCAACCCACATCCAAAATAGGAAAGTACAAAGCCGCCAAAAATAAACCATAGCTGGAATCACAGACAGATGTTCCGTTTCGCTTTTAAAATTCACGAGTCGGAACAGACAGACATTGGGCATACAGTCCCTCACATTTATTGAATCGTGAAACTAGAATAATAAATAATAGACGATTAATATTACATTGTCTAAAAGAAGAACAACCTCTAAAACATTCGATATCCAGACTAGCTGGTATAATCACACGATTTCCTGCAGACGATTATTAAAAGGGCAAACATCATTAATATGTACATAGAATAGGTCTTTGCTATGTTTATTAAAAATAGTAGTAATGAAAGCCAAAATCGAAACCTGAACAGCAGTTCCAATTACAGAGTTTCATCCAAGGGCTTTCTAGTGATTATTTCCAATTAAATTTGTCACAAACCGTCGGGACCCTTGCGAAGTTAGCAATTTCTAAGAGCATTATATCCTCATGTCATTGGTCTGTGGTATTCTGGAAAGCAATAACAACGGGGTATGACAACTCATGTCTAAACCGCAGGATTGCAATATCTATTCGAATGAGCACGGAAACGGAACATGTGGCAACTATTCCATCTTGAGTTACAGTTTCATTTATAATATTGGATATATAGCTACTTTTTAGACGTTTTTCTTAACTCATCGACAATATTATCCTTCCGAAAGTCCTCATTTTAAAATATCATTAACTTAAACAGCATCAGAATGTTTCAAATGTTGCAGTTTGACATCATATACCACTTTCAAGATACGTCGCATCGCAATAAAATATTTTATCGTTTTGTATTTTACAGCTTCTTAGCGGAAAGTGGCTGCAATAAGTTGTTACGTCTAGTTTGCTACATGACACAAATCGCGAACGTTTGAAAAGTTAGCACTTTCGCCAAAGTCTAACCAGTTCTTGAGTCTTGTGGATCCAGAACACTTACTCCACTTTTAACAGTGCTGGCAAAGTGGCGGGGCCTAATTAGGGCAATAATACTGGTTCGCTGAAGTGGGGAATAAGTTTTGCAAAAGCTCGCTGTTTGGTTCGTGAGTTCGGAAGACTACAGACAACCCTTTTTTTTGTATTTAGATAAAATTCGTAGGTACGACAGTTATTACTTGTCTTCTATTTATTTCGTTAGGTTATCCAACCGTTATTTCTTAGCCTCACCCAGCTTACAGTAACAACATTAACAACAAAGCCTTGTCAGCCGGTTTAAGCCCGTAGGTTATCCTATTTTACGTAGGCACATTACGCGTCGGCGTACCATCAAGCTGGGGTTTACAACCGCGTTCGATGCAAATTGGCTTCGTCAGCGGTTACCATCAGACTTTCCCATAGCTAACCCCAAGCTATCTTTTTTATACAATAAAATATCCATTACTAACGAACACTGCAACTCTGCAATTCGTGACCGATAGTTTGATTTTTATGGTAGCTCATTCAATAAACCTGCGCTTCAATATTGCGGTAGTGAATATAACAAAAAGATTTTGTTTTCAAATAATACTTGATTCCAATATTTCACCACAAATCTTGAAGATATTGGATTTAACAACATTGTATTTTACTTCTATAACTAAAATGAATCCCCGCGCCGCTAATTTATGTTGAAGGTACATAAAGTCAACGAGGGCGATGAAAGCTAAAGGAAAGGGACCATCTGAGACGATGCTTTATGACGCGAATAGAGGTTGCAAAAAGTCTCTCTCTCGGTAATAATAAAAACAAAATAAATGTCGCCGCCGCCGATCGCCTCTACGAGGATACGACCGCCTGGGCCGGCAGTAATAGCGGCGGTAAGATCCCTCTTTGAGGAGTGGCTGGAGAGGCGCCACGGCGCTCTCACGTTTCGCTTGACACAGGTCCTCACCGGACATGGTCAGTTCGGGAGGTTCCTGTGTCTGATTCGGGCGGAAGCGACGCCTGGCTGTCACTACTGCAGCAACGGTCGCCTGGAGGACACGGTCGAGCACACGGTAGAGATGTGCCGCGCATGGGCGCACCACCGACGTGTCCTCGTAGAGGCGATCGGCGGCGGTGACCTCTCGCGCCCGGCGCTGGTTCAGGCCATGCTTCGGGGCGAGACGGAATGGGATGCCGTCGCCTCCTTCTGCGAAGCAGTTATGCTGGTGAAGGAAGCGGCGACGCGCGAGAGGCAACGAAGAGCCTCTCGCCCCGGACTAAGACCCAGGCGAAGAAGTCGAGAGTCGCAAGACGACTACCGGCCACCGTAGGCGCGGTTATGCGGATGGCGAGCGATGGGTAGCTCGCCGCCCGGCTAGGACCAGGACCGCGTCGACGGCGCATTAATGTTTCACGCGCGCCTCAAAGAGAAGGAGACAGCACAGGAAGGGGCCCAACAGGGCCACGCCTGCCGGGGTTGCGGAATGTTTATAATAGTTACCGTGACCCTGGAACATAAAGGGCAATCGAAGGAACATGAGTGGGTTTTAGTCAGTAAGAGTCTGACGCCGTCCCGCTCCCGCCCTCCCGCCGCACCCAGGACGGGAGCAGTCATTGGATGATTTCCCACTCACCAAAAAAAAAAGGACACGGTCGCCTCTACGAGAAATAAATGTCTTTCTCTCTTGTTAATAATAAAACAAAAAGTATCACATACATACGTAAATGTGTTGTTAAAACGTTACAGTATTATTTTCATAATATTCAATATTACACTGAAAAATCAGATTCATCAACTATAATTCGGAAATAAATCAGATTTTTCTATTATAACATTTTTAAACAAATTCAACTCTTCTGTTAATAAGAACAAAATAAACATCTCTCTCTCGCCCGTTAATAATAAAAAGAAAAACTATCACATGTCACTAAAAATCAAATTCGTCAATATTAATTCGGAAAATATCAGATTTACATATTAAGTATAAAATTCTTAAATAAATTTTAAAGTCGTTCTCTCACTTTAATAATAAAAACAAAATAAAAGTATCTAAAATCACTTCAAAAAAGAAAATGCACCACTTTACACATAAATAATAACGTGTTCTGTAAGTGACAAAATTGCGTCGAGTCAAGCAGTGTTGCCAACAACAATTTTCAAGCTCTATCAACATAGACTTTAAACTGATATTTTTTTGGTAATATTCGAATAAATATTTATTTACCATTCGAATATATTTTTGGAACGAGTATTCGAATAATTCGAATATTCGAATATTCGATTGCAACCTCTAACGCGAACAACATCGGCAACGTAACGACCGAGATTGCGGCTCAGAATCGAAGAAGACTGTTTAAGATGTTATTTGGATGCGCACCATCTTACTTAGCATTATTAGTAGAGAAGACATACAAACGATATTTAATGAACCGTGAACGAATCGATCCATTTACAATTTGGAGAAAAGAAATGGCAATTGTACTTAGTATCTACGAAAACGAAAACGTATATTGGAAATAAAATATAAATAAAGGTAGATTTCTCATAAGAGACGTATTAAAAATCAATTCCAACAAAGAACCTCTAAAAGCAAAAGCAAAAGTGACCCTTGAATCAAGTTCCGTCTTTGATCATGCTAAGCACGTTTAATCCATGTCCCGGGGTCTGGTGATATATATTGTGTGTTTCAAGCAGGTTGGTCTTATCGCACGAGCCAGGCGACATTTAATATGAAAAAGAATGACAAACATTAACCAGGTAGACTGGAACGACGATGAAATTGATATCAAATGAAGCTGGACTTGGAGTCGTTTTAACAGTTTTATGTCCTCTAGAAGACTCTAATAAGTTGTTGGGACAGCAGAGATAAAATTGAAGAATTGATTTTTGTTATAGCCGATATTGATATGTTTATTAGATACTTGCATCTTTTATGCGGCTTACTTGTAAATGCATGACGTTAAACTTTATTTTATAGACACCTGTAACGGAAATCGGAGTAACTATAATTATATAAGAAAAAGCAATAAGACAAGATAAAAAAAAACAAATCTAAACCTTAGAATAAAAGCAATAATACAAAATGCCTGCAATATCTTCTACAACTCACAATGCAATGCACCCTTCAAAAAATCTGTTATGGTTTACGGAACATGAGCAGTAATGTTATCATCGGACCACTGTCTTTTATAGCCATGGATGTTTTGGGCCCCTTGAAACAACACCCCGACGGCTACACACGATTTATAGCTAGCAAGGGAAAACATATTGGGGTTGTTCACACAGCAACCGATCGGTAAATCAGGAAACAATAGTTGCGAATTTCAGTACCTTAGGAAAAATCTCGGTTTAAGATAACGTCGCACGTCGTCTTGAACCAGATTCAAGGATGAATTACGATGCATTAAAAGACGTAATTAATTCTGATGACATTATGCACCCTAAACTCAAATGAAGCATCCAAGATAACAAGTTAGCAACTATAAACAAATATCTAACAAACGAGATAAGAGTGAAGTTAAAATGAAAGCTTAATACACATACTTTAACACCGTAATAACATACCTGATAAAGTTTAAAGGAACCATATTAAAGCACCTAAAGCGGTTAAATAAAATACAAACAGCTTTAGCTGCTCATAACATTCGAAGAGATTTTCACTCGTTGCAGAAAGTGCAAATCTCTGGACATGCAAATTGGTGTAGCAACGGCTTAAGCATTTCATATTAGGACGGATGAAACTGAATTTAATTCTGCCGTGAAATGTTCATTCAAAAACGACCCGAACAGTTTAGTAAATGTCGAGAACGAGTTATGAAATAACTAAAAGCAAACAGGTATTTGCATGGGGATCAAAGTTTGCCTGCATTACAAATCAACAAACTTTACCAAAAAGTTGTTCAGTGTTTTTTGTGTTTTCGCAAATACACCAGTATAATCCTCAGGCTTAAATGACTTAACTTTTGGGGATCAAGCTGGACCGGAACAGATAGAAATGGGGCCGGCTCCGGAATTGAGGGGTAGATTGCGCGGGGAGACAAAATGGGCGAAGCAAAGTGATTGATATCGACAAACTACGATAAAACAGGAGAACGCAAAAACTCATATTAAATGTACCAGCTCAGTAGACGTCTATAAAGCTATCACATTTCACAACTCGTAAAGTAAAAGCATAGTTGGCAAAACGGTTAATATTTTATTGTCTTAGATATTAAGTACTCCACTCCACAAGACCGTACAACCACAGATTAATAAATAGTTACTACGTAACAGATACTTCACTCCAATACAAAAACGAAAAAACCTACGCTATAATAGCCTACAAAATCATAATAATAATACCAGCTGTTTGCAGCAAGGAGAAATGTACCATAAGTACGCACAGAGAGAGTTGAGATTCTTTTGCCCGCCGCGCGACTAACGTGTGTGCGTGTTGTCCAGCAAATCTGCTAGGGTTATACGTAAATTGGACGTAGTTAAGCAGAAAGGACTCAATCCACACTTTAGCCAAAATTGAGTTAAGTATGTCATCGTACTCCTGAGGGTCGAATCTATCATGTAGTGAAAACCCTATTTTTAAAATGTCCATGCAAACTAGTTTTTCTCACTACCCCGACTCAACCCACAGTATGAAGAGCATACAAAATGTATTTACTGAATGAACTCAGTCCGCTTGAATTGTTTCTGAGTAATGACATTGCTATGAGAGTGTTCTTAATGTCGATAAAACAGATTAAACTCAAACAGTTTGAATCATTTCTAAGAATTAGTTTTGATTAGAAATATCATTTTAAAAAATAAGTAAAACGACTCAAACAGATTGAGTCGTTTCTGTGATACAGGTTTACTGACATAAACTATTTCTTTTTTTTATTAGAAACAACTCAAAACACTTGAGATATTTCAGAAAAACAGTTGATGAACAGCGCATTTAATATAAATAATTTAAAAACGACTCAAGCAAAATGAGCCGTTAGTTAGAAATAGATGTACGGATGACACTCATATACTTTTAATTGAATTGGAACGACTTAAAACATTTGTGTATCAGGTATAAGTAATTTTTTTTTATTGGAAGGACTCAAACTACCTATCTCCTTACGAGTTTGAAAACTATTGTCTGCGATAAAATTATTTAGTTTTGCGTTGTTATGATGTATAAAAAAATGTGAGTTACATGACTTTCCAATTTTATTAGAGTGGCAACATTTTGAAAGGGCAACTGAAGGAACAGTAGTGGGTTTTAGTCAGTAAAAGTCTGACACGCCCTCCCGCCACACCCAGGACGGGAGAAGTCATTTGATGATTTCCCAATCTCCAAAAAAAAGAAGGTTTTCTTTTTACAGATTTTAATTTTTTTTATATTCTTCTGCGGTGTTAATGCGCTCATGATGCTTGAAGTCAGCTTCATTAGGCAAAGAAGCCGGTCAAGTGCGAGTCGGACTAGCGCAATGAGGGTTGCGTACAAATTTGTCAACATGTAAATTGTTAGTTAGGCAAAAAATGTACACCTACATTATATGCGGGCGTATATGGCTCAGCCATATACAACCAACTGGTCGCATTGGATTCGGTAGAACGCAGAGCCAGGAGGTTGATTGGCGACAAGAAGGTGGCGGCCCAACTTGTAGTTGGGCCGCCACCGCCACGTCTAGCACCGATGTCCTAGACGTTGTAGTTAGCGTAAAGTTGCCTGTCTGGCGGTGTTTTACAGAATGCACTTCGGTGAGACAGAGTGCTCACTAGCTACACGAGCTCATTCCCCCGTCTCCGTCTTACCACCGGACATCCAGACGTACGGCGGGATACCACCATTTCTTGGTCGATATTCCTCGAATCCGCACGCAGCGTTTCTTGAAATCCTTCATTATGCGCACCGCAAAATAATAGAATTCCCTGCCGGCGTCTGTGTTTCCAAATGCATATAACCCGGATGTATTCAAGAGACGAGTGCATAGGCATCTTTTGGGTGAGTTCACTCCATCGTAGGCCCTGTCTATGCCCTCGGGCTAGTCTTGGACCAAGAGCAAGCCCATAAGTAATAAAAAAAAATGTATTGACCGTAATCATAAAGCTAACAAAATTACGTAAAAATGTCATCACCAAAATTAAAAAAAATATATAGAAAGATCAGCGCAAAAGTTAACGATGTCAATTTCCGTCATCCTCCAGGTCAAAATCAAGAGTTGGCCCGTACCCATCAACATCCTCATTGATAGAACTGTTTCCTTTACGGCTATTATAAAATGTGTGACAGTCTTCGGGTATTAATGGGAACATAGATCTGAGATCTTCAATCTTTGCTTGAGGAATCGCTTTGCTCTGGGGCCAAAGATCTTCAAAATCTTCTTCTGAAAATTGGATTGCACCAACTGTACTATAGGATCCACGTTTGAAATGACACAGCGACGTTCACAGAACTTGCAGCTCTCTGCACTGGGGCTATCAGTATTAAATGGAGGGCACCTGCTAGGTGGCGGATCGGCTCCAACTCCGAGATGTGTCCTGAGGTATGGACCGAAGTTACCTCAACATTTCGTCCCTGAGCGTGACCGGACCAAAGGCTATCAAATTACAGGATTATAAAAAAGGGACGATGATTCTAAATTTAAAAGTAGGGAAACGAAACAAACGCCACTGAAAATGTGTCAAATCCTTTTTTTTTTGGTGGGTGGGAAATCATCGAATGACTAATTCCGCACTGTAGGGGCGGGAAGGAGTGTCTGACTTTTACTAACTAAATCACAACCATGTTCCTTCGGCTGCCTTTTATGTTCTGGGGCGACGGTAACTATTAGAACTATTCCGCAATGCCACGTGCCGAACTTCAATCCAATTTTCAGAAGAAGTATTTGAAGATTTTTAGCCTCAGGGGCAAAGCCATTCCTCAAGCAATTCTCAGATCTATGTTCCCATTAATACTCGAAGACTGTCACACATTTTATAATAACCGTAAAGGAAACAGTTTGAGTCAACTCTTGATTTTGACCTGGAGGATGACGGAAATTGACATCGTTAACTATTGCGCTGATATTTCAATTTTTTTTTAATTTTTGTTATGACATTTTTACATAATTTTGTTAGCTTTATGATTACGGTCAATAAATATACAACTCTTTTATAATAATACTTCTTTAATTTTTTTTTAAATATTTTTTTCTGGTCAATGGGTAGTTTTGAGTCCATTCTGAGAAATTAAAAAAAGATATCTGTCTCACCAAACTTAAGTTTAATTGTAAGGACTCAACCCACATTTCATGTATTTTTTCGAAATCTATTGCAAAATATATCACTATATTGATAGGAATATAAAATATGAAACACCTTCTTAGTAACCACTGGCAAAAACAGAAAAAAAAACTTCAATTTGTTAGAGAAATTACAGCTGTAACTTTAAACGCAATTATCTCAAAAGTGACTTATTGTGGATTGAGTCTTTTCTACTTAACTACGTCCGTATGATGATAATGGTAATAAAACGAATGTTTTAGAAAAACAATATTTTTTTTATTTGTTGATCAAATATTTTTTCTTTTAATAAAATCACTGATGCATATTTTTCGTTCCTTGAATTCCCGATTATTATATTTTAGTGTCGAAAATATCCAAAAAAGCGTAAATAATTTTAATAAATAATCAAAAGGGAAACAGGAGAATTGGGAAACAGGGGAATTGCACAATAATCACGCAATAATTACGTGGTTTCGGCATTTTTATAGTCAGCGCTGTACCCGTGACGCGCGAGCACTCAGCCGGGCGCGCGACAGCCCGGTGTTCGTTGTATCGTCGACGATACGCGAAGCGGTAGGCATAAAACGCGTGGCCTTGAGCGAGTGACGGACGCCTGGTACAACATCAAGTGTTTCTAGGCGGAAGATTTAAAGCCATTTCCTTGCTACTGCACTCCGTGATAACGTTCACGAAGCCTCCATTTATGTAAGACCCTACTTATAGTCTGTCTGTGTACATGTAATACAAACATTGTATAAGAAACCTACGTAAATGACGCTTGTGAGATCCTTTTACTGATACCGTTAATAAAGTAAATAATGAATATCTAACTACATACGTTGAGTCAATAGCAATGAGGTAAACAAGACCATCAATGTTCCCTTACGTCCGACGCTGACATCGCAATGCAAGGGACCATAGATCGGAACTTCACGGAAGACCGCGCAACAATTTATTGAATGTTCTCCATCTCGATCACTAAACACAATGATCCGTAGTTTATCAAATTGAGGATTGAAACCGTGAAAGGATGGATTTATTCACGCCTTTGCTCCTGGAGGCGTAGCGAAATAGTTTGTATGCCTAGTGAATCATGTTCGTAGTCAGTTTGTAATTTATTATCATCTATATCACGCATAATTATAGCTTTAAAAGTTTAACATTAAGCCCAAAACGCTGAAAGAGCGTTTCTGAGACTCAGAATGTTTTATTGTCCCATTTGGAACCACTCTAAATCCGCTTTCCGAGCACTAAGCCGACTTGGTTTTTCAAAAAAGTTAAACAAAAATAGTAAAAAATCCAAAGCCAAAATGGTTGATGTGGTGCATCGCAAACTCCCACTTGCGGCTACGAGCGTAACGGGAAGCCCAGATGTGGCCGATGACAAGCGCTTACGTAATCAGATTAAAAGGAATTTGTGTCACGATGGTTCATAGACGTTGTCATAATAAACTTCATCAGTGCCGGCCGACTTTTAACTTTTTGTTTTCTTGGAAAACGAGCAAAACGTTCAGAATTTATATAATGTATGAATGTATTATATGGAATAAAGAGGCAAAATGTCAGGGAAATGTCAGGGATGAGTAAGTTATAGGTATAAGTTGGAAGATGACATATAACATGGTTTTTCTAATGACTTACATGATGAAGATGCTTTTAATTAGTTATTCGATATCTTACCAGTCTACCTATGTATAGCTTTAAAACCATCACCTTACTCCGATTGCGTATTTATCACCTCCCAAAGTTCAGTTTCATATAAACTCAGTAGAAAAACTTGCGTGATCCATAAAATTGGCACCCGCATTGATTTAAAACGAGGGAAGGTCACAATCGATTGACCTTGTGACCTGATAACAATAAAACGTTTGTAGATTATGACAAAGATAGCAACAAATTATATGGGACACATGAATAACCGTTACTTTTCAAATATAACCTGTTTTAAAAACGTTAAGTTCAAACTTGTTTTCAAGGTTTTTATATGACTGTGACTGACGTATTAGGCTATCAGGAATAATAATCTGTGTTGCTCAGATTAATTGTCCATAATCGGCTTCAAATGTCCACAAGACCTATTTTCGTCTAACTAGAAAAAGAGCTCAATAATAATTATGTTTGCATTTAATATTCTTCTAAAACCATCGCAAAAACCGTTGGCTAGTTTAGTTTTATCATAATTTTCACACAAAGTACATCCGGACCGATAACCCGGCCTTCGGTCGACCTAACCGCTCAATACGGCTTCTAACGAGTTCTAAAATATAATTCTAATTATTTTTAATTCTATCCAAATCCCAGCCATACATTTTTTACGAGTTAAAAGGGTCAGTACTCAAATATTCTTTTTTACTTCAATTTCAGATGTACATATTACACAGTTTCGGTGAAGCACAATCTAGGTAGCCTCAAAATGTGTTTTTTGATGTAATATTTTACATTATGAAGTTTGTCCTTAAGTTGAAACATTACATTATGCAAATAACAATCGAGTTAATTAAAACGATAACAATAATGAGGTTTCAACTAATTTTAACAATGAATCATGTCCTTGTCATACGTGTATTCACGTATTGTAACTCGATTTTTTAAATAATAACCGTTGCGAGCAGTAGCTATTACGTAAAGGAGAGATATCCGATCTTTTCCTAAATAACATTCTACTCATTACTTTGCCGTCCAGCCACCTTCATAATATAAATTGTTTTACATTGACCCCTAACCCAAATTGTTCAATTTCCGGAGATACCTTTAAAATTTTCAGCTCACTGAATTTCTGTGCTTAACGACGAGCGCCAATCTCTCTTCCATTGTCTAACTAAAGTAATATTTATACATCATCCTTATTTTTCATGTGTTTATGTCCATAAGTTCGTATATGATATTCTACAACCATATTAAAACGTTTCTTCGTGAAATCATTCGTTTAGACAGAGTCGTATGCAGAACTAGTAATCTAATAAAAACCCAGCCGTGAAGGTTTAACACTTCAGTCAGTACAATATGGCCCTTCAATCCTTTTGTATTGGTAATCTTTTAAAGCTTCGCGTCTCGTTGGTCAAAGGACATAGAGCCTTTGTGAGATTCTCTCGATAATATTTAAATTCTGCAGCAGTAGCTATATATAACTTCTATTCCAACTCCTTTTAAGCGATTCTTTCTATCTAGGGCGAAAAGTACCAATACGTTCGGATTATAGAAAATTCTTATGGTCTTTTATAGGATTACTTCCAGTAGAGGATATTTTACAGCTGTTGTATTTTGAATTCTTAATGTATGAGTAGAATACAGTCCAGGGTTAAAATTTTTGAAATACTTGATCATTTGCTGCAGCACCAAAGTTTTTCTCAATGTTTAACATAGATTGAACAGATGTTGACGCCTTCATAATATTACGGTGGCATTCACCACACTAATTATTAGACTTTAAATTTCAAAACATGTAATAAACTAACGTTTATAACCACCACATTATCACGTACTTTTATTATCCAACTAATTTATGCCACTTGCGTGGGAAAGCTGGCATAATGCACTTTCCATTTCTCTCATTCAAAAACTATCATTGCAGGTTTTGAAATAAAGGTTTTATTATCGACTAGCGACCCGCCCCAGCTTTGCATGGGTCTTACTCCGTCTTACAAACCTTTAAAAATCTCGGATTAACTTAACTGTATGTACACAAATACCTTTTTCTTGAATTGCTCTATGTCTTAAAAAAACCTCATCAAAATCCGTTTAAGGATCTAAGCGTACATACGTACAGACAGCGGAAAGCGACTTTGTTTTATACTATGTAATGATGAAGAAACTATGAATTAAAAGAAGCTGTGGTAGTTTTTGTATATTAAGTTTATTAGTACTGAAAATGGTATCTTTAGGTTCCCAAGTTGCGGACGGAATTTGTGCCATGGCCACAAACGAGGTTTGTCGCCGCAAAAACGCTATTCCAAAACGAAAATACAGAATGTAGACTTGGCTAAGGCGTTGAAAACTTATTGTCAAACCACACGCAGCAAAATTGGGTACGTTTCGTATTAGAAAGTTTGTTTTTGGTGGAAAATAAGTTACGCTGTGGTTTTAGTAAATGTTGACGGATTTTATGAAGCTTGAGAAGTTTAATAACAGTTTAATTTTGATATAACAACAGATTAAACACATGTAGAATTAATTCACAAAGTTCGAGATACAAAATTAATAAACCCCGATTTAAATAATGTTAATGTTTTTACAGAACTTGTTCAATTGAAACTGCAATGGAAATGGGCAAAATTTTCGGTACTGATGAGTTTGGATATGATGAAATATATTAACATTTAGAAAAAATCTCAGTAATTGACGATATGGTGCTTTGTGAGCGAGGTTGCCAGCTCAAGACTCAGCAGCGAGAAATAATATCTAATGAGAAGCTTAGATTCTTTAAATAATAGTCGAAATCTACACACAAAGTCTGGCCATAAAATTCACATCATCATGACAATATAAACCTTGTAGCTAGTTGGAACAACGTCCATTTTCCTGGCAACTAGGAACATAGATTAACGGATAGTCTGTTAATACGTATGGGTATGTAAAACAAATACATTGAATAAGACAATTAATTAGCAACTGACCTTGTTCTTATTACGATCTCGCAACGATTGTTCTGTTTCGTCTATTTAAATCCCAAGAGGAAATCGTACGAGATAACATTGTAATGGGTTCGGTAACCGCTGCAATAAACATTTTACGGGTGCAAGTTTATCTTACAAATTATTTTGGGGATTCTCGAGTTTTTGATTGTACGTCTGATTGTCGGGAGAAGAAATAAACATCGTAATTGACTGGTTCAACGTTTATTGATGTTTCGCGTGACTGTTAGCGGTTTTTTTAGAATGTCAGTCTTGATTCTTGACATGGTTCTGGTTATGACTTCGTCGGCGAGGTTAAGTATGGGTACAATTAAACATATCTTTAGGACTTTAATAAATAAACTCATAGAAACAAGCAAAAAATCTATTTTTCTCTTACTTAAAAAATGAGGAAGTTATTAATATGCATGCATCATGTTTTTTAATAACCATTTGTAACGCTATTTCTTCACTAATTATTGTGCATCGATTTGAATTATTCTTTTTAGTGATCCCTTTCTGTTAGGATATGGCATAGTCCTTCATACCTAGTTATTTTTCCTTTAGGAGTGGAATTATTCTCTATGATCCTTAGGTACCAAATTGACTGCCAAATTGCTAATAATTACAAAGTTAGTGATAATGCGAGGACACCATGAGAATAAGAAGGCAACTCAACTTGTTTGTCAAGGCATTTCCATATTTATGGTCCGTAATAACGAACTCAGAGTTGTTTGATGACGGGGCATCAATTAATCATCTTTTATTTTCATAATAGCCGCTGTTAATCACAATACCAAACTGACTGTTGGCGAGGTCAAATAGCTTGTGAACAATGTTCTAGCCAAACAACCGTACTTACGTTGGGTAAATTAATATTTTATTTAGGCTTGGAACTGTGCACGAAGGGTGAATACGTCAAAGTATAGCTTGATTATTAGTTAGGCCAAACCAGGCGTCAACTTTTCACGGGTATAGACTTAGTACAGATTATAACTTTTAATACACATACACCGGACTTATTATCAATATGAACTTTTAATACCTATCAAAGTTCAGGTTACAAAGATTAACCAAGCACAGGTTCTGGTCCAATGGGTCTTGACAGGTTTTTGGTTACTGCTTCGCTTTCGTGGATGATTGTTATATTATGTAGCGTATATGTTATACTAATGTATAAGCTACTAAAATCCGTTCAGTAGTATTTGAAACAGTACCATACAATTCACACACTCACAAACTTCAAATAAAGCAAAATATTACTAGGATTGATATTCAAACGTCCGTCTGTCCATTAAAAGAACATCAAAAATAAAAACCACACGTTCTAACAATTACGTAGATTGCATGGCGCTTTAGCACATGTGTGGGGTGAACAAACTTTACTGTAAGCGTCCCCTGAAGCCAGCCGAGTTGTTGTAAACATCACTTGTTTGAGTACCACGTCAGGGTTGACTATTCCTTTGTCAACGCCACTATTTTTAGAACCACACACATCGTATGAAGTAATAAGCAACGTACCATTATCCACGGACATACGATGTAGCATTTAGCAACCCTGCATGACTAATACGGCAAATCCTTAGTTTGATTTACGCGAACAATTTGGCGCCGCATCCTCGCGTATCGATGTAGATTCGAGAGCGATATAAATCGTTTTACTATCGATCGCATAATCATGGTTTTATGATAACAATATAAACAATGCAAAAGCTTATCGTTTTCCGAGTTATCTCAGTGAAAGCCGTTGTTTCCATTCGCACGGCTTTCTTAACTACCGCAGGCGTTAAACAATAAGGAACGGATTTTCATAACAATAGTTTATGGGCACTCGTGCGGCGCCGGAAGAATATTCGACACCCGGTGAAAACAAATTAGCCAGCACTTATTAAGCCTGGCCACTTTATGAACCCTAAAAATAGACGATGAAAGTGAAACCTGTTTTCTTCTTTACTTTTTGTACTAGATTTACTGAGCTTCAGAGCTGAGGCAGTTGAAGACAAGCAATTCAAGCACCTTGCAGCCAAATTGTGACTAGCAAAACTGCATTATTCATTTCGTAACACTACAGTCACTCCAATATCTGTGCATCTTTTATCAAGAGAGCACCTTGGTCATTAACCCAAATGGTCGTCGCGTGATCTCACAAATACAGTAATTGTATGGACATCAAAAGAGACTTTGACCTCTGAGTTTGCTTCGGATGTTCTTCTTCTTCCCAAATCTGCTAGGAAACATCTGTCCTATGCTTAAAATTAGCAAAAACAATACTGACGTGTAAAACCAACCTAAACAACTTACAAAATAAATATAATTTTTATACATGCATTTTTATACATCGTCATTGAAGCGTGGGGTAATCAACCACAAAAAACATGCATAAAGACGGTAGTCTGTCAGCCATATTGCCTAGTATACTCTCAAAGGAGGTGTAATGCCAATGACAGGTCCGAAACACGTCACTTTATTAACGCCTGCAGATGACCTGTCATTGCCCGACACGAATTCAGCCTGATTGTGACAGACACGCTTTGTCTTGCAAACGAGATTCTAATCGTCTATTGGTTGGTTCGGTTGTTACAATGACAGCTATCTGTCATTATAAATTCATAGACAATAGTATTCTGAGATAGGGGTGGGGGAAAGCTTATTTATTGATAAGTAGTGTTGGGTTTACGTTATTCGGTTTAATTTAAACCTTCGAACACACGTGATTTGAGACACAATAGAAAGACAATAGCAGCGCGACAGCCGGCTGTCGCTTAGTCGTCGAAAGGTTAAACTGAAAGTTCGGTAAATGTTTTTTCTGATGGAAAAGATATCGCAAAGCTGCTATCTAGGTGTTGCGGAATGTTTATAATAGTTACCGTGACCCTGGAACATAAAGGGCAATCGAAGGAACATGAGTGGGTTTTAGTCAGTAAGAGTCTAACACGCCCTCCCGCCGCACCCAGGACGGGAGCAGTCATTGGATGAGTTACCACTCACAAAAAAAAAAAGCAGCTATCTAGGTGTACAATTTTTAGCAAAAATCTATAAGGCTTGTGTAAATTACATGCAAAGTCGTGAGGTTTTTGAAGTTAAATTATGCATTTATTTATTTTTGGATATCTTGCAACTTTGACCTCCATTATCACCTGAACCTTGGGCTTCCCCAAGGTAAAATTGCCAAAACAAAAAAACCGCATGATGGGAAGAAAATTTGACTTTCGGCTTTGTTAAGTGTTTTTGTTGCCAGGTAGGTAGGTAATTGCTGAACTTTTTTAAGTCATACCACGTTATATAAATATATGTAACATGGCTGGCTCTGTAAAATAAGTAAAATATAATAATAAGTTATTATGACGTCATGACCCTTGTTCAGGGACAATATTTATCATTATCCTCTTATTGCGTTATACGGCCAAGGTTATAATTTATCAAAAATAAATACATTTTAGCAATTAGTATAATTTTGTATAAAATAATAGCAAAGGTATTTGGGGACCCATTTGGCGTCCAGCAAAAATGGTCACCCCTCGTAAATGGGAACGACGATTTAATAAATCTGAACGCTGAGTTTAATCAATTTCCAATTAAGCATTTTACAATTAAAAATTGAACTGAATTGTGGCGACATTCACATTCAATAAGGGATTTTTGTCAGCTTTTGAATTTGTTGGCGATCTATAAATCTCCTCTCTATTGTTATAGCTTTTGTAATGGGATAACCAAAAAACCCAACAATCAACCGATACTGAAAATTTATTATCAGAATTAATTGAATGATGTAGAAACCCTTCTACACCAAGCAACCTCAGGACCCCACCTGAATAAGAAAAAAAACACCAGTTCAACGTACTTAAAACCATCAGCATCATGTTACTGTTACCAACGGCTCAGGAATACATAATATTGATTTCTTCATAACGACATCCATATACCGGCGACATCCGGGATGAAGGGGACTTGCTGTTCACATTCAAATGAACCTGATCTATCTTCATGTAATATGCTGGAGGGACAATAATAAAGGCTCGGAGGCAGGTTTGAGGAAAATAGTTTTATTTTTGACGTCCTCTGGTGTCCAAAATAAAAAAGCTTTACTTTTCGACATGGCAAACACAAATTTTTCTATTTGCCCTTATGACCTTGAGAAATTAGATACTTAATTTAATTTCTATTTTTGTGTTCTTACGTTATCTTCTCTTTTGATTCCCAAAGCTTGTTTAAAACACCTTCATATCTTAGAAGTCTTTCTCAAAGTTGGTTAGTAACACGCATAAAAGGGGAGGGGAGTCCAAACTGTACCCAACATGCCAATGTTAACATTATCAATACATTTATTCTGTACATAGACTACTGGTTGGCTACTAGTTAAGCGGGCAAAGAACAACTGTCGACACAGCCGCCACGAATACTAATTGGTTTAGCGTGAATAGTTAAACGTTTACAATGTTTATAAAGCTTAAACCAATATTATATTCAAGCGCTTAAGCAGCTTTAGAGGATATTGTTCCTTTTAATTATGATGCGCTTTAAAGTGATTCAGTATTTACTTCATATGAGTTCTTGCTAAGTGGTATTATTGCTATATATTATGCACAAACACACGTGACTGAATCACCCTGGCAATATTGTGTCAAGTAAGCTTATGATCTTCAAATGTTGCTAGCAGAGTCAACGAAAGGAAATATTCTATTGGAGTAAGTACTCGTAGCCAATGAACAAACAACGGCTCGTTACTTATACAACAGCGTCGAATCCGAAATGTTATATTGGATGTATCGAACCTCAATAACTGCTATAACAGTAACAAAATGCCAAAAGGTAACAGTATTAATGATTTACAAGCAGAATACTAAGTTTTCCAAAGTTTTCTTCGGAAAAAAAGCAACGTTTTTATAATTCATGCCATGTAAGGCAGCTGGGGTGACAGTAACCCCATTATGTCTCCCTTTCGTCAGTTAACGACCCCAATTTCTACGGAAATTATAACAGCGTGGACTACTTTAAGTTCATTTGTGATTAAAATTGGGGAAATCCTGTGAGTTGTCACGATAGCAAAACATGTTGCAAATTCGGGTGTGGAATTTTAGGCAAGGCAACAATGATTCATAATTAGGAAAAAAAAATATGATAAAAACTTGACTGGACATTTATTTCATCGGAATTCGACACGAGTAGTGTTTTGATCAACCAATGCTTTCTCGATTCATGATCAGAGTAACTACCATTAAATCAGAATCACTTTTCGGGACTAACGAAAAAAGTGAAGTCGGTGGAAGATTGATTAAAAAAAACTCTCTTATGCAAAGCTATTACGATGCCTAATAAAAATAAAAATGTATCACAACAAAAGTTCAACACAACTAAAACCTACAACTTAAAAACCTTGCATTCACCAGATTTTAAAATCAAGTCAAATGCATTTATCAAAAAAGTTTACTCTGTAACTGTACGATCACATCCATCTAGGGCTAGACACGATAACTGAACAGGCGTGAGCATGTTACTCGTATTCTCATCGACATATCGATTAAACGTTCACGTCGGTGATACGACGTTGAGTATTACATTAAGCCAGGTATTGTGTCATCCAGGTACATGAAAGGGGTTTACATATTGAGTATTTTTCTTTTAACATTTTTATATCAGGCATCTGGAGAACGTAGAGGACGATCAATATCATGTATTCAATGGTTTTGAATTCTTAACATTAATGCCCTTACTAATAATCACTGTGTAAAGTTATGTCATGAATAAAGCCTGTGTAACCATAAATTTTTTGACGTATAAACTATAAACCTGTCATAGCTTAGCGTCTTACTAATAATCGCTGCTTAAAGTTATGACAGGTTTATACGTCAAAAAATGTATGCTTAAACAGGCTTTATTCAGGAGTCATCTCGTGTTCTTGGTTATAAGAACACGTGTATGATCTCCATATTATAATTTAATAACCGTACAATTGTCATTTAATTAAACTGAAATATTATTTTCAAACTGGACATTGGCAGAAATCACCGCAAATTTGGTGGATTGCCATTACAAATATAAAAGTTGAAGGCTTTGTTCATGACATAACTTTACACAGTGATTATTAGTAAGGGCATAAGAGTATAAGTAAAGTATTACTTGTAAGAAAACTTATCGTAACATGTTAAACATGGTTTAGTAAGACAAGCACTTTGTTTGTCTTTTGTCCAAAACGTCCCTGGAGAATCTTCAAAAATGTATCTTTATTGGAGCTCCAGAAAACATTTCGTCAAATATTCCCAAATGGCGTAGCCCATTTACCGTTATGACAGAAGAAGTTTTGACTATACAGGTGTAGAAATATCGATATCCATTAAAGTTGGATCTAAGGATGTAATCTAGAACGTACGGCGAAGTTGGGTTGAGAGCGAATTTAACTATTCATGCGAGAATCATTCGATTCACGTGCCTAGACATCCAGTACTTCTAAAACAGCAGCATGTCTTTAAAACCCCCTGAGATGATCCACCATTAAATTGTGGATCGAAGAGAAATTGTTTAGATATCGAATAGAATAGAATCGATTTTGAACTCGGTAACTATCCGTTTATTCTCGAACGTGATGAGACTAATCAATACATTGCATTGTATCATCTGATTTTGCAAGCAGTATAAATTCTTTGTTTTTACGATCAATTGAAAGTAATTAATTACATTGTGCCTAAGACTAGACGATGTAACGCATTCTCTTATTAAAAACCATTCGAATCACACATTACAAAATCGTTAAAATTGATTCTCGATTTAAAGCTGTCTTTAGTTTTATAACTAGTAACGGAGACGATGCGACGGTCAATAAAATTTCATCGCGGGACATCGATTCATTAGAACAGTGTCACCATTCGATGTTGATGCTACATTCTGGTAGGCGAAAACCAATTCTGAGTCGGCTCTTGGGTTGGGTTACTTCCTTGGATTTGGATCTGCATTTTTAACGCTCAGTTAGACGGGTAGCAACGAAAAGAGGGCTATGTAAATTCAAGAAATGGAATAGTCCGGAAAAAACTTCCTCATTATCAAAAAATATGTTGTTTCTTTTCAAACCTTAAATTATTCATTACCTCAGTATTTGATTTTTAAATCACTTCCAAATTTATCAATATTAACGTCGATTTACCTCATAAAATTGATTACGGTCTCGTGTCACGCCAAAATTGTCAGCTTTCAAGTTGTAAAATAAAATGAGTCATCTGTTTCTGATAAAATCAAAACCTGTTTGTATTCTTATTGATCTTGAGTTGGCAATGAACTTAGTTACCAAGCCGTAACCGCTTTTTAAATTAAAAGATCGAATAGGTGTAACTGTCTTTTCCCTCAAAACTACTTCACTAAAAGTATTCCCGAGTATTGCTTAATGGATTACTTGTAGCATTTGTAATCTTATCTTAAACATCGTTCTTCAATCTGGACATATGTGTACATACAATACTACTACTAATAGGCTAACAACTTACATCAACAAGACACCGCCAACACACAGGAACCATTCCACACCGTTGGATCACTTCAACAATCCTACCACACTGTTGCTTATCTAACGGCACGCACACATAACCTGAAACAATGGACAAACAGTGTTAAACAATTGAACAACACGTGGTTAACACATTCCAGGTTAGGTAACAGATGAAAATGGATTCTAATTATTTATAGGATTCAGTGCAGTTTGCAACGTAGATTTTTTCTAGAATGTCTGTATTTTGGCACTCGTACAGCTTATTGAAATGCCTAATATCAATTTAAATTCCATCACAAATTCAATTCACCGTCCAACTAGGTACTAGGCCAATTCGTATCAGTCAGAAGGAAATTTAAAGTCGCAATCAAAGACGAAGTATTAAGTAATGTCTATTTGAATAATTTCTAGCTAGATCAATTAAAGTTATTGTAATAATAAAAGCTTAGTATGTAATAATAATAATCTAAACCATTTCATCGTAAATGTAATGGCAATCGAACCAGACATGAAATATTAATAAACTAAAGCACTTCTAAAGCAAAGAATATTACTAACAATATCCATACTAATATTATAAATGGGAAAGTGTGTCTGTCTGTCTGTCTGTCTGTCTGTTTGTCTTTCTTTCACGGCAAAACGGAGCGACGGATTGACGTGATTTTTTAAATGGAGATAGTTGAAGGGATGGAGAGTAACATAGGCTACTTTTTGCCTCTAAAATTGCGAGAAAGATAGAGTAAAACAACAATTCCATTTTCCCATATAAAAGTTGTCCATGTTCTGTTGGATGTCGTTGTCATAGTAACCGGCAAATCAAGTGTCAAAACAGTTACAACCATAGAGGTTACAACCCGTCAAACCTGACACAAATAAGTAATGTTTAAAATTGTTTTCAAAATACGAATGGAATCATTTTCATAAATCCAAATCATGCAAATAAAAGCCATTTAATACGGTTTGAAATAACAAAAAGGCGTGTAATATGCTGTAAAAAATAATACTGTAACAGCTTTTCTTATTTCCAACGTACAAAAATATTATTAAGATAAAAAAAATATCTAGATTTAAAATATTTACTAGCCTTCGCCCGCGTGGATGTCGAACTTCTACCTACTATTTTAACCCTTTAGGGCTATTTTTTATATTCTTCACAAAGAATAAACCCTCCAAGTTTAATGTATTTAGTTAGTTATTGTTATATATTAACAAACACGTTGATATCAGGCAGTGAGTTTACTATTATATACATACTAGATGACCCGGTGAACTTCGTATCACTTACCTATTAATGTAAACAAAATTTATTTAAACCATATCACCTTTATTGATAAAAGATTTGTATCGATTCCCCCCCCCCCCCCCCCCACATTATCACAATCTAGATTCACGTGTATATGAGTGGCCTAATAGTTGTTTAGTAATCTGGCAATACTGTCATTGTCGCTGTCACCTAACTTTTGAAGAAAAGATCGTTGAAAGGAAATGTTATGAAATGGGCTTTTAGTTTTACAAAAAAGTCCAGGATGGCCATACAAAAACAAAAAAAATATTAAAAGCACCATTATTTAATCAATACATCAATACATATAATAAAATCATTATATAATAAAATCAATCCATACTAATATTATAAATGGGAAAGTGTGTCTGTCTGTCTGTCTGTCTGTATGTTTGTCTTTCTTTCACGGCAAAACGGAGCGACGAATTGACGTGATTTTTTAAGTGGAGATAGTTGAAGGGATGGAGAGTAACATAGGCTACTTTTTGTCTCTTTCTAACGCGAGCGAAACCGCGGGCAAAAGCTAGTAATTAATAAATAGCAATCAATAAAGTTGAAAAGCAATCACGGCGTCTATTCAATTTATTAAACATCCCGAAATCTTGCTTCTAAGAATGATCAAACGGGAATGAGGAAAATACGAATACATAATATTTCTGAGAAATTATTAAAAGGCAATTCTTACTCCTTGGTTCGAAATGAGAAACGTGAAACATGACTTAAATTTTGAGCCATATTTAGTGAAGTCTTTGAAAGTCATTCTAATGTGAATCGCATTTGAACCAAAGATTCTTTCATAAAAGAAATTGAAAGAGAAATATATCTAGTTTTATTGGAAAAATATCTCAGAAAATGTGTAAATTATAACCGACGGTTTATAATTACTAGTCGCGAAAGTAGCAAATGTTTTACACAATTGCAAAAATGGTAAAGATACATAAACATAAAGACGAACGCGGTTTGTTTAAAGTATTAGGAAACAATCAGGAGTTGTAGGCAGAACCTGCTTGGAACCTGACTAAATTGGATGGAGTAAAATTAAAATACACACCGAAGGTTCGAAGTTCTTTTTTTTTTAATTCATTTTGTTTCCATGTCTAATTTCATCTGGCAATATTCAGGCACATTTGGAAGCGCCACCTCTTATCT
This sequence comes from Athetis lepigone, assembly GCA_033675125.1. NCBI lineage: Eukaryota > Metazoa > Arthropoda > Insecta > Lepidoptera > Noctuidae > Athetis > Athetis lepigone. The sequence goes on from CM066232.1 coordinate 18,474,906, forward strand.
GAGGCGTTTCTGAAGATTCAACCGAATTATTTAACATGGACAAATATGGTCGGATTATTTCATGCTCAAATGAATACAAATTGGTAGAATTTACGAGTTTATGTTGATTAAACAAAATTGCGTGAATATTTTAATGTCCCGCGAGGCGATAATTTCAGATTGGACGGCAGCTACTACTTGCGCAGTTTCTCAGTAATTATTTGAATCAATTTGCCATCTTGCGATACGGAATATTGCTTAGTCGGAGAAAATATTCAAGCTCAGTAAATATTTGTGCTGTCTTCTAAATTAGGTTATTTTTTTTTCTTTCTACTGATAACTATTTGCGGTTAATCATCACTTTGTTTTAAATGTATTTAAACTTCTTCCGATTAGAACGTATTATAATTCAAGACAAAATTCATTACGTATCTCAAGAATATGATTATAAAGGGAAAGAGCGCAGTCAAAGATGTGCCCATATTCAATTTGAACTTTCATCAGTTATGATTAAGTTTAGTTTACAGAGATAACCGGTGTTCTGTTCAGCGTTTACTTTCACTTCTCTGTGCCTGCGGCGCAATATAATATTCATCATTAAGTTGTTTCCACGCCTTTACATACATCCAACATCAATTTCACCCTAAACATGAAGAATAATCTCTGACTTAATTTTTATCAGCTGGTGATCTTACAGTTTATCAATAATTGGATTCATTGGCTGGCTATCGATGTCGAGATTTCGAGTCTTTTGCCGCAAATTGTTAATTGTAATTTGGCGAGAAATTAATCATCAACAGCGGAAGGTCCTTACAGTAATAACAATTTCAGACAGTCACGATTCAGTTTATGCAGTACCATTAAAATTTTATTTGACACGATTCTCTTGATCACAGCTGCATCACATTCTATAGATTTATCAACAAAATCCGTGCCAGCGATGTCTACGTTATCAATTTGTATTTATTTTGTGGACGAACGACCAAGAAGATAACTAGGTGTACACCTTGTCAAGGTCGCATTAATACTTATTAGTTATTACTAATTATCTTAACACGTGTTCTAAAACCAGTCGCCAAATTCAATACTTGGAAACCATACATAATGCAGGCCATACACGCTAGGTTTTGCATGATGGTTATAACTGTGCATGCATAACCGACAGGCAAGCCCTAGCGTGTATGTGATTAAACTGTACAGTTATCGATGCATGTACATGCAACCGAGCAAATATCAAAATTGGTATTTTATGCCGCTCGGTTATGCTCGCGCGCGAGCATAACCGAGCGTGTGTGGCGTCCGGCGAGCTTGCCTGCCGCAGTTCGCAGTTTTTAACCGACTTCAAAAAAAAGGAGGAGGTTCTCAATTCGAATGTTTGTATGTTTTTTTTTATGTTTGTTCGCGCATATCTCCGTCGTTTGCCAACCGATTTGAACAATTCTTTTTTTTGTTTGAAAGGGTAGACTTCCCAAATGGTCCCATTGCCATCAGGTCCAGAATCTGATGATGGTATCATGCCGAAATCGAGGGAACTCCTCAATTTTTTTTATAGAAAAACGTAATTTTTTTTTGAAACTTACTCTAAAACGTAGTTGGGACTCTAACTAAAAAGTAAAAAATAAAAAACTTTTTCCAAAAAAAAGATAACCGACTTCAAAAACGAATAGATCAAAAATAACTATTTCGGAAGTCGGTGGCAAGGCAACACAATTCGACCGGCAGAAGAGAAGCCACCGACTTCCGAAATAGTTATTTTTGAGCTTTTCGTTTTTGAAGTCGGTTATCTTTTTTTTGGAAAAAGTTTTTATGTGAGATGAATGATTGACATGTGAGGTGAATAAGTGCCATGTGAGGTGAACGAGGGTCATATGAGGTTAATTAATGAATGTAATGAGTGTCATGAATATAAGCGTGCAAGTGCATGCAATTGTATCTATCGCAGTTGGAACTTCATTCAGTGCGAACTCTTTTTCTTTTTCTGTTCTGCAGAACAAGTGTAAGGCCAAGTACGCTAACACATCGTCGTCGTCCATAATAGTTTGGTATTGGGGTCCTACACACCCCGTCACGTACCAGGTGGTCAGGAGTTCATGGCAAGACGGTGCATGCAAAACCTAACGTGTATGTGTAGTATGAAACTCGGTTATGCTTGTCGGTTTTGCATGCACAGTTATAACCATCATGCAAACCCTAGCGTGTATGCCCTCCATAAGTTAGACATATGGTGGTTAAGCTGGCATATGATTTTCCAAGTACGATACGACTTGACAACAAGAAAGTGAATTACAATTCAAACCTTGGACATTATTTCCGCATAGCGAAGGCTTAGAGCAAGATGACAATAATATGACTCCGGACTGTTGCTACGCAAATTGTTCATGAAAAACTCTGTGTTCGAACGGAGCTTTAGAAAATGAGCATCATGCTTTGGCAATACAAAAACACATATGGGAAAAAGTCATGTCATTTATCCTTGTATCACTGAATCAGCTGTTGACGATGAATATTGAATTATGGGAACTTTCGATTGAGACTAACAGGAAAATCCATTCCCTAATTACACATTATACTTAGCAAATGACATCATGACGTTGTAGTAGTCAGTTACGTCATTTAGATTAACTTCCGAATGAGTCAAAATCAAGTTGTTATCTAGGAAAGACAGACATTACATTATAAATGATGATAAAGGTAACGCCAAAAATACTAAAACATTATCTAAAATTACACCGCAGGTAGGCCACAAATCAATATTTTCGTACAAAATTATCATCGCGTGTATTTACCCATTTAAGGGCAAAAGCGACACCTAGCCTAAATATAAAACTTTCCCACGTTCCATGATGTCACTGGCCTGCCTTAAAAAAATGTATAGTAATATCGTTTTCTCTTCTATCACGCTCAAAAAGAGTATTGGATTTCATATTAAATTGATAAAAAGGTAGATCTTAGTTAAGCTACAGAGTTATTCCGAAGGTTTCGGAGTACGTTTATTGCTTGAATAGAAATTTTATTCATAATCAAAATGGGAAGAAGTCATCGAGTTATACATGATAGTATAATGATTTACACTATCAAAAACACAGATAACTGTTGCCTGCTCAATAACAAACACCTGTTTTAGTACACACTCGAGATAAACGAGAAACAATTTATCTGTCCTTGCTTTACTAATCATAATGATACGTAGCCAAAATTTGTTGGTACATGTGTGTACTATTAAATCATCTTTAAATGCATTCTAGTAATTTATACCTCGTCCTTTAAAATTCGTTTCAGTGTCAATTTTATCTGGTGTTGTACACTTAGGATTAGCTTCTGATGTATTATCTTCGACATCCTTTCTGTGGGTTTATTTGATAATTGCATGTTTTATTTCTCTTTAGCCATGTTTAACGCAATCCGCCCATCACTCATTTAGTCTTATTCCATTCTAGAAATTCTTTTGGCCAAATTTCGGTTAGCACACACGCAAAAAATTTAATCATAAATCACAGGGTTTAATACTATTATATCCAAGTCACTGAACTGTAAAATTGAAGCCTTTTCAAGTATCTGGTCACGTAACAAAGCTTTTAAACACTGTTTTGAGAATGTCTTTTATTCTGATTGCGTTGTTCTTGTAGACAATTTAGTGAATCTGAACATAGGAAATTTTATGTTCTGATAAATTTCTTTGGAATCAGATTAATTGTTCTTATATTCAACTACAGGCGGATATAAAGCTTTCTCTTGTAGGATTATTGCTACAGAAATACCTACACATCTTCAAGTTAAAGATGAAATCAATACATTTTCTTACAGAATCAAATGACATCAGAACGACCTCATGCTTATAGTTCGAGTAATACCTAATGAGGTGCGTCCACTATGTTCTTCGAATAATAAATAGCTTCCTGTATCTACTCATTGTCAAAGACTAAAACAAGAAGCCTCGCAAGGACTTGACACACCCGTTGTATCGTAATCGCAGTCGATTTCTACACCAGTAGCTAATTCCCTACCTTTTCTCAACGATATGTGCTTCCTAGTATGAAACGGTAGCAAGCGTAATGAAAAGCGCAAAACGATTTGCCCAGTGGAAATCGACTAACAACCTACAGCGTGCATTGCTGCACATCACTAAAGTAGTTAGTGATTACACACATCACTATTGAGTCGTCAGTTCGCTAAAAACATGGAAGTGCGCGCTCCACGAACTCCACGTTAATCAATTCTTTAAGTGATAATAATTCGGGCGGCCGCCCAAAAACCCTTCAAAATCATATAACCCTGCAATCATAAAGTACCTAGCGGACGAGTGAAGACAGCCTCCAGACCGGGGAACATCGAATTTTGGTGAGTCGTTTCATATATTGCTAATCGTTTTAACTAAGCCTTCATATCGTTGAAAGTCTATCACTAGATTTTCCCCCCTTATGTTGTGTTAATCCTATTCCATAACGCAACATAATTTTTGGTGCCGAAACCAGGGAATCTTTAGATAAGATATCCCATAGAAAATAGTAAATTTAAAATTCCCAATTCAATTTTACGTCTCGTCCGCCATCATTGTTAAGTGACCGCGGCGTATTGCCGGCCGGCGAAAATTATCTATTTAAATCTCGAATAGTATTGAATATTTCTCCTTAGTATATGAACAATTCGTCTTTATTCAATATTATTTAATTATTGCAGGGTATATTTTAATGCCAAATCGTGAATTAGTGAAGAAATTAACAAACATTCATTCATTCGATTATTTGAATTCGTAGCTAACAAGGCACTAATGGCTGCCAGCCATCGTGAGTGACCTAATTAATACGTGATTCTAATTTCAAAAGTTAGTTTGGAATGGATGTGTATTTCTTCAATTTGGACGGCTCGCAATTAATTCGTAGTGTTTATCACGGATATAGACCAGTGATTTGTACCTAATCAATGTTCAGAATTGTTGCTTCGTACGTAATAAATTTTATGCAAATTATCGTGTTATTTCAGTGCATAGAAATTTGTGCGTACAACTTATCGTCGCAACAATTAATAGCAGGTAAACAACGTGTTTCCTAACTTAGTATACGTGTAGGTACAGATCAATCGTTTCGGTTCTTTGTTATAGTATCGTAATATTATAACATTGAAGTTTGCATGCATTTATCATTGACAAGTGAAAGTTTTATTGTGTTGACGCGAACTGTAGGGTTCCGTAAGCGTATCCGTGTGGTTCCGTGGGTGAATTAGTTCAGTGTTTCACTATATATTTTCCGTTTCGTGTTTTAAATATTTTAAATCAATTTCAGATAGTGATTCATCATGTCTTATCTTACTAAAAAACGTTGTAGTGTTTCAAAGAAATCTAAATCTATAGATGGAGGTGGTCTGTCGTATGACGACCTACCGGTACTACGTAGAAAGCGTACTTTGGCCCTAAATCGATTAAAAAGGACGTTAGAAGTGGCTGAACTGGCTCAATCAGATTCTTCTCGTTCGGATGAGTTTCTCGCTTATTATTCTACCATTGCAAAGCATTCTAAAAGTTTTGAAGAAGCTCATTTAGATATTTTAAGCGTGATTGATGATGAACATGCTGAGCGTGAGGATGTCATTCGTTCTGAATTCGACAATATTTATTATAAAATTGTCGCGATTTATAGTTTACTCTTTCCGTCTGTCCAGTCAGTTGTTAATTCACCGTCTATCAGTCAGCCGCAGCCCTCGTCAGCTGTACGTTTACCAAAGTTAGAACTGCCTAAATTCGGAGGTAACATTAAAGAATTTTCAATGTTCTATGATGCGTTCAATAATCTTATTCATTTAAATAAGTCACTTTCGGACTCTGATCGTATGCAGTATTTGCGGTCGAGTTTATTCGGGGACGCATTAGGACTCATTCGTACTTTTCCTGTGGAAGGCGAGTATTATTCTCAAGCCTATCAAACATTAGTGAATCGTTACCGCGATAATCGTGAACTCGCTTTTACTTGTTGGCGAGAAATGATAAACATTAATTTGAAACTTAGTCCACCTACCGAATTTAGACGCACTTTAGATCTTTTTAATGAAAACTTAATTATTTTAAAAGGCCTTAATTTACCTACGGACCAATGGAATTTTATCCTTTGTTATCTACTATTGTCGAAATTAGATTCGAAGACGCGTTGTGCGTTCGAAAAGGCGCACCCGTCTCCTGAGATACCTTGTTTCAACACACTTAAAGACTTTCTTGAATCGCAATGTGTAGCCCTCGAGCGCGACACTCACTTCGTGGGTTCTCGCGAACATTCTTCTTCTTCTTCTAGTAAAGGTGTCAAGTCGAACCTCTCTAACAATGATAAGAAAAAGGTTTCTTCGTCACTGTTAGCGAATTCAGAGAAGACAGCCACCAAAGCGTCTGTCTCCGTTTCCACTGGACGAAGCGAGTCTTCTAAGTGTCCGTGTTGTTCAGAACCTCATTCAATTATGCAGTGCAAATCATTTGCCGCGAAGTCCCCTCAGGATAGGCGTGATTTAGCAAAACAAAATCGTTGGTGTTTTAACTGTTTAAAACCTTCACATTTAATTCGTGACTGTAAATCTGTTTTTACTTGTCAGAGATGCCGTCAACGGCATCATACTTTGCTTCACCATGATATAGATTCGAATAGTTCTGAACAAAAGCCTTCAGCCAGTGAACCCGTTAGTGTTATGACTAATTTAGGAGATAGTTCGGTTGTTCTTCTATCGACTGCCGCTATTGATATTCGTGATTCGACGGGCAACTACCAGTCTTTCCGTGCTGTTATCGACACTGGTAGTCAAACCCATCTAATTTCAGAGCGTGCAGTAAATCGACTAGGACTTGACAAACGCGTGACTTCGCGCCAACTTCGTGGTGTAGGTCAATCGCCAGCCTCCATCTCTGGAGCTGTTACTCTTCAGATAGGTATTAAAGGTCAAGTGGCTTTCAATATTGAAGCATTGACTATGCCTAACATATGCAATGATATGCCTAAAGTTCATCTTGATAAATCGTCGTGGCTTCATCTTCGCGGTCTCAATTTGGCGGATCCAGATTGTGACAGACCTGGTCCGATCGACGTTCTTCTTGGCGCTGAGCTCTTCTCCTCACTCATCTTACCTGGTTGTGTGAGTGGTGGACCGAGGCAGCCTTCAGCGTTGAATTCTGTGTTCGGCTGGCTTCTCATAGGAAGTGTGTCTGATAAGCACACAGACAACATCGATTCATTCTTCGTCTCTGACGACCAGATCTTTCAGGAAGTCAAGAAATTCTGGGATTTAGACATTATCCCTACCGTGAACAAGATGACTTTGGACGATCAACGTTGCGAGCAAATCTATAGTGAAACAACTACTCGTGATTCTACCGGTCGTTACAGCGTAGCCTTGCCGTTCAAGGAAGACAAGGAACCATCATTTCCTGGAACACGAGCTTCTGCATTGAGACGTTTTCATTCTTTAGAACGTAAACTTTCCACTGATTCGATTCTGAAGCAACAGTATTCCGACTTTATGTCTGAATATCTTCAGAGTGGCCACATGAGTGTTGTACCCAGTGGCGATCTACTTAAAGGTAAATTCTACATACCACATCATTGTGTTCTTCGACCTGATAGCGCGAGTACAAAACTGCGCGTCGTTTTCGACGCGTCGAATAAAGACTCAGTCAAAGGCGTTTCGTTAAACGAAACCTTACTCGTAGGTCCGAAGTTACAAGCTAACATTATTGAAATTTTGTTAAGGTTTCGTACTCATCCTGTAGTATTCTCGGCGGACGTTCGTCAGATGTACAGGATGATTCAAGTTCATGAAGAACATCGTGATTATCAAAGAATCTTCTGGAGATTTCATCCCTCTCAACCTATTTTAGAGTACCGACTTAACACCGTTACTTACGGCATTTCTTCTTCACCTTTTCTAGCTTGTCGCACCGTCAGGCAAGTCGCCGAAGATGAAGGCACTGGCCTTCCGTTAGGCAAATCCGCTTTATTGAATGACGTGTACATTGACGACGTAGTAACAGGTTGTTCGAGTTTAACTCAGGCTTTACAAACAAAAGCAGAAGTTATTGAACTTCTCAGTCGAGGTCAAATGGAGCTACGCAAATGGGCCAGTAATAACCCAAAGCTGTTAGCTGATCTTCCACTAGAACACTGTCTTACGGACAATGTTTCGATGGATGTTGAGAAATCTAACACGCTCAAGATATTGGGTTTGAAGTGGGACCCAAAGTCTGACCATTTCGTGTTCGAAGTTAAACCTCAGAACCGTGCCTGTAGTAAACGTACCATTCTTAGCGAACTCGCACGCATCTACGACCCACTCGGTTTCTTATCGCCCTTGGTATTCTTTGCCAAGTATCTTGTACAACGGCTGTGGGTCTTAGGAGTATCGTGGGATGACAATCCTCCTGAGGACATTCAACGTCAGTGGAATCTCTATATTTCTGAAGTTTCTATAATTCAAAATTTAAAAATTTCGCGTTTCCTTTTAGTTCCTCAAATCAAATCGTGCGAAATTCATGGATTCGCCGATAGCAGTCAGCGTGGGTATGGCTGTGTCGTGTACCTTCGTGTTGTAAACATTCAGGAAAACGTCAAAACCTTCTTCGTTATTTCGAAAGCAAAAGTTGCCCCTCTCAAAGTTGTTTCACTTCCTCGGCTCGAACTTTGCGCTGCAGTATTACTTGCAGATCTTCTCAAATTCGTTGTTGAGGTTTATAAGCCTCTTCTTCCTGCTTCAGCAACATATGCGTGGTCAGATTCAACTGTCACCCTCGCCTGGATTCGTTCACCTTCCTCGCGTTGGAAGACATTTGTGGCCAATCGTGTCAGCCATATTCAGGATGCGATCCCTGGTGCAACTTGGCGTCATGTACCCACGGCTGACAATCCAGCTGACATAGCTTCCCGTGGGCAAACCCCAGCGGAACTTGTCAACAATTCTCTATGGTGGGCGGGGCCTCCGTGGCTCACGCAAGATTCTCAGTTCTGGCCTTGTACCAGTTCAGATCTTTGTGGTGAGGACTGTCGTGCTGAAGAAAAGATACAGGTTCTTATCACAAACAATAATTCTTCAGATTTAATTAATGACCTTTTGATTAAATACTCTTCAATTCGTAAAGTTCAACGTATCTTAGGATTGTGTTTACGTTTCATTCATAATTCGCGTTATAAACATAATCGCCGTTCTGATCTTCATTTAAATCGTACAGAACTTCATAACGCCTTGTTAATAGTCGTAAGACATGTTCAGTCTCTTCACTTTTGCGAAGAAATCAAAAGGTTGAAGGAAGGTAAACTTCTTTCCAAACAAATGCGAAAGCTTAATCCTTTCATCGACACCCTAGGTATTCTCAGGGTGGGCGGTAGGCTTACGCGTTCAGGCTTAGCCTACGCGCACAAACATCCGGCTTTGCTTCCTCGTCAAGCTAAGTTAACTTTCATGTTAATCGATGCCTTCCATAGAGAGAATTGCCATCCTGGCATTAATACATTACATTACTTAATTAGTCAACAATTTTGGATATTGTCGGCTAAGCGTGCCATACGACATCAGGTTTCGAAGTGTTTACAATGCTTTAAAACAAATCCAACTTCACTTGAACCGTTTATGAGTGACTTGCCTTCAGCACGCATTAATCAAGTCAAGCCTTTTAGTATTGTAGGTGTCGACTACGCAGGTCCGTTCCGCATCAAATCCGGTAAACACCGCGGTGCTAGGATTAGTAAAGCTTATCTCTGTCTTTTCGTTTGCTTCACAACAAAAGCAGTTCATTTAGAAGTGGCTACTGATCTTACATCCGACGCTTTTATCGCCGCTCTCCGACGTTTCGTAGGACGTCGCGGTCGAGTTTCAGTTATCCACTCTGATTGTGGTACTAATTTCGTAGGTGCTCACCGAGAGCTGTCGTCTTTGATGCGAAACGCGACCCACATCGAGAAGATTGAATTCAAATTTAATCCTCCTGCTAGCCCACATTTCGGCGGAGTGTGGGAAATTCAGGTGAAGGCAGTCAAGTCGCTACTGTATCGTACCGTTGGCGATCAATCGTTAACGTTAGAAGAACTGTTTACATTATTCGTTCAAATAGAATCGGTATTAAATTCAAGACCACTTTACCCGTTGAGTTCAGACCCTAATGACTTCGCGGTTCTTACACCAGGTCATTTCTTAACATTAGAGCCTCTGACGTCTGTTCCGGATGAGGACCTGTCCTCATGTAATATAACTCGTTTAGGGCGATGGCAGCTAATTCAACGTTTTCAACAAGATTTTTGGAAGCGTTGGAAAAATGAATATCTTCATTCGTTGACTCAACGTGCAAAGTGGACGAAACATTCCCAACCGCTGGAAATGGGGTCCATGGTAGTTATCAAATCTGACTCTCCTCCGCTTCACTGGCCTATAGCCCGTGTAGAACACTTGCATCGTGGTCCGGATGGAATAATACGTATCGTTACTCTTCGTCTACCAAACGGTTCTTCTCTCATACGTCCGTTGACAAAGGTATGTCCTTTGCCAACTTGCACAGATTAGCTTTTCATACGTTAATCTCTTCACGTTAGGTTAGTTTTTAATCGTTAAGTTAGAATTAAGCAAATTGTTCATATACTAGGATAACAGCCATTGGCTTCTATTTAGTTTACATTCTACCGGCGCCAATGAGCATTCACATTTCCCCTTTCCTTTTCATGAGTAACTAATTTTCTTTGAAAATACGACTAGCGTGTATTTTGATGGGCGGAATGTATCGTAATCGCAGTCGATTTCTACACCAGTAGCTAATTCCCTACCTTTTCTCAACGATATGTGCTTCCTAGTATGAAACGGTAGCAAGCGTAATGAAAAGCGCAAAACGATTTGCCCAGTGGAAATCGACTAACAACCTACAGCGTGCATTGCTGCACATCACTAAAGTAGTTAGTGATTACACACATCACTATTGAGTCGTCAGTTCGCTAAAAACATGGAAGTGCGCGCTCCACGAACTCCACGTTAATCAATTCTTTAAGTGATAATAATTCGGGCGGCCGCCCAAAAACCCTTCAAAATCATATAACCCTGCAATCATAAAGTACCTAGCGGACGAGTGAAGACAGCCTCCAGACCGGGGAACATCGAATTTTGGTGAGTCGTTTCATATATTGCTAATCGTTTTAACTAAGCCTTCATATCGTTGAAAGTCTATCACTAGATTTTCCCCCCTTATGTTGTGTTAATCCTATTCCATAACGCGACACCCGTCAATCTATCAAACGTTGGAGACACTAGAAAAATATACACCGAAGATCAAATAAATATTACAGACCTGGGATTAAAACATCCGCTTCCAACAAAAACTTCACTTTTAGCACAGGCCACACAATTTCTAAATCACAAATCAAAACACAGAATCACTAATCACTACACATAACTCCCACATTCCTCTGAGTATTCAGTACCCCCTCTCCGAACCGCACTGGTCTGTGAACGCGCGGTAATCTGCGCAAGAGCAGGCAAACTTCCGTCCGTAGCGCACACCCACCACAAACCAACTGAGCAATGTACGAGCGAGCGAGGAAGCGGGCGGCGATTGAAAGTTCCAGTAGATACTGCCGGAATGAATGTCCATTTTGTGCAAGGATGGATGGTCCGATCCGATGGTTAGAGTTGAAAGTTAGTTTGAATCTCGTTTAGAATTTAGTTAATGCACTAATTTCTGTGTAGTTCCTGTAAGTTTGTTCTATAAATTAGTGTTAGGACAAGACAATAATCTAGCTGATGAACAATGTGAAAGTCAAATTGTGCCATAAAATCATAACGAAAAGTATTTTTGCAATGTTTTCGCTAATTGTGTAATTGACGTTGGCGTTTTCTGTAAATACGAATAATCAGTTATAATAAGGAAATGGAAAGATAAAGGGTGAGTCAGGATAATTGCTTCGCCCCCTGTTATTAAAATATTCTGGATGGACAATGCAATGTAACATTGTGGGAAGGCGTGAGGATTATGATATTTCCTGCGTATTTGCTGGATTCGTCATGGATATCAATGGTTTAAACGCTTATTACTTGCAACAGATTCCACGTATCGGTTGCCATCCGCCGCAGTCATGCCGTCGCGCATGAGTAACGAGGTCCCGTCACTAAGCGTACATTGGAATAGAAGGCCCAGACCTTAATGACTATTATTAGGGTTAATCTCCAAATAGGTAGGCTTAACGGTAAAGAACGACGGAGTGACATTGGCATCCTACATGTTATATTGCATATAACTTTTTTACATGTTTCCATTTCTCGCAGGCAGCATAGGCTGTATTTTTTCGTCATTCATGTCGCAATAACCGCTCAACGTCATCGTATTGAGAAATAGAGCAATTTTCAGCAAACTTGGTAAACGGGAATAACATTCAAAGGAATTCACGTAGTTTTAATGCACATCAGCACACTATTGTATGAAGTGAAACTCCTGCACATAATATCTGTTTAACTACCTGCGCACACGCACGACACAGAACTAATAATGACATGCTCATCGCGTCCAGATTTAGAAGATGGTTTCACGGATAAGCCTACGCTAGGCAGCGTAAGACCATTTAGATAATCTAAGTTTATAAGGAAAATAGAGTGAGGTTGTCTTCTTCAATGAATTTATCCCAGACATAGTTTTGTCTATATGAAGTAATTTTCTGCAGAGGAATTATTCAACCTTAGCTTAACGGCAAGTATTAGCATTTATAATTGAATTTGCCTACGTACAATTTTTGGTTAAACACACTTAAGACAGAATTGCGATGCGAAGGCAGGCGTGGAGGCGTTTAATCCCCGAATTTCTTAACTCAAGACAAACAAAACTTCGCTATAACTTTGAAAACAAACACAAAACAAGACCTTTAAAATTAGAGCAACGGCTATTCGACCGCAATTATTCCGTCAAGCGTGAACAATATAATAAGAGCAGCTACACGATATCTGGAAGCGAACATTCACGGATTAATGGGAGCGCGCAGTAAACATGACTAAATCAGCATGCAAGCATCAATTTTACGTGTATTTAACGTGGATCCCGAAAAAAATGGATAACGTGCTACTGTCTATCGAACGGTTTCGATTTAGAGCGAGTTCTATGAAAAGAAACGTGCCTGATATCTGCTTAATGATAGACAGCCTACCTAAAAGTCAAACACGTAGCTGTCATTAAATTAGATTCACATAATATAACTATACGATTCGTTTTACGTCTTCTGACCGTCGCGTTTTCTTATAATCTTATAACCGCAAAGATCTAAACTTCCAATGTAACTGGCAAGACCTCTATCAATGATGGACTATCCAACATTACTACTATCTATTCAGTACCTTCTGCTTCCAATTCAATTCAAAATTGATTCAATTTGATTTCTCACACAAATGTCACGCGAAACCGATTCCGAAGTCCATCAGAGGTTATTGGTAAAGCTTTCTAACTTGATGAAATTTTCTCCGATATAACTGCGACCTAAAACTAGGAACAAAACCTTTGATTTTCTGAATTTAGAAGAACGAGATTCTACTAGTTTTATCTTTACCAATTTGAAGTAAGGCGGTTAGAAAAGGGGAATCTTATGAGAACCAATTTCATTCGCCATATTTTCGTACCAAGACTCAAAACTATTATGACATTTGATTTGGTTTAAAATAAATCATGAAAGAGATCGAAGACAGACAATATTAATAGAAATATGGAATTTCATGGTGACAAGTTTACGAGTAACCTCTATTGACTCTTCATTCAAAAACACCTTAGCATAGGTGAAGGTCAAACTCGACCGCATGATTTTGTCGTAGAATCCAAAGGTCATATTAAATAGTAAAATTAGACGACATTGACCCTGAAAGGTCACAGTCATGGCCGCTTTTTCAATGTTAGAAGCGACACTGACGGTTACCAAGCTAATTACGGAAATGGGATTCGTGTGAATTGTGTGTTTCTAGAAACAAAGCACATGATGATTGAGTTGGGTATCGAGAAGTTTGTGAGCCCGATACACCAGTTGACATTGAGGTTTGATTCAAATGTTTTAAAAAACTTTTAATTCGTTTCTGATTTATTGCACGATCTAATAAAAACTAATGAAAATTTACTTCTACATTCTAGTAAAAATCTTAGATTGTAATTATTGTAAAGGATTAATAATATGTTTGTAATGCTCGGTACAAACGACAACGATTTATTGTAACAATCGACTGCACAGTTGGTGTGTGCAGTTTATCGGACGCCTATAGTGTCCACACGACCACAATACCTGAACCGATTTTCGTCAGTTTATAGTTTCATAAAACCGCACCAACGAACTGCGCAGTGAAATCGTAGCGATAAATCGTTGTCGTGTGTACCGAGCATCATCCATTCTACTCCATACGAAAATACCTTTAGAATTAGGACTAGATTCAGTTGTTTTTTCTTGTGCGTTAATTTAAATAAAATGTTTTGACTTTGGCTGTACGATCAATTAGGTGGATTGCGTGTTTCTTGTCATGACATACTTACACGAGCAGTTTCCGAAGACCAGAACAAACAAATATACCAGACATACCAGTGTATTTATAAGTCTTACACAAGGTACCAGCTTAAGAAGCCACACACTACAATAATGTTGCGAGTTTAGTTTCCAATAGTGCGTAACAAATAGTGCATGTAAATGATAAGATTATTAATGTTCAGTAACTAACCCATTTTGTACGACTCACTATTAGAACTCTGATTTATTGACTCGGATAACAAATATTTCATGAAGTATATGACGTGGTTGATTAATTCAATAATAACAAATGAAAATATACGATTGAGACTGTCGGATCGGGATCATATCGAGGGCTAGTTATCTTAGCAGTTCAAAGGGATTACCTATGTGTTTTAGAAATTTGATTTGATTCAAGAAATGTGCATACATGAGTATACTAAAAGCAAGTAATTAATCAAATCAGTCTATTAATATCTTGATGCAAAGCATGTGGTGGCGAGCCAAGGAATGCAGAATCAACTTTCAATGAAGTTAATTTGTAGACAGTATCATAAAACATAGAGATTTCAAATATTATGACACGATAATGTTCAGTATACATTAACGTACAAGGTTCAAAAAATAATGTTATCAGAGTGCTAACAAGGAACTGATAAAACGGAGTGCCTACAAACCATTTGAGGGTCGCACTCATAAGTGATGATGTAAGTTATATTACTTTATCTATAACGGCCACCATAATTAATTTTAATTACTTTTGTGTTTAGGGCTTGACACGAGTCAGATTTGACGGATGGAAGTTCTGGAGACAGGTTCGAATTTTTACCGACTTCACAAAAAGGAGGAGGTACTATGTTCGGCTGTTTGTATGTTTTTTTTTTTTTTTTTTTTTTTTGTATGTTTGTTCATCGATTACTCCGTCAATTGTCAACGGATTTTCAAAATTCTTTTTTTGTTCGAAAGCAGGTAGTTCTGAGGTGGTCCCATTGTCACCAAGTTAGGATCTGATGATGGGATCTTAGAGAAATCGAAGGCAACCCTCAAATTTTATAAGCTCACTTATTGTTTTTCGCATATTTTATGAAGTATCTTGTGTATTTGCGTATGGTTGTCACTTGTCACCATCTCAGTTAGCTGAGCTGATGATGGAAGGTACAACTCCTTAACAGTAAGAAGTTACTCGAACAGGCAAGGACTGTTTTAGTAAATTGTTTTGATGTTTGATAGGGCATTTGCCACATTTGGGCTCATGATCATCAAGTCATGACCTGATGCTGCAGTCAGGATAGTCTGCAGAGTACCTAACTCCTCGACAAATAACAGCAGATATATCGTGTTTAGGCTCATTGAAAAGGGCTCGATGTGTGGATAAACGTACTGTTAATGAGGAACACCGAAGTACATAGAGACCTGATGCTGAAGCCAGGAGCATCAGAAAAAGTACAAACCTTGAAATTACAGCACAGTAGTCGTGTTTGGGCTCATTTTAAACAGGACTAAATTTTAACTCGACACTAAAAAGTAAAAAATAAAAAACTTTTTACAAAAAAAAATAACCGACTTCAAAAAGTAAAAACTTAAAAATAACTTAAATTTCGGAAGTCGGTGGCAACACAAATTGACTGGCAGAAGAAAAGACACCGACTTCCGAAATTTAAGTTATTTTTAAGTTTTTACTTTTTGATGTCGGTTATTTTTTTTTGTAAAAAGTTTTTTTATTGAACTGTCATACTATGTACAAAGCCATGCAAGCATGGTTCAAAGTTTTTTTTAAATATGTTAAGTATACATTTTTGGAGGTCATTGCTAATTCCCGCCTTCATTTTTCGAGACACGTTTTAATTTATAGAAAAAAAAAAACATTTAAAAGGGAAATATAAAATCACCGTCCCAGCGGGTACACCTACCTGCACAAGCGTTTTTTATAAAATAAAGCTAATATTAAGAGAAAATATTATTTGCCAAACCATGCGAACAGAGGAGAAAGGCAAAAACCAAAGTCGTCCATCTAATTGGAATTACTGCGTAAGTGCGTACACGTAAATCAAAGAATCAAGTCAATGGTACTCAACCTAAAAGGTAGTGAGATTCCACCATCATTAACAAGTTTAGGAAACTGAGCCAAGAAGCTCTCAAACAGTTTCTGGCCCAAATTACAAGGGCTTTCATGGATTATTTTAACGACTTCCCATTCAAATTATATTGAAGCGTCGAGCATGACGGTATGATCTATTTTTACCGAGACGATTAAGGAAGCTGCGGAAGAGTGTAATGATTTGATGTCATCATCAAAGCGGTTTGAGACACACCCAAAAGTTATTGAACCCCACTAAAGGAAGTTTTGGTTAAAAATGATTGCTTTTCGCCTACTAAAATTACCTAATAGTGTTCTAACACGAAACGTGTCTATAAAACAAGATATATGTTACGAAAAACAAAACAGTCATGTCATATCAATCAATAGATGAACGGTACCCTGTTATTTACATTTTTAAGCAGCTCTATGCCTGCTCTGTTATTAAGCCTGACCAGTTTGTACGCCCCTTCACCCCAAGTGTAGCTCATTAATTTACTGTTGACTTTTCTAGTTTTACCATAGAATTGAGGGCCAAACTTGAAGCCTTTTAGGGACGAATAAAATCACTTTTTACAAAAGCCTTATTCGCAGAATAAGATTTACGCAAGTTTCGTGGAACACGGTTTTTCACGCCTACGTAGTCACGACCACAGTCTACGTAGGCAACTAAAAAATACGCCTGTTTAGAGAAAGGTGGACAGGAAAACCCAATGGCATAACTAAAAAGTAGTTTTAGGCAAAACCCCTGTCATCAATAGGTCAATAACTAGGCGGGAAGTGTAAACAAGACCTAGCAATAAGCAACAATTCTCACCAAAAATGGTGTTACTAATCTCTAACTACACTGACTTTCGCACACCGAGACGAGGCGTACAAAGAATATAACGACATTCGAGCATCAATTTTGGCGCCCCAACCGAAACGTGTTATGCCCCTTCTTAGCAACGCTATTCTTATTACGCAATGACGCCACATTGGACACATGTTTCTCAAGCAAATTGAACAGTTCGGCGGTCACATGTGGACGTGAGGCTGGCTAATTGGCGTCAATTCTCACTTCATTGACCCAGGGTGAGGGACGGTATCGAATGTCGAACGATGTCGATTCGGTAGGCTGGCGTTGATAAATGCCGCGACATTGGAGTTAGGCGGTATATTCTATACCTTGGTTGGAATGCCGTTCGCCTCCGGTATTAGGAACTACGCACGCTTATTCAGCTGTATCCAGCTTATGCTCATAGAAAACACCGATGTTCAAATGAAGACGCCTCTGCGTCCCTTCAGGTTTTCGCGTCTGTTCTGCTTTCGTACAAAATCGTTGTTTTCCATAAACATAATCCGAATAGAGCTGAATAAATGTGTAGTCCCAAAGGCGGTACATTCTATACCTTGGTTGGAATGTCGTTCGCCTCCGGTAGAGATATTGGGAATATTCGGTGCCCAAATCGAATGGCTTTACATTCTGCTCAATTACGTTTGCTTGGAACGCAACATGCAATACGGCTTTAATGGCCACAAGAGTCCATTCATCTTTCGGTAGTAGAACACTATGCTAGTTGTCGAGGCTCACTATGAAATTGGTCGTGGTTGGTTTTAGAAATAATGCGACATCGATTTTCGGCTTCGCATCGATCTTTAGCGATAGTATGTTCTTTTAAAGGGAATTTTAAGCTCCCTTTCTTTGCGTAAATGGGTACGGCTTTATCTTCGGCAGGTTTAATAGCAATAGAAGAAGAATAGATTGTTTTTTTTTCCCGAGGTGTCGGACGGTAGACCCATAGCACGTTAAAAAAAATTACCTGTCTTTTTTTGCGCGTCGTTTAACAGAATCCCATTGAATGTTCTAAGTTTATTATTAATCTGATGAACATTGATATTTTAAATTGTAACTGTTAAACTATGATTGAACAGGGGGAAATTTTGTGTAGTTTACTTAGTTATTAAAAATATTTGTTTTAAGCTATTGAATTTATTGAACAAACCTATGGCAGTGTTTTCTCAGCAATACAATATTATTTTGAGAATTATAAATTCTTATACCTAGATATCAAAAAAACATTTATTAATTAAAAGATAGTTCTTTTGTAAATTTCTCATGACATTGACAAGCCTTTTTATACTTAGGTAGTGAGTTTAAAATAAAAGTGCAAAATATAACATCTAGACTCTCAGTTTTACTCATTAAATCAAAACATAATATGACTTTAATAATGTATAATTATTGTATGTAAGTAGTATTTAGCATAATAACAATAGGTCATCATAATAAGAATATGCTATGAATCTAATATGATTGATGATAATATTAACCAGAAAGTTCTAAAAGCTATTATTTTCCCTGGCAGTAAATGTTAGGATTTTTATTTTAGTTTGTAAGGCTTTAACATTTCAATAAAGGTTATTGACCTTTGAAATTTGTTGAGCCTTCTACTATGTTGGGAATCGGTGATGTTGGGAATCGGTGATGTTGGGAATCAGTGATTGTATGCAGTGGAACACCAGGTATTTTATATGCTGTGACTTTACATAACAGTTGCTATTATAATTGACCCTTTACAAATGTGATAAAAGGTTGAATTTGGTAAGGATCTAGTTTCAGTAAGCGATTTTGAATAACTATAATTATGGCCACTACAAGTAGGATTTTAGTGTTTTTTTTACATTACCTACAATCTTGCTATTGAAGTAACTAAATGAGATTTATTTAAGTCATATACTTTGATTTCCAAGTCTTTACTAGTACTTTTAAAGTGACAGTAATTAAAAAACCAGTAGGACAAGTGCATAACAACAATTTTTTATGTATATTTATCCAAGTTTAACCATAGTCAATGGAATATTGTATGAGTGATTTACATACAAACAAAAAAAAGTTTCGTTACAAAACTTAAAGGTTAAGTACTTACTTAGGTATTTCAAAGTTTTTAGAAGCATACATGGACGAATTTATTAAAATTTATAGAATCAATCTTTCCTACGTAAAATATCAACACACAGAAATGATTCATCGGCGGGAAGCGGCCACTATTAGCTTTGCTACTTCAAACTGGTTACTGGCATCGAGAAGATACAAATTCTGCCAAGGTTAGGTCACTGGGGTAAATTTAATTATATAGTACACAACTATGAATGTCCACGAGGACATGGATTTCCTCGTAATACTAAAAGTAGTGTCATAAATGTCACGTTCGTTTTGCTGCAAAGGCGGAGCCGCGCCGACAAGCTTGGGCGATGGCGGTCAAGTAACGGCGGCTTGAACTTCAAACTTTAAAATCACACCGCACTTGCAATAAAATTAAGTGTGGAAATATTGAGCATTTTTTTACATAATAACGAGGACTTACCACATGACAACGATAGATTGTACCAATTTTCGATATTCACTCACAACACAAAACACTCCGTATCCACGATCCACGAATCACGATTCAGTTTGACAATGACAGACAAGAAGCAGTCAGTCAGCCGCTTCGATACTAGCGCCACCTTAGCGCCACGTATTGGACTTGAGTGAAATTAGTAACATATTGCAAGTTTGCAAGGCTGCCAACATGCCGCAGGTAAAGTTATGTTTTTAATGCTGAGGAAAAACATGACAAACAAAAGAAACAAAATCCAGGCCAACTGATATTCTCGTCTCTTGCATAGCTTTACCTCCTTGATCTGCCTATCTATTTTATATCTCATTTTATTCATTCTGAAGGTAAACGACACAAGTTGTTTTTTTAAGTTTTAAATGACGAGGATGTGAAATATTTACGAACACTATCACACGTTTACACTCTTATGTGATTGTTGTCTCAGATGTCTATCACGGAGCCAATGTGGGCAATTTTCAGGGATAAACTCCAACCACATCCTTTTCTGTCCATTATGCATCACCATCTAGGTACACCTTTTGCCATTGCATTGTATTCGACGCGTATTTTTCTACAAACTCTGAAATTAGTTTTTTTATTTGAAAACGGTTTCAAAGTTGCTAGGTCATGATTTGATAATCCTATCATCAGTTCTTTTTCGTTGTTGGTTGTTTGTTGTTTTAGTTGTTGGTGGTCCTAATGAAATATGGCCTTAGTTTAGTTTATGACGTATAGATCTGCTAAATTTTGTCAATTTTTGTCCAATCAAAAATTCAAATACACCTTTAAGAATCACTTTTCGCGGATCTTTAACAAGGAACCCTTTTATAACTTCACTTCACCTTATAGCTCCGAAAATCAGTTGTAAACGTAATTTGGCATTAATATTAAGACCGTAGCTAGGAACGCCGAACAATGTAATCTTTTAAGGTGAACGCAGACTTGGCCGCACCGCACGCGCCGCAGTCTTCGCATTCGAATTCTTTGTATGAAGTTCTATGCCACCTCGCACACCTACCCGCGTCGCAGTTGCCGCAGACCCTGAAACGACCGAAATCCCCAAACCGCAGCTGATGACGTCACCCGCACGCAGCGGACGCTGCGGCTAGCGCGGCGCGGATGACGTCATTCGCATCCCCGCCCCGGCGCGAGCGTAACGCGAGCCGAACCCGGATGCGTGCGTAGGGATGCAATATCGCTCTGAAAAATATCGATATTTACACGAGGGATATTGATGTTAACCAAATATAATATTAAGGTTAAAATAAAAGTCTAAATTGAAAGTTAACCGTAACAGTGAAGTTTAATTATTCCCATTCACCTAATAAATTAATATTAAAAAAATATCGGTCCCAAGACCGATACATCGATATTCCTGACGATATTTAAAAAGAAATATCAAGTTTGGCCAATTTCATAAAAATAAGTCTACTAGAAACAGTCTACAGTCTAGTCTATTTAGCACTAAACTATTGTTTTAAAAATTAAAATAATATTATACACATATTGTTATTTAAGAAAACACTTACTTTTTTTAATTAAAAAATCTAGAGATAGAATTAAGAAAAAGAAGCTTAGATAGCCTTGTACCTAGAAGTCTATCTCTTTCTTGGGTAATGCTCAATACGTAAGCGCGTGACGGCGACCAAACGTGTTGACAGCTGTGTGATCCTCAAACAACTAAAGAGCGATATCGATATTTTTTACTAATGTCGTCGATACATCGGCGATATATCGTTCATAAAAACATCGATGTTTATATCGATATTTATGAGCGATATATCGATATTTTAAAACAATCGATGTATCGTTTTCATCCCTATGCGTGCGGCGACGGGAACGACTGCAGTGACTGCGGTGCGGATAGATGTGCGAGGCCATTAACAAAATGCGATGACTGCGGGGACTGCGGCGCGTGCGGTGCGGCCAAGTCTGCGTTCACCTTTAACGACCAACCGACAGTCGGCTGCTATTGTTAAAAATATAATTAATTATTATTTTCTATCTATTGTGCCTCGAATCACATATGTTTGAATAAAAAAAATATTATCACAACTTTACAAGTACCCGTAACGAGAAGGAGAACACCAACTTATAAAACTACGAAATTCTACTTGTAACACGTTACGGCTGATTTTTCTTATATTTTTTTTAATTCAATTTTTTGCAAGAATTTTCTTTGGTGGCAATTATTAAGCAAGGAATGTCAAGATTGTCAAAATCAAGAAACTTGTCAAAACGAAAGGAAATCGGGAAATTTTAAAATTCATAACTTTTAAAATAATTAAAAAATGACATTCAGATTCTCGCAATATATTAAAATTACTAGTGCTTCAAGATCTATATTTCAAAATGATCTCAAAATAAATAGAAAATTCTTATTAGTTCCAGAACAATGTTTACATAAGCCTTGTTATCTTTCTGCGGCTAGGTTAGAATTCTAAATAATTTCACGCACTATTTTAGATGTATTAAGTTTAATAATATAATTACTTGTATGTCTTCGTTTTTCAGATCAATAGGAACGAATATTAATTTTCGAGCCGTGGAAAGTAATGCAGAACATAGATATTCTCCTAAAATACCAAAAAATTATGACAAAATGAAGACCTCGCCTGTATCTTCAGAGGAAATACTTGAGAAATTCATTACTGGGCTCAGTACAGACATATTCCAGAAGAACAGGGTGTATAAGAATGATTTGGTACGAGTATTATCCAAAGTTAAAGAATTTAATTTTTCAAAGAAGAAGCAAGCATTGCTTTTGATTAGATGCTGTGGTGATCTGTTGCCTGATGAGACTCCGTTGGGAAGAATGCAGTTGCTAGAACAGGTGTGGAAAACACTCGAGTAAGCCATAATCTTTTATGTTCTCCTTATTAATAATGAGCTATTGCTTGCTAGTTCCTTTGCATGAAAGCAACTTGTTATGAGCCACCATAGCCTATTTGGAGAGTAAAAAATCTTTACTTCACTGTACAATGAATGCAAGGGCTGATTGATTGGTAACACAATCTGGGGATCACTGTCAGCAGGAAACAAATATTTCTTATGAACTAGTAGTAGTTTGTTCAGGGTTTGTTTGTTTTGATGGAAGTTAAATTTCTGTATTTATAGTTATCAACAATATACACTGGCCATATTATTTGTGCTTAATAAAAACCATATTGAATTGTAAAGTGAGAACCAATTTACAATATAAATAATAATAATAATACCAGCCTATAACTGTCCCACTGCTGGGCAAAGGCCTCTTCTCATACAGAGAAGGCACGAGCATTGATCACCACACTTGCTCAAGGCGGGTTGGCAATTTCAGACTTATATTAACTACAAGTCCAGGTTTCCTCACAATGTTTTCCTTCACCGATGTCTGTGATGTCTAAGATAAACTTTAGAAAGTACATATGAATTGAAAAAGTCACATTGGTACTTGCCCAGATTCGAACCCGCAACCTCTTGCATGAGAGGCGGGCGCCTTAACCACTAGGCCATCACGATATAGTGAATATCATTCAATACAAAATAGTTAAATATCATTTTATTTTTTATAGAGACTCAGTTAGTCATCTAAGTTTACAGGTAATTGCATAATTTAATAATAAAGTTTGTATTTTCAGGCCACATACAACTTTTGAAGTTGAACATTACAATGAACTACTCAAAGTGTATATTGCCAACAACAGGACTATCACTGTCAGTAATTTCATCACTCAGATGGCCCCCGTTAAACCTACAATCACAACTTTCGAGCTAATTCTTAGAGCTTTAGGGGAAGTAAGTACAATAATTTTTATTACCTACCATTTTCACTAGAGGTTCTCAAAGTCCACAAATTCTGTAACCAACCTTTTTGCTTTTTCTAGACCTCATAGTGTACACTTAGTAACCAAAAAAGCATTGGGTTGGATATGGAATTTGTGAAATTCCATTATAGAAGAAGACTTTTCTGACCGAATAGCATATTGAACACTGCAACTCCCTGGTTATAAATGATAGCAACTTTGAACTTTCTTCTGATATTATTTCAAAATTGTTGGTATCCTGTAGTTGTAACATTAAAGTACTTTTTTGTGTTATCAGGCAGGAGATATAAATCAGGCTACAGAAGTGATATCTAACATGAAAACTCAAGGGCTCCCTGCCAATGAAAGTATATTCAATTCACTCATCATTTGTCAAGGGAAGGCGGGGTAAGTTCATCAGCTACCTATATTGTGTTATATTGTATAGGTATCTATATTGTGTCAGTAAAGAATCTAATGTCTCCAAATCCTGTGTAAGCGCATATTTTGAGTACAGGTGTGAAGACATGAGATAGACAGCATTTGATCTCTTTCTGCTTCATGAGAATCCCAAAAGCACTTTGACATTGGTCACTATCCCCTGTAGGGTATCTGGGGGGCTAAAGTGTTCACTCTATGTAGTGAGCTCAAGGGAATGAGCACATTGACTGTTTTTAAAGATAAATTAAAGATATTATAGATAAATTAAGTTTAAGATAAATTTTTTGGGTATCCTGTCTTTGATAACTGATGCTATAGACTCTATAGCATCAGTTATAGTATAGATAGTGTATAGACTATAGAGTAACAAACTAATGGCCGAATACTAAAAAACTTTAAGACACTCTCAAATATGTTGCTGTCTTTGTCACTTTTAAGGGATGACACCAAGTTGCGAAATATATTATTTATAATAGTTACCGTGACCCCAGAACATAAAGGACAACTGAGGGAACACGAGTGGGTTTTAGTCAGTAAAACTCTGACACGCCCTCCCGCCGCACCCAGGACGGGAGTCGTCATTTGATGATTCCCCACTCCCCAAAAAAAAAGTAAGGACACCAACCGATTTGAGAGTGTTATAAAGTTAAGTGATGGATGAGAATTTGGGCATAAGTGATGTCAATTTTAGAGGGTGGTTAATTAATCGATTTATCTTTATAACATTAAACATTTTGCACCTAACCTCTACCAAACAATCATGAAACATGCACATTCTGTATCACTAAACAGCAATCTCAATTTCCTTCATTCCAGCAATGTTAAGAACATAGAAGAAGTATGTTCAATGATGCGGTCACTCAACGTTGCGCCTTCAATAGACACTTTCACGGCTACGGCTAGAGCTCTAGCCTGGAATAAAAAGGCAGATGCTATGTTAACAGAAATGGTGAAGGCACAGAAACAAAACTTTCAGTTTGAGGAGAGACACATCATGGAGATTGTTAAGACCTTAGCTCATGTTGGATTGTATAACTATATTCCTAAGGTTGGTAATTTTCAGTTTAGTGGCTGATAATTAGTGGCCAGCACTTAAATATATGATAATTGAAAATAAACCAGTTTCCTAAATAAATTTTTTATAAGTAAGTGCTTTAATGCGACTGTTGAACGTGTGTGTGATCGTCTTTGCGTTGACTTGAGCCCGGGTTTTTAAGTATCAAAAGCGACAACAAACAGCCCATTGATAAGATACTACGCCTACAGGATGTTTCTAAGTTGCCGGGGTTGCGGAATGTTATGTTTATAACAGTTACCGTGACCCTGGAACATAAAAGGCAATCGAAGGAACATGAGTGGGTTTTAGTCAGTAAGAGTCTGACACGCCCTCCCGCCGCACCCAGGACGGGAGCAGTCATTGGATGATTTCCCACTCACCAAAAAAAAAAAAAAGGATGTTTCTAAGTGGCTTTGATCTTTGCTCAAACGGAAGTTAGAAGCCATTCTATTTACTTCTATTTATAATAGAAATACGTATTTATTTAATAAATTAATTATAATTAAATCACAATCTTATAAATATGGTTTGTTTTGTTTGTTTTCATTAGTATACTATGTGTTAGAGTCAATGAAATAACCAGTCACCTTATAAATTTTGTAAAAACAAACTTCACTATATATTTTATTTTTTTTACTGTCGTTTGAACAAAATAAGTAATTTTGATGTCCATTTATTCCAGGTCTTCAATTTCCTTCCAGAAGAGGTTCTAAGAACGCCATCCATTTCTCCTCTTATGCAGAGTGTATGTACACAACTGGTGTTCCAGAATCATCCGTTAGCTGCCTCAGAGATATATAAGTGTCTGCCTTTACCTTCATTTGGGCCTAAAGATGACCAGGGCCTGCACGGAAGGAGTTTGGTACGAGACTGTGTGAAGGCTGGGATGGTAAGTGTCTTAATGTGAGAAACTATTTTATTCTACAAAGGTGGGCGTTATCCGAAATCCAAACTCTGGTTATCATTATTACTTTGTAGACAAGCTAAGCTGGCAGACAAATTCAGAACGCAGTAAGGAGAATCAGTTTTACCAATGCCATGCCTTTCGTACAAGCCGAAAAGCCTGGTTTGCACTGTACTAAAAATTAATTAGTTTTTAGAGGATTTAAACCATTTAGAACCTGTCTGGGTTGCCCTAATTTAAACGCACCAAGTCTTACCAGGAGGTTTTGTTTTATACTGTGTTTTGAAGATTTGATAGGCATTCAAAGTATGGAGATGATAATACTTCAAATCATGGTTGCAAATGGGACCATTGAGTTATTGTCTAAATAATATCAAAAATATTAATGTTTATAAATTTATTATTATTATTAAGCCTTTATTGCCAATACATATTAATTCATTCATTACAAACATTCAATTGAAAAATATTATTATCATTATTAATTAAATTACATTTTAAATTAAGTATTGTTATTAATGTTATATATAAGATAATAAACATGCTTCAATAAGTTTAACTTTTATATGAAATATAGTTATTTGGTGTCGGCGTGTCTTTGCGACACAAAGGCCTCCTCCAGCTCTTTCCACTCTGTCCTTTTTTGCGTTATCCTGTGCCATAGAGAGCCCGCATTCTTTTTCAAGTCGTCTGCCCACCGCTTCCATGGTCTTCCTCGTTTTCTCTTAGTTGGGAATCTAGGGGTCCACTCTGTTATGTCTTTTGTCCACTTATTCCTGTTCTGTTATAAATTTATAATCGATTTAAAAGTACAACTTCATATTTACCAATGCTATTTGTACTTTCAGCCATCTAGCATAATAAGCCTGATATCACAAGAGCTGATGTCATCAGGGCGTAATCCAATAGCTTTACAAAATGCTTGTGAAGCTGCCTTACAGCTTGGCAAAGTGCCCCTGGCAGTGGACCTGATGACCAGGATGAAACAAATGGGAATCACTATTAGACCACACTATTTTTGGCCGATATTGCTGGCCAATTCCAAGACTTATGGCGAGAAAGGTAAGAATGTTTATCGAATGTTTTTGGAAATTGTGTGCAGAGAAGCAATTTTGGATAGGATGCCATTCTGATAGACTGATATCAGCCTCAATAACACAATAATTATGTCAATGTATAGCAATAATATGTCTGATCTGATAATAAGTCCGTTACAAGACCTGTCTTACTGTATGATTTGAAATGTTGGGCATTGCAGTAGATTTATGATAAAAAATAAAAAACTTTTTACAAAAAAAAATAACCGACTTCAAAAAGTAAAAACTTAAAAATAACTTAAATTTCGGAAGTCGGTGTCTTTTCTTCTGCCAGTCAATTTGTGTTGCCACCGACTTCCGAAATTTAAGTTATTTTTAAGTTTTTACTTTTTGAAGTCGGTTATTTTTTTTTGTAAAAAGTTTTTTATTTTTTACTTTTTAGTGTCGAGTTAAAATTTAGTCCTGTTTAAAATGAGCCCAAACACGACTACTGTGCTGTAATTTCAAGGTTTGTACTTTTTCTGATGCTCCTGGCTTCAGCATCAGGTCTCTATACTTCGGTGTTCCTCATTAACAGTACGTTTATCCACACATCGAGCCCTTTTCAATGAGCCTAAACACGATATATCTGCTGTTATTTGTCGAGGAGTTAGGTACTCTGCAGACTATCCTGACTGCAGCATCAGGTCATGACTTGATGATCATGAGCCCAAATGTGGCAAATGCCCTATCAAACATCAAAACAATTTACTAAAACAGTCCTTGCCTGTTCGAGTAACTTCTTACTGTTAAGGAGTTGTACCTTCCATCATCAGCTCAGCTAACTGAGATGGTGACAACCATACGCAAATACACAAGATACTTCATAAAATATGCGAAAAACAATAAGTGAGCCTATAAAATTTGAGGGTTGCCTTCGATTTCTCTAAGATCCCATCATCAGATCCTAACTTGGTGACAATGGGACCACCTCAGAACTATCCACTTTCGAACAAAAAAAGAATTTTGAAAATCCGTTGACAATTGACGGAGTAATCGATGAACAAACATACAAAAAAAACATACAAACAGCCAACAGCCGAACATAGTACCTCCTCCTTTTTGTGAAGTCGGTAAAAAATAGATTACATGTCGAGATGAATGTGCACATAGAATGAATTAAGTAAAAATGAGCATTATATAATTTAGTCTGAAAATGACAACTCTAAATAAAAGTGATGCGAACATCGGCAATAACGATAAGGTTTCAAAAACCAAAGTTTTAAAAACCAAGGCTTAAGGTTTAAAATATTGTTAATTTGCTGCTTTCTTATTTTTCTCAATTGGCTAATCTAGAAATGAAGGTGATTAGCAAGTAGTGTAGTAACTTAAATCTCTGGATATTTCATCTGTCATCATCATTCTGTCATAGAGCATTTGGTAAATAAATCAATATCCATGTTTAAATTTTCAGGAATAATGAACGCCCTATCAACAATGGTTCAGATGGACATAAAGCCGGACTACGAGACTATAATGGACTACGCACTACCCTACGTCAGCTTCACGTCGCCACAGAATCTGATGAAGAAGTTCTCGGAAGTCGGTCTGTCTGTCACGACGGTGCTCACGCCGGTGATGCAGACGCTGTTGAATACGGGCCAGGTTCGAGCGGCCAGTGAGTTGAGTGAGTATGATGAAATTGATGTATGGGTATACATTGATATACCATTATATGTGATATGTATGGAATGCAATAAATAGTTGAGCATTAGGTGTATCCGTAACGAGATTATGTTACGATGGCCTAGCGTTTAAGGCCCCCATTTTATGCGGCTTTGGAACTGGGCAAGCAATGGCAAAGACAACTCATCATCTCCCTAGCCTTTTCCCAACTATGTTGGGGTCGGCTTCCAGTTTAGCCTGAACGGATTCAGCTGGATACCAGTATTATACTTGGAGCGACTGCCTGTCAGACCTCCACAACCCAGTAACTGGGCGATACGATACCTCTTGGTTTGACTGGTCAGAATTTCTGGCTTATCCGTAACGACTGTCAAAGTTCTACGAATGACAACCGATACCAACGGATTTACGTGTTTTCCTTTTTCTAGTCCATCATTGATTAGGAAGTTATTTTGTTAAGTTGTTGCTTTGACAGTTGTTACGTATGGCCGAAAAGTTGTATCATGAATTCAAGATACTCAGAATCTGAATTGTAGAGGTAGGATCGACAGTAACTTCTTGAAAAAGTGGATCTTATTACACTGGAAGCCGGAAGCTGACACTAACATTCCTTGTTGGGTAAAAGCTAGGAAGATGATGTTATCCATAACCATTGCCAGTTTATACAATTTTCTTCACTGGTTTCTGTTGTTTCTTATAGGCGAACTGTTCCCCGGCAAAATCGACGCAGAAAAACTACTACAATCCCTCGTAAAGGGTTATTTGATCAGCAATGACATTGAGTCAACGATACACACACTAGAAGACATGACTAATAAAGCTACGGAGAAGAATAAAGACTGGGTCGGCAGGTTCCTCTGCAAGTTCATGCTGCATCCGAAGATCAAGACTGATATCAGCGATATTCTGAGTTTGTTGAAGGTAGGTTTTAATGACTATACTTTATTTTTCATAAAAATTTAGGCCATTTGTCTCACTCAGACCATTTACTGGGTTATATGAACTGCCAAGAGTCGGTCAGTAGACAGAAAAATGACGCCAATTTTTGAACATTTTCAACCTGACTAACTATCTCTGTGACTATCTCTGTGAAAATATCTCAAAACAAGCATGGGTCCATTTTCATGCCCAGACATTAATATAATTAGACATTCCTTTACCAACACAGGCGCTGAACAGCAAGTGTGCAGCATCAATCAAGATCTCAACACTAGCGGCAGATTTCTGCCTGGCTCGTTTACCAGATACCCATGAACCGTTACTGATAGACCAGTTCCGAGATAACATAATATTGCTCACTGATGAACGGCTCATAGACGACGGTGATATATTTGATCAGCAGTTGCCGCATCCGGTAAGTAAATAACATTTACGGTGTTTTTATTCTAATAGCATTTATTATTTGGTTTTGTCTCGCAATATAATTGACTATTTCAAAAGTAATTGCTTTGATATCACGAGATATCGCACGTTTCGTCTCAGAAAATTTTGTCTCATGTGCGTCTGATAGATCGTTTGGTACAAAAAAAGAATAGACACACACTCAATCACTAAGCGTTGATCTGTCTATGCTTCCTAACACCACCGCGTACAGTTCGCGTCACGTAAGCTTGCCCCTCTGAAGTTCGTCGCAATTGGCTGCGCAGTAGTCGATTTTACAACCAAACGTGGACTGCGCATGCGCGGTCTCGCCAAAGATGGCGCCTTTAATGGCGTCTCTGTCACTCGCATACGTTCGATGCTTACTTCTGTCCTGCTTGCTCAATGCGAAAGTACTGTTGTTGCCAAAACTGTTTAACTTTGTTATTGTTTTTAATAATTTTATTTCACCGCCACAACATAAATCAAAGTAATAACTGCTATTATAATTAAATATTAACGCTGTTGTTTCTTATGACATAATAACAAAACTAGAAGTAGGTGTTATTAACGTAATGGGTTTCAGTAACTACTTACTTACGAGGCTGATAATCTTGTAACTAGTTTCGTGGACAAAATTATAACTATTATTTTACGTAAGTACGCAGTTACGCTGACACTCACATAGACATCAAAAATTCCCCATCAAAATTGGCATTGCCCGTCAATACTACAATAATGCAGAGTAAGTGCGGCCGGGCAATACCGGAAATATTGCCGGCAATGTATTGCAGCAACACAATTGCAGTAAAATATTGCCCGTTTAGACGCACCTTTACAATCGCAATTTTCATAACTGAATTCAATTCTGTATAAAACAAAAAAAAAACCCACGAACGTAACAATTTTTTACGTGATTGTACCTGCGCGGTCGTCACAAAAGCCTAACTTCAGAGGGGCAAGCTTACGTGACGCGAACTGTACATATTTAAGGCTCGGTATAGCAGTTTTGTTAAAACTATAATTATTCATACTTCTACAATCTTCGTACTACGTATACACGCACTAAAACGTTTGGAGTAAAATCCACGGAATGTTCCAGAAACATATGAACGAGGAGAACTTACGCGCTCACCTGAACGAGCTTGAAGCTAAGGGTATGAACACACGGGGAACACTCCGGAGGCTACTACAACAGTACTGTAGGGAAGGCAATCTGCAGGCAGCCAGGGAAATCGCTGAGAAGTGCCAGAAAGAAGGGGTGAGTATACATAGTGTACTAGCTTTTGCCCGCGACTTCGTCCGCGTGGATTAATAGCTCCCGTTCCCGGGGGATTTCCGGGATGAAAACTATCCTATGTCCTTTCTCGGGTCCCAGACTATATCAGTACCAAATTTCATTCAAATCGGTTCTGTGGTTTAGGCGTGAAGATGAGACAGACAGACAGAGTTACTTTCGCATTTATAATATTAGTACGGATGGTCCTAGAACTAAAGCCCCCGAATAAATAATATACGATGTAGGTACGAAAATGAGAGTAGTAGGGCAGAATCAAACAAATATTGATACTCCACAACATGTCACATTATGTAGCAGAAAATCTGGGATCGAGTTCAAAATATTATAAAAAAATATCGTCAGGAAACCATTTTCGAATAGCGCAATATTTGAGGTAGTTCACGTTACTGCCTCGCTGTTACTTAAATAGTATTTCTATGCATTGTTTTTTATCAAAATGTAAATAATTGATCCGCATAAGTTGGGTGAAGCATATTATGTCCTGCAATGGACGCTTATGGACCGCTGATGATGATGATTCATTAATCTATCATTGATAGGTAATGGTGCTCTCTTGTTCACAAACTTAACTAAATATAAGTTAAATGCATCTTTCTCTTTACATTTTTTTAAAGAAAAGGACAGAAGATACATTTTATTTTAATCCTGTCAAATTAGACAGCGCCTGAAGTAAATTGACGTATTTTTAGTCGCCATGTTTTTAATCACGACTAAATTAACTATGGAGTGTCTTAATTTGACAGGACTTAACTAATATTTTATCTTCTGTCCTTTTCTTAATGAAATGGAAAGAGAAAGATGCACTTAAGTTTACGTTAAGTTTGTGAACAAGAAAATTAGCGCCACTATCATTACTTCTTCACTATAAAATTATTTATGTCCCCAGGTCTTCCTATCAGCCGGTATGAAAGCAGCGATATTCGACCTTCACGTGAAACTAGGAGAACTCGATTTGGCAGAGATTGCCTTAGCAGATCTCAATAAAACTTCGCCCAACTTTACTCTAGACGAATATAAAGTTATTGACTTTGCTACTCTTATGGTTTATAAGAAGAAAGTCAATCAGGCCATGACTTTGATTGCTGAACAGTCTAAAAAAAGGTTGGTTCAATTTCTTATTATTATATTCAGACTCATTAAACTCCACGAAACAGTTAAATATTCTGAAGCAATCTTTGAGATTAATATCTAACTTTATAGCTAAATAAAATCACATATGTAGTAGGTTGATGTGCTGGCGTCTGTACCTTCTTATAGCTAATAATGTCAAGTCAAGGTTTTGTCTCAAAAATCAACTAGCTAAGTGCAAGTCGAATTCGCATACAACGGGAACGGTAGTGCTATAGAACATTAAACACTCAACTCAAAAACTTTTCATAAAGTTTGCTTTCCTTTGTCTGTAATGTTAATAATCTAAAGTAGTACGAAACTAATTGCGTAAGGATTTCGACATGACTGTCTTTTACTTACAAGAAACAATGGTTACATAAACACATAATTTGAACTCAATTCAATATCAACTCAAACTCAAAATTAGAATAAATAAATATTAGTATGGATAATCTATATTTTCAGGAACGTAGTCGGCGGCCGCAGCATAGCAATGAACTGTTGGCGGCTTCTCGACGCGATGGCAGCGAATAGTTCACACGTCGAAGTTCGCAAGATGTTCGACCTTTTAATCTCGACCAAGTACTGCAAGCCTTCCAACATCATGCTAGGACCATTGATACGAGTGCATTTGAAGAAGTGAGTACCAAAATTGAGATGTATCGTGCAGCCAATCGGCTTGCGTTGCTTATTCATTCTATCACTTAGCTTTAAGGTTTTCTATTGGTATCCTATTGGTTATTTAAGAGAACATCGTTTTACAGCGGCGTCGTTGACGATTCATCACTGGAACATTGCTTCTTAGAGTGCTTGTACACGGTGCATGTAGCTTGCGCATGTTGAGGCACTTGCGCAGGTTATATGCATCGTAAACATATCGTTAAGGGTGCTTGTACACGGTGCATGTAGCTGGAGCAAGTAAAGATGCGGGTTACACGCGCGAGTAATACGCGCAAGCTATTTGTTCGAGTTTCTGAGGCACTGGACCCGCACATGTTTTTAAACGATATGTTTACGATGCATATAACCTGCGCAAGTGCCTCAACATGCGCAAGCCACATGCACCGTGTACAAGCACCCTTAAAAACATGTGCGGGTCTAGTGACTCAGAAACTCAAACAAATAGCTTGCGCATTTTACTCACGCGTGTAACCCGCATCTTTACTTGCTCCAGCTACATGCACCGTGTACAAGCACCCTTAATGACGCGAGTTAACGTTAGCATAATTATAGCTTACCATTTTCATAATGACTCCGTACATAATTACCCCCTGATGCTGAGATGTGCCTTCAGTCAAAAAAAATCTCTATTAATCTCAACTGGGCGACAATCAATGCCGAAAAATTGTCAATATGTATATCTTAGAGGTTTTTTGACATTCGCCGAAATTGAAGAAAGCCCTAAACATGATTATGTTTTTAGATATTTTAGATATTCATTACCTACCTATCCTATTGAAACTAAAACTACATTACCTTCACAGCGACAACATCCACGAAGCGGTAAACGAATTCGTGAATCTAGCGAACAAATATAACAAAACTCCATTAAAACACGAGTTATTGTGTAAGATCCTTACCTTAGCGAGTGACGGACAGACGGAGGAGACCTTCTTGAACAATGAGAGGGCTGGAGGGAATGAGAGGTTGAATAAACTGGTGCAGATTGTCCTTAATGTTAATAAGAAGGTGCATGGGCCGGGGGATGTTCATGTAAGTTAACTTTTTAATATTTTTAGATGGCAAATCGCGGGTTATAAGCCGAAAACGGCTGGTCCAAAATAACTGTTAACACATGGGAAAAGAACACAAAAAATAATTACGATGAATCATGACTGAAAAAAGAACATAACGTTACATTTAAAGTGGGTAAAAGTTATAAGGTATTAACCCACCAATAACAGCAATATTGCAGCATTTTGCTGCCATTTAAACTAGTAGATAAATCGTAGACAAGACTTGTATCAAAACCATCACTTGCGACATCAACACCTTAAGGGCCTGCGGACAAAAAGCAACCTAATGACAGTAATAATAAGAACGCACCGCGGACATCTGTCCGCCATTGTTCCTCCTCTGCTCAGGCTCTTAGAATATTTACATAAAACTTCCGCTTGTAATTTTCATTAACATTTTCCAGCTAACTATAATAGCAGCGCTAGCCGAAGTGGGTTACAAGAAGACTCTTCGCAAAATGTTCCTGGACCCGGCTGTAAAGGTCCACCCAGACGCGATAATGCGTCGTTGTGAGCGATTTGCCGACGAAAAGAAATTGAAGCCGCTTGAATGTATTGCTGAATGTGCGAGGGACCTACGGCATATTGATACTCAAGAGATCTATGATATGATGCTTGAGATTTTACGTGAGTACTTATCTTGTTTAAACTTTCAACGACCACGCGATAGCCGGCTGTCGGGCTGCTATTGTCTTTCTATTGTGTCTCAAATCACGTGTGTTTGAAGGGTTAACCTCTCGACGATAAACCGACCGCTGGCTTTCGCGTTGCTATTGTCTATGGTCTCGAATCACGCGTGTTCGAATTCGAAGGCATAATGGGAAACATTAGCTCCGTACATAACATATCGAAGTCAAAATCGGAGACAAATTATTGAGAATGACCGTTAGAGGTATGAGGAACACAGATTTAAATTCTTCATCCTCTATTAAAAAGGGAGAAACCTCGCAACTCGACGGTTGTTGTCGGGATCTTTTATTTATGCTAATGACGGTTTAAATGTCGGGTAAACTTTCATTGCGTAATGTAGGGTGTCAGTTTTAAATCACGTCTAGCGCGATAGATGTCGCTACTACGGTTACCTTACAGCGTCCGTTCATTGCTTAGCATGCTTTTTATTATTACTAGAATAGTCCAGTGGTTGGAAGTAAAAATGCTAACCTTGGAGTATTGGATTTAATTCCCAGGTCAGCAGACCTGATTAAGCGGACAGTCTGCCGAGTTTAAGCGTTCTACATGTTCAATACAAAAATATCTTATTTTATTTCATACATTTCCAGAGCGCGATGACAACTGTAACGAAGCCCTAGCTCTGTGGGGAAGAATGCAGGAAGCAGACGTGACTCCTTCTCAGAAATTCCTACAAAACCTAATATCTATGATCAGATCGAACAACAGAGAAGTTCCGCCCGGAATTATCTCGTTAGTTAATAAAAATACCAAAGCGTTGTCGAAGAAAGAACAACAGTGACTTAAAAATAGTATTTTTGCTATTATTGTGTTCTCGTCATATTAACCACTGTTATGGCGTGATAACATAGTGGTGTTATTGTGGACTATGAAATAGTTTAAAAGTTATGTGAGTATTTAGTGTAATATTTTTTCTGGGCTATGTTTCGATGTGTCTTTATTAATGAACAAAAATACTGGAAATTCTTGTACCCTATGTATTCGTAGATAAAAACCTAGACTTTCTTAGGTAATCTTGTAAATTGAGCTGTTTTCACACAGTGTTACTTTTTTAAAGTTTCTCTGTAATTTGATACTTATGATCAATAGAAAAATGATGTATTGTTTACGTATTGTATTTTTTTTTGTGCGGGATCAGTCATGTTATTCTTGAGTAAAATGACGATTTCAACTCTATCGTGACTGTATGAAGTCTACTTTTGTCTAAGTCGTGCTTTGTAGTATCTTTTAGTTTGTAAGTAAATTGTCTAGTTTACAATACTTGATTAAATTCAACTGTGATATTAAATTATTGATGTAATAAAGGATAAGGTTTTTATTTGTTGTTTTATTTTGTTTGCCACGTAAACTCGCTATACTTATTTTATTTTTAATTCTAATATAATAATATAAAATCTCATGTCACAGTGTTTGTAACGATGAACTTCCGAAACGGCTTAACCGATTCTTTTGTTTAGCGTGTATGTTCAGCAAGTCTCAGACTGAATAGGTCGTAATATACATATAAAATATAGATAAATAGCTTAGATACGTCAACAAATTTCAAAAAGTACCTAGTTGAAACGTTTGCCTATCCCCGTAACGTTGATCGATAAATAGCCGGCTGCTTTTTAGATACAGGCAAATCAGAATGCGACAAGCGTGACACTGTGTACTGGTGTTGTGACCATCATTTCGGTACTTCAGAAAATTCTATAAAATACCCAAACTATAAAGAAAACAAATAAACCCCACGTTTAGTTATTCAACATCTATTAAACATATCAAGAAACATCAATAGGATTTCACACTATTCAAGTCCTCAATAATCTTTTTATTCAACGTGGCAAGTTCTTCAATCGCCTGTTTCTTGAGCGGTTCGTAATCTGCCTTCAATGTTATAGAAGCTATGTCTTCTTCTAGAATAGTCTTCCTGTTTTCCAGCTGAGCTAACTGGTCTTCCAAATTGTTTAGTTTCGCGTACATTTCGTTTCCGTCGAGACTGGCCTGCAAAATGAAAAATAAACTTAGCTAGGTACTAGTTTTTGCCCGCGACTTCGCCCTCGTGGAATAATAGTTACCGATCCTGGGGGATTTCCGAGATGAAACAATCCTATCTCCTTTACTGAGTCCCAGACTATATCTGTACCAAATTCATTCAAATCGGTTCAGTGGTTTAGGCGTGAAGAAGAGACAGACACACAGACAGACAGAGTTACTCTAGCATTTATAATATTAGTAGGTATGGTAAGTTATTTTCTGGTAAAAGTTACGTCACAAGACGCCACTCTGGAACTTTAAGACCCTGTGTTTTATTTTGATCAAGCAATAAATATGTATCCAGTATTTAATAATGCCCCTTAACAGAATCCCTTTTAAACATGTATCAAAAGACAATTACACTGTATTTATTTTGCAGCACACATCACATATACACGCTTTAACGTGCAACGGAAACAAGCGGAATCCACGCAATGGAATCCGTTCCTACATACCTGTAATTTATTCAATTTATTCGTCGCTTCAATTACGGCACTTTCTGTGGGCGCCAATTTCTCTCGAAGTTGTTGAAGTTCTGTTTGTAAAGCCTTCTTTTTTTCTTCACCTAGAAAAATAATTAGTTTTATTGATGCCTGCTTGGCTGTATATTCCCTGTTTATACAAGATTATTCAGTACCATCATCACGAAGTTTTTCCAAATCAGTCAAAGTTACTAATTCTTCTTGCATTACTTTAGTCTTTTCTGGTAATGTTTGGAGCTCTGTAGCTAGACGTTCTCTTGTTGCTTCTGCCTGTAACATCATTAAAGCATTATGTTTGTGAAATACCTGCTAATGAAAATGCCTGGCTAGTTAACTACTTTACCTTTTTCAAATTGCCTTGGAACCTTTCATAATCCTTCATTAATATATCTATTGACTTCTTGCTATCATCGTATTGAGATGTATATCCTTCTTTCTGCTTCAGCGAATCTATCTCACTCAAATCTAGATCAATGTTGGAACTACTATGCTCTAGGGAGAAGACTATGTCTCTTTCTAACTGATCAATCTTCTCTTGTTCTTTTTTGAGATTTTCTTCATAAGTAGCCATGAAAGTATCCATAGTTTCTTCTCTTTTCTTCAGCTCACGGTATTTTTGATGACGATCAGAATTGCCTTCTTCTAGATCCTAAAAGTAGAGTGTTTAATATTTTGATGTCATCATTTTTCTTACAACTAAAGGCAAACCTTGAAGTTTAATAAATTTCTTACCTGTTCAGCTTGTTCAATAAGCTCTTGCACTTTCTTAATTTGTTCCCTCAAATTCGCAGCATTACTGTCCAATGAAGCAATTGCAGCATTATCTTCGCGAACCTAAACAAAACGGTTTTCAGCTTTTCAACATTCTTTTAGAAGTTCTTTGTCTAGAGATTGGTGTACCTGAAGTAAAAGTTTCTCCCTTTCTTCTTGCGGATCCAATCGGTTGTTCATCTCATTCTTCATGTTGTCTCGTTTTTCCTCAGCAGCCACCAGTCGACGATGAAGTTCCAATAAATGGACCTTTATCTATAAGAACATACGCCTAAATACATTAACATGATAATATATATAATAGATGACTTATCAAATAGATTGTTGGATTTTTTATAATTGATGTTTTTATGTCCCTGTACCTGTACCATACCCTGCGGATTAACGAATACATTATATATTAGTTCTATATTTGTTCTATCGAAATAAGCATAACACGTAATTTGTTCCGTTTTAGTTTTTACAAAAAGTGACTTCCTCTATAACAGTTAGCCAGCGATGTACTTTTAAATTACGCATTAAAAAAAAGCAAAATCTAGATAGGTGATTAGTCCTACATTAACTGTAATTACTTATCTACTTTTTACTTATAAAATTCATTACTTTAAGTTCAAAAAGAGAATGCAAAGAAGTAAATAAATTATTATTATCCGTAAAATGGCGTCTGCGACGCCATTTGCAAAAAATGCCGTGACAATTATTTTACAATACATCGCTAGATTTTCTTCTTTGTATAGTCTTTTTTTAACTTAAAGTAATGAATTTTATAAGTAAAAAGTAGATAAGTAATTAGAGTTAATGTAGAACTAATCGCCTATCTAGATTTTGTTTTTTTTTAATGCGTAATTTAAAAATACATCGCTGGCTAACTGTTATTGAAGAAGTCATTTTTTGTAAAAACTAAAACGGAACAAATTACGTGTTATGCTTATTTCGATAGAACAAATATAGAACTAATTATATAATGTATTCGTTAATCCGCAGGGTATGGTCAATCGCTAGGTACAGGGACATGACGTTTTTTCGCCGTCATCATCCAAAATTACTACATCTAATACTGAAGCATTACATCCAACCTGAGATCCAGATATCTCTTTATTAAATTCATCTTTCTCCCTATTGAGATGATCGATCTGTGTCCTCGCTTGCTCAACCTCTTCTCTTAGCGCTGCAGCAGTAGCCTCTAGTTCATTATACTCATCTTTTTGCTCTTGAGTCATTTCTGCTAGCAATTTCGTAATCGTTGATTGTTCCTGAAATTGACGAAAATATTTTTTTTTTAAACCAAATCTCGTAATTCAAAACTTGTCAATGACAAAATATTGTCGGTAAATTAGGAGCGAGACCTAGAAAAGAATGCCATCACTCCTAATAGTTGTTCCCCGATATTTATGTGCCAGTTTGGTGTGTATTAATAATATTTTAGAGGTATGAGGAAAAGTAAAATCCTCATCTTCCGTTAAAAATAAAGGATTCTCCGACCAGACGAGTGTTGTTTCTGGTAGAATACTGCCCAACGGTTCTAGTTGGGATTTTATATATTATTATACTAGCTTTTGCCCGCGGCTTCGCTCGCGTTAGAAAGAGACAAAAAGTAGCCTATGTTACTCTCCATCCCTTCAACTATCTCCACTTAAAAAATCACGTCAATCCGTCGCTCCGTTTTGCCGTGAAAGAAAGACAAACAGACAGACAGACAGACAGACACACTTTCCCATTTATAATATTAGTATGGATGCTTATGTCACGTCGAACTTTTATATCGCGATGTAGGATATCATTTAGTTAGTTCACATGTTTAGCGATAGATGTCGCGACAAAATCAATTTCAACAGGGGAATGCACGATACATAAATGCTTTTTGAACTTCAAATTTTGTATAAGTAAGTAGAAACTCTTAGCACATTGTAGAAGCCGGAAGAGGTCATTTAACGAAAAAGCCTTTTATAATGAAGGTCGAAGAGTCCAAAATAAGAATTTAATATGTTTAGATATTTAAAATTATTTAGCAGTGAAGAACCACCTTATCCATCTGCTCTCTCAACTGCCTCAGCTGATTCTCTTTCCTCTGTTTCTCCATGAACACTTGTTCTACTTCCTCTTGCATCTTGTTATTGCTAGCTTCCAAGTCTTTGGTTTGTTCCTCTACTGATTGCTTGTTGGCTTCACCGTTAGCTATACGAATAGCTGTGTTGTAATCTGCTAGACGACCCTGTAAATCTAGAAAAATACTACAATGTCACAATCTTTGATTTGTATACGTTTACGACATTGAAAATAGTTCAGTATATCCCGTATGTAATAGTCCCTTTTATGTGACTTTCAATTTGAAAAACACCAGTGTCCCATTTTCCACCATTAACAACTGCTCCAGAAAATGTAAAATTATGTCATATTTTAAACTCCAAATAATATAAAAAACTGGTTACATAATTGTAAAATAGCATTTATACTGAATCACAGCATCCTCAATCAATACGAAATCCAAAGGAAAATTAGCAGAATTTGAATTTGAAATTTCATAAAATTATCTCAATTGAATGGTGATGCTCACATGGACTTGCTTATTGAAGTAGTAAACAAATGAATCCAATAATTGTTCAAAACTAACCGGTCAGCTCCAACGCCAATTCTCTAACTCTCTTCTCGTAATGTTTCTTAGCAGATCTCTCTCTTTCTCCTGCGTCTGCCTGTTCACTCAACCTGGTTATCTCTGCCTTCATCTCCCTGACCTTGACTTGCATCAGCTCTTCCCAATACCGCTTGTCTTGGAGCTGACGGGTACGGAACCCTCGAGCTGTGCCCGTCCGGAGCCCTGATATGCCTTGCTGAGTTATTGGCCTGTCGATCTGGAGAAAATGTTTTTGTTCACCTACTGGAGTGTAGTGTTAATGCCGATAGCCAGAAGCTGGAAAGTCAGCAGTGTAGCCATAAACACTAATTGGATCGTGCCATCGCTATTGCGGCCTTTAAAATTTTAATCTTGGGATTAGTCTCTGTGACACAAGAATCTGAATAGCCACATACTAGTCGTAACCTAGTTAATAGTTTATGCCCAGCAGATTTATCGACGTACCATAGAAAACCCAGTCATGGCAGTAGGCTGTCGACTGGCCGTCGGTGGTGCTGGTCCAAAGCCAGCAGTCGACAGCCGCGACGCTGTACTGCCTCTATATGCTGATGTTGGCCTCATTGTGCCACTTCTGAAATATGGAGTTGGTAAGTGGAAATCACTAAGTATTTATTTTGTAAGAAAAGCATGTCTGCCACCCAGGTCTCGACAGTATTATGTTGAAGGTTTAATAGATGAGAAAAACATCAAGACCCTGCCTGGCAAGGTCTTGGCTGGTATTTCCTATGGAGCTGGAGACGAACAACATCACAGTCGCATATCGCGATAAACTAAAGAGTTGCGGAACGGGCCGGTATGCAATACAGTACAAATATACACATGCTTACAAACGGTGACTTATGGGCTGACCTTGATAAACTTTAGTACTACCTCTATCGATTACTTAAAGTACGGCTCCTGGCTAAAGTTTCGTACGTAACAGTAGACGAAAAAGTGAATGTCCTTTTTCCATGAGATATTCATACAAACTCAAGAATTTGAATAAAGTCTGTCGGGTTGAGTATTAAATATAACGCACATCACATCACACAGCAGCACAAAATAATGGAAAGATCAATTTAAAATGGAGCCAAGGTGTAATTAGTACTTACCTAGACGCCGCTGAACCTGTGTGACTATACTCTCGATAGCCCCTTCTCGACACAGGTCGAGTGGCTGACCGCTTCCCCCCCGCGCTACCCTCAGAAAAATCCATAACAATACCCACTAATTAATTTCTTTTTTTCACTAAAATCCGGGTCAAGTGTTGTCGACCGGCGCATTCGTTTTGTTGTTGATGCGTTGCCATGGGAACGAGTTGACAGTGTATGCCATTTTGGATCGTGTGCCAGCCAGTGT
Organism: Athetis lepigone; assembly: GCA_033675125.1. Taxonomy (NCBI): domain Eukaryota; kingdom Metazoa; phylum Arthropoda; class Insecta; order Lepidoptera; family Noctuidae; genus Athetis; species Athetis lepigone. Next base: position 18,517,109 of record CM066232.1, read on the forward strand.
TAGGTACTCCATAGAGTAATTATGATTTAATATTTACGAGGACAAGAACACAGGCCTAGCGTACTACCTATAGGAAGTTATTAGATAAAGAGAAGTACTTAATTAAGAACGTTTAGGATCTACGTTTTCAATTTAGTAGCTACTTTTGTATGCCAATAGGTTATTCACTTAAGTTATTTTTCGAAATTTCTTTTGTTGTTTCTCTTTCTTAACAATGTCGTTACGTCGTTACCATAAAAGGATTCTCTCCAACATCGTGAATGTTTTTATAAACGTTTTTAACTAACCAAAATAACCAGGACAAACTTACAAACACACAAATTCTTTATTTTTACAATATTAGCACTAGTGTTTTAAGTAATTTTGGCACGAGAAGTATCTGAATAGCCACATTCTCCACAAAAGCGAAAAACATTTCTAGATTTTAGTACCCGCATTTCACTGATATACAAAGTATGTATGACGTTCGTTCCAAATAGCATAAATTGTCGAAGTTTGCACAATCTGCCAACGAAAGCCAGTAATCATTGTACGTTGTAGCTGCAGGCAACTGCGATTTCACTACAATGTATTTAGCCGAACTAAATATTTTACTGTCTTCGTGCTTTTATTTGTCAAATGGGTTCAGATTATCCAGCTTCGGGAATGGATACAGATTTCTCATAAAAGAACTAACTTCATCGGTTGGCCTACTAGACGCAACCCCAACTACTATGTGGATTGAACAACCGTTAGACCATTTCAACGAAACCGAGACACGTACGTGGAAAATGAGGTATTTTGAAAGACTTGACTTCTGGAAAGCTAAAGGACCAATTTACCTTTTTATTAATGGTGAAGGTCCAGCAAGTGGAGTATTTCTACAAACTGGAATACTTTATGAATTGGCGAAAGAAACCCATGGCGCTATGTATTCATCTGAACATAGGTATTATGGAAAAAGCAAGCCTTTTAAAGAGTTGAGTACAAAAAACTTGGCTTATCTTAGTTCTAGACAAGCTCTTGCAGATGTAGCAAAACTGCTTGAAGAAATTAAAACGTCGCCGAAATACAATGAATCTAAAGTTGTTGTAGTAGGAGGGTCTTACGCCGGGAACTTAGCAGCGTGGATGAGACTTCTATACCCTGATCTAGTTGACGCTGCTGTCGCTAGCAGTGCACCTGTTCTAGCTAAAAAAGATTTCTACGAATATTTAGAAAATGTCAGTGATGACTTCGAACAACATGGGACACCTGGATGTTTTGATAAAATAACAGAGATATTCAAAAGGTATGACGAACTATTTAAAACTAGCTCCGGTATTGCCCAGCTCAAGGAAGAAGAAGAGATTTGTGAGAGTACGGATATGGAAAACACAGAAAATATGCAGTTGTTCTTCTTGGACAAAACTTCAGAATTTATGTATGAAGCTCAATATGGTAGTCCTGAAAGTATTAAGAACTTTTGTGAGGAAGTAATTGAAACTTTACACGTAAATTCTTCTAAAGATGATGTTGTTGATTTGTGGAGCAAGAAAAACAATTGCTTTAACTATGATTTTGATGAAATGGTCGAAGCTATGAAAGATGTTGATTGGGTGACTTCTTGGACTTATCAAACGTGTACAGAATTTGGTTATTTTCCTAGTTCTGCTTCAGAAAAGCAGCCGTTTACCAACAATATTCATGTGGAATTGTTTTACAGTTTGTGTACTAAGTCTTATGGTGAGGAATTTGATGAAAGAAGAGTTGACGAAGGTGTTCAGCGGTCTAATGATATTTACGGTGGTTTAAAACCTAATGTAACGAATGTAGTTTTTGTTAATGGAGATTTGGATCCATATCACAGACTTGGAGTTTTAGAAGACGTTTCATATGATGCACCGGCTAAAATTATACCCTTATCTTCTCACTGTAGAGATTTGTTCTCAGATAGATCTAAAGACCCTGAAGAATTGAAAGAAGCCAGAAGGTACATCAAATATTTAATTAAGAACTGGATAGGTGCTGGCGAATATAAAAAAACCTTAATGCAATCCAAATAATAAATGAAATAATTATGTCGACACCTATTTTGATTGTGTTGAATTTAATATTTCAGTTGTATAAATCATTTTAGCTGTAAGTAAAAAAAGTATTCTTAACTTCTATTTTGTTAACCACTTCTTAGAAATTCAAATTAAATGAACTGAGGTTTGCTGTTATATCATATAATGCTACAAATATTAAGCCACATGGGGCTTCAGGTGAAATTTTAGAATCAAACAAAAGATTTATTAAAATAATTGTATATTTACTCATAAACGGTCTTCCTTATGATAGGTTACTCGATAACCAACACCCAATGCTACACAATACAAGTGGATGTTGATGTAATATTACTTAAATACGTAATAGCAGTATTTTACATTGTGCCACAGTTTATCGGCTCTTCTAACAAGATAGCTTCTGATATATTATTTAAAAATGCTATACTTATCTAGTTTAATCTGTCAGTAAGTAATTCTTGGTCATCTTTGTAATAATTTTCATGTCTAGAATAGTTAATAACTGTTTTTAATGCAATTATTTCACTCGTTATCTTTTCTCTTGCATTTGTTTTGGAAATTCTTAGACTGACGTATTTGTTCTCATCTAAAGTATCATTATAATTATCTACAATAATGCATAAGATACAATATTTTATGGTAACCTGTGTAGCACCTCCTAATTTTTGTTGCTACATATCAGTTTTAAAAGCATGTAAAATAATATCCATTAAAAGAGTGTCTTATATACCACATAGCTCTTTTGGGATATTATTTTAAAGTTATGTTTTATCGGATATTATAAAAACAACACTAAATGTGCTACGAATACAAAAAGTATCTAAATATACAAAAAATATTAAATCCTTAAAAGTAATTGTGACAATAAATTACATTTAAATTGTCAGCATAGTTGTACGTAACTACATCATAATTATTATGATAATTGAGTATTGAAAAAACATATCAGGAAATATATGGATATAAAACTTACAATACATATTAAAGAAGAAATGTATTTACAAAAGTATTAAAGTATATTATTATATCTAAAATTGAATTCCTATTTTATTCCTAATAATTAATTAGAATTCAATAATATGCAATTTACATACGAATAACAATTATTAACAATACCTACGTAAATTGTAGCCTTCGAAAGGGAATACCGCGATGAATTTTGATTTTAAATTAAAAAATCCTATCTTAAGTTTTTCCAGAAAGAACAACAACTTCTAATAAAGCTTAATTACGATTCTGCTAGAAAACTGTATGAAGAAGACTATGCACTTGTTTTCTTCTTTTTGAGTAAAACATTACTTACATTCTTTTTGAAGTTTGCTATAAATAAAATAACAAATATATTTTCAAACTCCCAATTTGTTTGTTTTAATTTCCCAACCCTGTTTTGACTAGGATTGCCACTTAAATATTAGAAAAAAGAATACTTTAACGACGAGGCAATTATTATGCCATTGAACACGCAAATCGTTAAATATTGGCAGTGATAGTTAACTTATAGGTTCAATTATTAAAACTAAGTTTTTACAATATTCAGTTAAATACGATATAACTAACATGTTGGTAAAGTTGTTTACTAAAAACTAAAACTATTACTTAAATTAATTTGATTATAGAATTACATTAAAATGTATCCTAGAAATCTCGATAATTCGCAATACCCCTTAAAGCAACAAGCCAATTGCTTCTCATACACAAGTAAACATCTTTCAAAATCCTTTTATTTTACAATTCTTTGCATATTTACAATGTTATAAAAAGATTATATTTTTACAAGATACTGTCACATCGATTTTTAGTGCTGTTCTCTTGCAGTCTAAACCTGTTAAAAGTACATTCAATCTTTGGTTACATGATTCTTTTCTTGGTTTAAAAAAATGATGTAATCATCTACATATACGAAATTTGTTGATTTTGCCGTCGATTTGACAGTATCCTTTACTTAAGTCTAGGTCAAGCTGCCAGGTGTCAGGTGATTCGCACTCTAGTCCCACTCTCCAATGAACATGTGACGCGCGTGAGGGGCGGGTGGTGGGGGGAAGCCACGTCCAGGCATGGGCAGGCGACCGTACAGCGCGTAAGGATCATAGTGTTGCTCTCCGTCTGCAATTAATATAACAACCAATTCTCAAGACGGCTCAATTTTCCGTATTTGTTCATAATTTTTGTTTAAGAGTTGGCTTGCCAGGTAGGCCTTATTACTCAGCACTATCCGGGAAACTAAGTTGTAATAGACTACGACCGACTTATTTAGCGGAGTTAGTGGAGATGTTACAAACATTTAAGGAAAAGCAACGGGGTTGTGTTAATTAAGGACGACGTACTCTATTTTAGTGTTAATCACAATAATATTAGGGATCAACGCGGTAGGAAAATTTAGGACCAGTACTTAGTTCTCAAATCTGCTGCCTAGTCTCGAAACCTAATGAATTTGCAAACTACATCTAAAGATGATGCAAAGCTTTCGAAGTAGAAGTTCGCGAATTTAAAGAATCAAGATTGACAAGCTTGTCAAGAAAAAAGTGAGATAGACATGAACTGTCGACAGTTGGTGAATATGAGAGATGAACTCAGAAGTATTTTAAGTGAAGAAAGAAGCTTTAGGCAAGTTGTGCTACCAAGCGAAGCGATCTAATATAACAGAAATTTAAATACCAAGATTGGAGCGAAGAGTCCGCGTTGAGGCGGTGGAATTAAAGTGCGGGGTTAGTCTGTATATACACTAGCGCGGCTGCTGGATCACGAGGGGTCGCAGCCGTTTGTCCCTGTTCGGATAGAATTGGAACATGAGCTTCTCTTTTCTAGGGAGACGATCGTACGCACCGATTCCGCTCTCGTAAGAACGAGCGTGCCACAAAGCCTGTGGCGGCATAGGAGCGTGCGCAAAAGGCGCCATATGCGGCGGGAATGGCCCGGGGTGGGCGTGAGCCACGCTGTAACGCTTGCTGGGCACTGGAGCCTCCTTTAAAGTCAGACGCTCAGTCATCGCCGGTAAGACTTTCGCGCCATTAGTCTTCACGAAGTTTGGCACGCGCGCTCGCAGGCCGCAGTAGTACGGATCATCTGAAAGATAACAATAACAAAAATATTTAAATCCCGTTACACTTTGAACAAGCACTAGACGTGCTAGTACCTGGAACTGAGTCTTTACATAACATGGTTATCGTTCACCCTTCCTATGTTAGAAACTGCAAACACATTCGTCTTTAAAACGAAACGCATGCACGCTCCGTCCCATGTTCCGCATCCTACGCCTGGCTCGTTCTAAATACCGACGATTCAAATATCAAGGATACGCCGAAATGCCAGCCGGCGGTTGCGACACCAGGGCATTGTCTGTCTGTAACCTCTGCACTGAGCTCCTCTAAAGAATGGAAGCAAGTGCGCTCGAATTAAAACGTGCGAACGCGATTCTTAATACCTGTCACCGTCATATCCGATCATCCGTATCGTATAAGGAATGCGTCAAACGTGAAATGACATTGACGGTTAGGAATTCGTGACGGGTCCCGCCTGTCAGTTATTGCGCAAAACTATTTACATTAAGCTCCCGAATTTGAACTCATGTGTCTACGTCCTTTTATGTTAAAAAATAACTGCGTAAAGGGTATTCAAACGTAAACTGTGCTCATATTTCAAAAGAGACGTCGTTCTTTGTCGGGTCGATATAACTCTTTAATATTTTAAATAGTATCTACTCCTTTTAAGACTGTGCTTGTGGTGTTTGAGTAAGTGTCCTCTTGTAATCTGTGATGTATGGCCATGCTCTTGATACACTACCTAGGTACTCGGCTGTCTTTTTGTGAACAAAAAGTTTCTTAGAAACACAAAATTCCACTTTGGAGACGCAGTACTTCAGCGAATTTTACCACATGAATTAACATTCAATATTATGGTTTCGTACAACTGATATTATTATATGAATTGTTTGATAATATATTAAAATAAATAGGTAGAGAAGGTATGGGTACACACAATCTCTCACATATCCGAAATATATGAGAAAAAAATATTTAGAGATTTATTTTTCGAACAGCCTCTGTATACCATTTTTTATCACAAACCCATCAAAAGGCATCATTCATTTCAGTTCATTGTGCCCATAACCTTATGCCGATATTCCATATTTTATAAATATTGCTTTATATCACAGGGTGCGTGGACATGTATTTATAAATGATGATCCGGCTAGAGAAGTTGATATAAAGGTTCACACTAGCAAGTATTTGCAACGTGGCTGTATAAATTGCGACTCGCATTCATAAATCCATTGCATTGTCAACTGCATCGTGTTTAAATGGACAGCTGTGGTCACAAACGGCGGTGATTGCCTGACTAATATCACTAGTGGTAAATAATATCTTTGTGATTGGACGTTGTGAAATCTAATAGAAAGTGTTGTAATTTACTCGCACTTTAAATAAATTGACAAATGTGACGTCAAGTCAAATTAAATAGAATTTCTTGTGCATTCAAGTCAGTAGCGCCAAACTGGAGAATTAAGTGTATTTGATAATTTAAAATAATGAAGTATAGATTTTACTTAAGTATGAGTTAACCTTTATAAACTAGTATGTCATCTAGATAGTGAAACAATAAGCAAATCATTATCTTCACCCTAGTTTTTTCCCAATTATGTCTTAGTAGACGTTAGTCTGACTGTTTTCAGCTGGATACCAATGTTTTAAGCGAAATGATTGCCTATCAGACCCCTGCAACCCCTTTGTTAGATTGGTTTCTACTTGTTGGTTGTTGGTTTGGTACTGGTTTCTGGTGGTATACGTAACGACTGTCAAAGTTCTACGAATGAAAACCGGAACCAATGGTTTTACGTGCTTTTCGAGGTACCAGTTCTCAATGATGTTTAAGATAAACTTTAGAAAGCACATAAAATTTGAAAAAGTCCCATTGCTACTCGTCCGGATTCGAACACACAACCTCTTACATGAGAGGCAGGTGGTTTTATCACTGGGTCATCACGACATGACTACAAAATAGCCAATACTATCACAAAGAGAAAGAAAAAACAATCCATAAACATTTCGTGGCGAAAAAATCACAAAGTAGCCGCACACTGTTATCAGCTGAACCTATTTGTCCATTACTAAAGAATTATGACCAAAGTCATGACCAAACTCGGTGGGCAATCCACGCAGCTCTCAATGTAGGCGCCTTTGACTTTTAAATACTGTTATTACCCATTCAGCAAGACAGAACACCGTGATGTTACCGAGAGAATTTGTATTGTCCAAGTAATTAAGGCAAAATTTTTACGTTTCTTTTTTGGTTCTCTTTGTTTCAAGAATGGGAGAGTTAATTGAAGTCTAGTAAGTTATGAGCAGTTCTACTGAATGTAATTAGACTCTTGTAATGTAATCAAGAGATTTATTTGACTTTAAATAGTTGGAAAGTAGTCTGTGTTTGGTTGGATTATGTTGGTTGCTCCATTATTATTGAGCATTTTTACTTGAAAACGGTTATATTAAATTTTCTTTCTACGATTGGTCTATTCACAAACATGGACTAGTTACAGTAAATAAAAATAATTAAACTTACCGTATTTCTTGTTGTCTTTGCCCTTATCTGATTTGCCTCTCGGGAACTGTGTTGGCATGCGACCATCATGTCCTTCTATGTCATCGTAGTCAGGCTGCGAAACAAGCAACGTAAGTGATTTATTAGATTCAATAATACTTGATTTTAAAATGAAATAAACATTTCAATCATTTGCATTAAAGTATCCAGACAAAATTGCAGCGGATTTGTAGCATTATCGGAATTAGATATTCTAAAACGTTTCGACGACATGAATAGCAGATAGCGCCTAGAGGAACACCCAGAATGCAATTACATTATAATATGTCCACTAAACAACACAACTCGGCTCTAAGAACATGTAAAAGCAAGTAATTCACGTATAAAACACGACGCAAAAATCAGATGCAATAATATGAACGTGTGGGCGCCGTACAATCTTTTACCTTGTAACGAACCAGAGGTGGCATCAAAAAACAACGAATCGTGATATATAAAAGTCATAGGAGCAGGATCTTATCAAATAAAGGTTATGGAAACCACCCTGACAAGACATATCGGTTCACGCAGTATATTTTCTTAATAAACACCTAGCGGGCATAAAAGTGAAGCTTAACAGACACACAAAGGACATTGTTCATTTGTATGGTGTCAGAAGCTAAGGAGTCTAGGTAAACCAATAAAAGAGTAAAAGCCGACGCGACCGTACTATGTAGTCGCTATCATTTATCTTGGGAAGCGATGAGATGTGAGATACGTCAGGGTTATCTTTCCCGCTGGGCCGACCATTGTCCACTCCACACAGTTGCGATAGCGCATGTCCACAATTATCTGACAACAAGTCGGAACCGACAGGCGTTAATCGGATTGAACTTTCACCTACCTTCGATGTTTATATCTTTACAATTGTTATGATTTGAGACATGACTTACTCTATGATCGATGAATACGTTTTGTTGAGGATGAAAGAATTATTGACGTGAATAGATAAGTACATGACAGCCACCTTACAACCCTGGATTATTATTTGATGTATGGCTTACATGGTAGTAATATTGGTTACTATTTTTTTATTGTTGAAAGCACGTGCAATCAAACAAATGGTGGCTTCAATTGACTCTTACAATTTGTTAGGAACAATCATGGTGAATTTCGATAAACTCAACAACATTTGATTAGCATGATATCGAACTTGTACCCATTAAGCAATCTATTTTAAACTCAATCAAATGATAAATGTGTTCTTTTGTGTTATAGAAAAACCAATTTATTGGTGACGGAAAAATAAATGACTTGCAGAATAATCAAGCAAATGCTAGTGTAGCGTTAATACGGCTTATGTAAAGAAGCCAAATAGGGAAGGTTAGTGAGTCGATATATTCTAAATCCGGCCTATATTTAATGGAGCTTAACGAAAGAAAATATTAAGATAATTGGAATCTGAAAGTGTCGTCCGGAAATGTCATAAGTCATTCTTTTCCTTTTAAGTACATTTGGTTAATTATTTTGGAATAATATTTGAGAACGCATGATGTTAAGCTGACATAAGATCCTGATTTGGTCTTGATTGATAAAGTCGTGTTAAGGTAAGGAGCATATTTCTCATGTGACTTATTTGCCGATTACAGTCGTCATCCATTACTCACATGGAGACATTTTTGCATTTCAATTTGCATAAATCGTATCTTTAACACAATGTAGACTTTTTGCGCCTTTTATTTTAAAACTTTGTCAAATATGCATTAAGAGTTAACAAAGATTAATGGTATTCAATTTTGTTTGCTTTTATCCTTAACTTGGTTTAGAAATACTTCGCATGCATGCGTATTTAGATTTAGATTGAGTATAGGAAATGTTATGCTACGGAGAAGTATCAACAATGATGAAGAAACTATTCCTATTTATACCTATAAGGGTTGTTGACTTTTACGCACAATTATTGTTAAAACATTTTGTCACGGCCGAGACTCAGACGACGGAAATGAACAAAATTGCACTTAAAAAGAAATAAAAGTCAAAATAACATCTAAAAGAACCTGAATAATCAGCGACATTAAATATACAAAGATCAGCAGCGCAGACGCGGGCGGTAGGATGTTTATTATAAGACGAGATGTAATAAAAATTACATGTAAATTATCGTAATAAAAATAGCCATGCCATCTCGAAAAGCACCTTGATGCACAAACTTAACAACGAAAAAATTATTCGTAATGCAATTTTCACTTCGGAAATTACTGTGTCGATGGGCAACCGCATCTTACCTTTTATATCGAAATGGAACTTGAGGGCTCAAGTTTATTATTATTCAATCATGAAACTGTAGGCCTCGTAAATCATATCCTATTAAATTAATTCACGAAGGGCGGAACTTTTAAAATAAGCCATTGAAAATTGAATTACACATGTCCTCGCTACCGGTTTTTGGAAGTGACTACATATTTTTTTTATAGTGGTCGAATTTGGATTGCCAAACTACCGATTGAATTTTATTCTACTATTGAGTTTCTTGCGATTATCGTTAGAGTTCATGTTCCACTGTTGAGAATTAGTTTTATAGAAAATGCAATTAACTGCATGCACATTATCAATTCAATCTAAGTATGCTGTTATTAGCAAAAAGTCGATTATTTGTTCATCTCCTTGTCACCATACCACTTTTTACAATATCTATAGCTAGACAATCGCCTTCTCCTAGTCGATTCCTATCTACTATCATTTCTTACTATGCCATGTCTGTCAGTATAAAAATTATATTCTTATCCCTGCAACTTCAAAAGTGACAATTTAACATGCAAGGTGCAAAGGCATGCAAAAGGTCACCAAAATCGATAACTCACTTTGTATCCACGTACCTTGGGAATATCAGCAGGCCCATAGCCATTCTCCCTGGGTGGTAGCTTCGGAGGCTTGTCACCTCTCCTCTGTCCCATTTGCATCATTAGCTGTTCCCTGGTAGCAGCCACTACTCCGTGTCCATTGTTATTGTTGACCCCATTATGTCCATTGTGTCCGTTCATGCCGTAGCCTCCAGAACTACCGCTGGATCCTGAGCCGTTCGCATTGGAGCTGGCGATGCTGTAAGGGTCTTCATCTGGGATCGGAATGCGAGGTCGGTTCTTGATGTCCATCAGTCTTTGAACTGTTGACAAAAATGTTTTATGTGTTATAAATAAACTGAAGACGAGTTAGCGATGATGTGATGTCATTGGAGTTTTGAAGGTAAAGAAGAGTGAAAATAAAAGGATGTCAATTATGTTAACTTTTAAAGGTATAGTTCGCTTATTAGTTTGTGTATTTATATTTTTATCAATTAATTTGATTGTGATCAGAAATAAATGAATAAATTATAGACCTTGTCAATGTATTGTTTGAATTTAATATACGTCGTATATCAGTGACCTGGGTATTGGTTCTCGTCAAAGGTCAACCAATCCTCGTCTCGTTTATGAAGCAATATAAATTCTATTGAAATATTGTATCACAACAAGTTTCCAAAAGATTATCCAACAGTTTGAAGAACACACAACAATTGGAAACATTTAGCGACGCTTGCGCAACACGAATGTTACTTCGTGATGTTCAGATCGGATGGCAATCACTCCTCTTCACGACTTCGAACAACCTACGGTTATTAATGTGACGCTAAAGGTCTGGAGTCTTCATTCTAGTTCAGTTAACCCATTATTTGTACCTTCGTCTCTAATCATAAAAATAAACGAATCGTCCACGATTAACCAACTTGACTATTACACCGCAAGGTTGAATATATAATCTTCAAACAATAAATGTAAATTCATGCGAATATTGGCTCTTTTAGTTGCGAAATCTTAAAGTGCCTATAAAATTTATTGCATGAGCGATGCGCGACGGTGCGGCACAAAAGGGGGATAGTGACAACTGCATCTATCATTGTGTGGTGTCGGATCGTCTACGTCCTAAATGTTTGTTTACACTTCATGCACGTCAGATCATAACGAATGATCGAGCGGAAATGATTTGAAATAACTCGTTGAGTGCAACATTAGGCAATTGTTATCAAATGTTATTACTAATTCTGCCCTTTTATTATGATGATTACACAGTTTTAGACCACTTACAAAGGCTGCTATTACGATAATATAACTAGACATTAAACATTATTGATAAATCGAAATTTAAAAGCTTTTTCAGATAGCAATTACAGCAATTTTGATAAGGAAGTTATGGTTCTTTTGTTTGAAAAGCATTTCATAGATATCTAACGCCAACATGATGAAGATGTTGTGGAAACGATAAACCTTTGTTTCGCACATATTCTAAGTTAAAAAGATATACTTGTGTCTGGAAATACCGTAGACGCCATGTCGCAACAGGATTAGAATCCAGATTAGTTCAGCCAATGAGCTGAATGCTAATAGCGGAGGTACATACACCGACTGTTTTTAAATGCTGTGAAAACTACGTGTGTCTATGTACAAAAAAATATTTTGTATTCGGTTTGCTATTTATGGTATGCGATATGAGTCAAGAGCGTCTGACTTTAGCTGCTCTATTTGTAGTTCAGTTGTAGTCTTGTTCAGATCGTGATTAGATAAGACGTTTTCCTTCTTTAAGCATTCTTGTACTAGTATTTTAGATTTGTTTTTATCGATGAAAGAATCTCTTTCTCTGATCCCTTTTCTATTTAAGTTTATCACTTCTAAAGGGCAAAACGCCAAATGTTTCTTAACCCATAGCCTACAGCCAAGTTATCTTAATCGGTACTTGTGTACGAAACTAAACCAAATTCTGCAACCTCGTCCGTACTCCAAATTAGGGCTACTAAAATCTGTGTTCAGAGATTCAGATCACTTTCGATCAGCATGTTTCCTATTGTCGTCGATTCGTGTTTTGCATAACATCAGTCACGATTTGCGTCTGTTCGAGCCTTTAATGATTCAATTGGCGCTCGTTACCAATTCAAAATGAATTTAATGGGTTTATGGGCAATGATTGCATTTGTATGATCCAGTTACAAAGTATGACGACCTTCGTTATGAAATCGAAATTCGAATGTGTGATGTGAACAATGAAGTGGGTTGCAATTGATTGGACAAGAAACATGTAAGATATGTAGATCTTATCGTACCTAAGTACAAACGGATTGCTACTCCACCATTGGTATACCCAGATTAAACGATTAACAATACATACATATTGGTTAATTATGAAAATAAAGCGATACACGAACAAAATAACAATGTGTATGTTCCATGACACGAAGGTTAAACTTTTGATGCGATATCGGCAAAAGCGACCAGTCCCCACGTTTAAGTGTCACGACTTCCATATAGAAAACATTAGCTACGTTACTCAATAGATTTATTTGAGTTCCTTAACAGATAAACAGTGGCTAGACCGCGAAACCACTGCAGAAAATCTATGAACGCATCTTATCCGAGGTGGAAAATCACGGGAATCTCTCGGTGCGGTTTCTTTCCCATAGCCTCACTATGATTTGTGCAAAACCAATATTAGATGTTGAATTGCTGTTAACTTGCCTAGATGGGGTTAGCTAGAAATTTGCAGTGAGTGAAATGAGGTGCAATACGTCTTGAGATCGATGTGAGATTGCATTGTTGCACAACAATAAGGAGACTACCGAGAAGTGAAGCTCTGCATAGTTGATGCGGTTGCGTGCTATGGGAACTAAATCAGATTTGAAAATTATCTATATAATAATAGTACTCGATTTACACTTGCTGCTTATTTCAAAGGACATGCAAATTACCTGCCGTAATTCATATCTACTCATATGAATAAAACAGGAGTGGAGATACCTGAACTGAGGTTTTAATATGACGCACGCCTAGTACCTAAAGTGTATAAGAATACATGATGATAAATTTCCGGAAGTATCTTTGGGCAGTCAAACGTACGTTATTACTGGCCGATCACCTTGCTACAATGAAAACCGGATCACTTTTGAACGAGTCCACAATAATTACTACAAGACTATAACTTCTGATGATCCTGGTTTTAAGGCCATCTCCAATATCAGAATTCTGTAGCATATAATCAATTTATTTTCGTACTGAACTTTCCGCACTATTTAATTTTTTTCTCTCTCCTACTTAAAACTTCAATAAACTCAAGGTTAATACAACTTGGTTAAACGTTGGCAGTTGCGCGTGAGAATATTACTGTGCATTATAAGAATTTAATTTGGTATATTCGTCAGTTAATGATAAGTGTAGAGGTCGTCCCATTGTTCCATAATACCTGAGCCTGTCCCGGAGGTCTAAGACAAGGTAACTGTAACATTGTCAGATCTTTGGGTGCCTCTAGTCATCGTCTACGTATGCAAACATACGCCCATTCAATGGTAATTACTGTTAACGTTGATGATGCGTGACTGATGTTTGACAAAGGCCATGTAACTGATGATATTGAAATACCTAAAATAAACATTACAGCAAATGCCATTATTGTCTTAAATCTCATTGATGACGCTATCAATGAGGGAGTAAGCTACACAGATATAAACAGCCATCAAACATGGAACTCCCACGCAGCTTGCGATTTCATAATAAATATTATAATGGAATATTTTTATGTTTTGAGATAAAGAGGTGCAGTTGACTCTTCACTGGACTCATGTTTCTTTGTCCGTGATATCGGTGTTAGGCAATTTATTCGCTATGACACGTATTGTCCGTTTATGTCCCTTAATGCTGGTATTGCAATTTTTCTGCTGATTTTGCTTGTTTTCTCTGCTATTGTTGCGACCAGCGTGAAATCGTTTGCTACCTCTGTCAACCTTAACGACTCGACGTGGACAGTAACAGATTTAGATTATTTAGACCCGTAGCAAGCTTGTTCATTTATAACTTAAGTTTCGAATAAAACATAAATATGATCATGATCGTTTTATGGTCATTTAAATTAAAGCCATGTAGTTATAAATTATTTATTTGTTTTAATTTCGTATTTATTAGTGGGCGTTCATTTCTTTCTAAGGTTGTATTCAAATTGTTTTTTTTTTGTCCATTAGACCAGTTACGTTAAGTGTGTAATTATCTAAATATGCGGAACATTGATCACGTATGTTTGTTAGACATTTAATTGGTTTTGTGACCAATTTATAAGTCGTATAGGTATTCTGAAGTAGACGAAACCATTTCCTGTTAAGTTTTTTCTAGGTTTAATGAAGAACTATTGATCGAGGATAGATTTTATTGGTGCGAGTCTGTGTGTGGGTCGTGCGTAGTGGATTTAATTACGTGGAATTGCGATGTCATAAGTAGTATAAAAAATTCAAAATTGTACTAGTTCATTTTAGGAATATTAATGACTCGTGAATAGTAGCTAAGTATGTCAAGATACTAAAACATAATTCACTACAGAAGACGCGTTAAAATGTTAATGTCATAGTACAAATTCGTTTTACAGCCTTCTTTATTTAATAGATGATCCGTATGTAGTCAAAAATGCTATTTATCATCCGAACCCTGAAATTAATGATTGTTACATAATTTTCCATGGCCATTACTGACCGCACTACATATATTTTCCCCAATTCGCAACCAGACCACCTTGACCATGCTTTACTTAATGAAGCTTATATTAAAAAAAATGAGACAAAAACTGATGCGTTGCTCATTCTCTAGTTTTTTGACGAGCGTGGTTAGCCACACTAAACAACTCATGTGATGATATCGCAAAGTTTTTAGTACGGAAGTGTTTTTATTATGAAGTTTATATGAAATATTGTGTTTCATATAAATATTTCGAGCGTATTGTTTGTGTAACATATCATGTTGAAGTAAGCGATGTAAACGGTTTGATCATCTTTTGTTTTAGTTTTTTTTTTGTCAGTTAGTCTTTAACTTAAGTGATTTGTTATTTACGCGTGTGTTCATCAAAGTCAGTACTCCTAAAACTAAAGAGGGTTTTAAAGAATATACTTATATCAGTTATCAGCGGTGCTATATAAGAGTTATAAATTTTAGCCTCTAATTTTATGCTTTTTTCTTCTCAAGAGATGCTTATAAAACTCTCTATTATCTCAGGTGCATCGTCTGCTGCAAGGTCGTTGATAATAAACGTTACTTTTCTACCCTCTCCTTAAGTCAAAACAGCGTGACGAGACGCATAGTTTGTTTCAAATCTCTCCACATTAAGCTTAGATAGATCTCATAAGTGCATAATTATATTAAAGTAATTGGCCTTATATGTATGAACCGTAGTGGTTCGTGGGAAGCATATCCATCATTTTTATCAAACTTCATCTTTTGTAGGCAATTAGTTACCCAACTTACCACTTATGTATGTACTTTTTAACATGAGATTAGGTTTTTGGGAGAATTATTTACAAATACTTTGTCACAACTCTTATTACCATATTCTAAATACCTGATTACGTTTTATTCTTTGTTGTGAATCTTTTTAATCTGATTTCACCACGATCCTATATAATTTTTTATTTACTGACGGAGATACTTTCCCAAATAGTTTCTCTCTAGTATCGTTCTTAATTCCATAGTTTATAAAATCACTAATATATTACACGCCATCTCGTTTGTATCATAACACCTCATTCATTACATCACTTAGAATTCCACGATTATCTAATCAACTGCCTTCTGCAACAATATTATTAATTTGAATAAGCAAAATAGCCTCATCTTTTCTTAGCACCTTAGCATTTATAATATACTTAGTGCAATGATTATATAAGATATGATCTACGAAGTGTAGGCTTAGAAAGTGACAGTGCACATTGTTTGTACAAGGTCGGTAGCTGACGTGACAACCGGATTGCAACCGTTCTCAATGCTGATAGTGAACAAGTTGATAATGACAGTGTCCATTAAATCATAAACGAAATGGTACAACACGATAAAGAAATTGATAAAGTATTTAAAGTAGAAAAAGTACTGGACACTTTTATCTCATGATGAGACTATAATTAAATTCATAGTAAAAACGTCATAACAATCTGTTAATTTGTCTCGCTGTAATAAAATGAATATTAAGCCTTTTTTAACCATAATTATTTACTTTTTTGCTCTTGACGCGGTGCTGGTTTGACGTGATTCACCAAAGTGCATATTATCGCTAATCCTAAAACCTGCATTGTTTTTGTTCCTTTTGTGCCTTCCTTCAGTTCTTATAAAATCTTTTGAGTGGTGTAAAAAACCGACCCACTCCATTTAAGTTTTATGATCCTGCTATATATATTGTATATCCAGAAATATTTGGTTTAAAATTTATGCCATTGACATCTTCCATGTTTGTTATTTCGACACTGTCAGCTTCTACAAATACAAATTTAGATTTATTGAGCTTATAAGCTCAGTAAGCGTATTGTACTACGTTAATAAAAAGGAACGACTCACAAACTTTGCCATAAATTTCATAGCAGTTGCATATTATCTTTTGAAAATAGATAAAAATATTAATTACACAGAACGTCATGCAAGGACAAGTTAATTTGTATTCACTTAACTGTACACTTATTTTTGTTTTGGTTTTTGTCTGACTATTTATAGTCTTTGTATTTCATCGAACTAATGCGTTTATTTGAATATTCTTTTTTCTCCTTCAACAATAAAAATTTTAGCTATTGCGCAACTATTAGAAAACGGGACTGGCTACTCAGAATATACCGCTTGTTGATTATTTTATGAAATATTAACTTTAGCCCGCGGCTTCACCCACGATGATGTCCAAACTTTCATCCCCTAATTTAACCCTTTAAGGTTTCCGTTTTTAAAAAAATATTTATTAGCAGTTCCATACTTTTACGAAGAACTCTCCTTGCAAGTTTCATATCTCTAGGACCAGGGTTTTGGGCTTTGCGTTGATATATCAACATCAGTCAGTTTACCATTTTACTCTTCAAAACAAACATACGCTCCAAGTTTCATGTCTCTAGGACCAGCATTTTGCGCTGGGCGTTGATGTATCAACAATCTGTCAGTTGGTCAGTTTACCATTTTATATTATAATAGATTCAAAACTTACCCGGTGGCAACTTGGATTTAAGCATGTCCATAGCAACGACATTGATGATGAGCACCCAAATGGGGCAGTCCAGAAGATCGGAGTCCGACTTGACGAATGCGATAGCGCTGAGGCACTGTGTCTCCAGCCTCCTGCGGTCAGGGTATGAGCGGCGAAGCTCACGGTTCACGTTAGATTGGAACTTCTTCATGTCGAATAACTGGAAGAGGATAAAACATCAGGATATAAAATAGGACCAAACAAATTTGATTTATTTAACACGCTAAGTGAGGGTGTAAATCCTATCTCCGTTAAAAGTAAAGCGGCTTAGCTACCTGTTGAGTTTTCTGATACTGTTAAGTATGCTCTTTAAGCAGTAGATACTAAGGCGCAAGTATTTGAGAGTGTTAGACAGTATGATATAGATATAAACTCGCATGAATGTACTGTACACAAGATTTCAATAATTATTTCCCATGAGAGTCACTTGAGATTTTAAGATAAACAATTGAAACAAAAAATAATGTATAAGTACAGGCTGGTGTGACTAGCCATAATTTAAAAGATGAGATAATACCAATCAAGTAATAACAAACACTAAGAGTAACAGACAGTTACAAATAATGTGAACATTTTTTATCATAATTAACACGGGCGATGATCTAAAACAAATTGTTCGACGATCGATTGAATGCGTCTAAATTAGAAGATCTTATCGAATTAATATTACATAACAAGCCTTCGTTCGATAATGAAAAGACAATCGCTCGATCAAACAAAAATCAAGCCGACGTCATGTAGGGTCCCATCTTTATAATGAAAATGTCAAGAGCGAGCGCTGTTAATTATAATATGAATTAAAAAAAAACCTTTAATCACAATTTTTACTTAACATTTTATTTATGATACTGTATTAGATAAAAGCATCCAATGGCATTCGAATTTTGACACTAGTACACAATTTTGACACTAAAATGATTAAATTTGGACCTTTACAGACTTTCATTTTTGATTTCATAATTTTCATCAAACTTCAAAGTCACGAAACTAAAATACCAGCACGCCGTGATCTAAATCTATTAAGATAATCTCAAAAACTTCAAAAGGTTTTAGTTAAATTCGACTGAGGAACTCCGAGAGACAAACGAAAACGCCGAGTCAGATGCATCGATGAAATTGAATGAGGCTTATAAAGTTGTTACATAACCAGTGCAAGCAGTTGTCGAGACCGTCCGTCAGAACGCATCAGTAGACTATATAGATGGTATCTTTAAAAACTTTGCCGATGTAATTCGTAAATCATCGGACGGCGACTCAAATAAGACCCATACAACAACGAGTCAAATTGATGCATTTTAAGAATTCTAATTAAAACTTAAACATTTCATTGTTGCAACACAAACTCGTCTAGTTAATTGAGAGCATTCTGGGAAGTGATGAATTGTTTGACGCAAGAACCAAATTGAAATGGAAGTTTTGACGTAAATGTTTTGTTAAAACAAATGATTTGGATAGTTCTTCTGTTCCCACACAAGCTTGATGGAAATGAAGAATTGCTAACATGTTGTATAACATAGTGAAGTTATTAGCATCAATAAAGTAATCTCAGATGAATAATTTATTCGCCAATCTAATTATAGTAATTTAGGTACAAAGCAGTGGAGAATAAATGTCCCAACATTACCAAGATTCATTGGAAGTAGTTTAGATCTACTTAAAAACTGTAGTTGACACTACTGATAGTATTGTTTTAAATTAATTTAGTCACAAGGGAATTCGGTGTGGGAAACGAGTCAGATCGCACAGAAAAAAATCCCAGAGATCACACAGTTTCAACACTTGACGGTATTGTTTCGAGGAAATTGGAGTCTTTTAATGAAGACGTACATAACAGTACAACAGTGCAACTAGTGACCTATCAGACATTTGTTGCGATGTTACAGATTATTCATAATTACAATACTATACCAATAACCAAGAAGAAAATAAAAATTAAAAACATATAAAGAATGGAGTTTGTCCTGAATTTTAAACCTGGTGCCCTACATTTTTTAATTAAAAGAAGATGTAACAATTTCATTACTTGCAATAAATCCCTGCTAATAATAATAGTTAAAGGCGTAATATTTCTCACAATAGATTATTAATTGAAGCGTCGTATTGTTTCGGCGCTGGCCACGGACAATAGTCCACTTTCTGCGAATTCGCTTTCGTTGCTCCCAAGGAAATGGAATAGCATCCAAACAAATATGTGAGGCAATGACCATTCCCTCCCTTGCTTAATGGTGCTATCTTCTCTCATTGTTTGCTGCAGACTTACGTAAAACTTTGTAGGTAATGGTGTATGAATTGGTAATGAATCTTTCGGGTGCTAGGAAGTGAATTTTCCATTGTATTGTACAGTTTCTTCTACCTATAGTGTCAGTTACGACGAAAGCACTCGGATAACAGTTGTGCTAGCTGACTTGTGATCGGAGTTAGTTATTATATTCACATTTGCATTCGCTTTGTCGTTAGCATCGTATTTACAAATGTCAGGGCCCGTACTCGTTGAATGGTATTCTTGTGGCTAACAATCTACAATTCTACAAACATATCGTCTTACAAACGTAATGAAATAATAGAAAAAGGATTTCGTGTACATTACTTTAATAAAGTGACCGCTTTTACGAAATTTGAAGGGAATTCACACTCGTTTATATCTCTTAACAATAACTCGTCTTCAAAGTACAAAATATTTCATAACACTAAAATGTTGATAAAATGTTGAAATTACGTGGCAATGTCATGGTCAGAGGAAATCGTGCTCAGACACAATCTGTGCAGTCGTGATGCACCACAAATGACTGATGCACTAACGCAACGCGCATTAGAGTAATGCCTCGCCCTCTTAATTTTTTTCTACGATGATCATTGTCTTTAATAACGATGGACATAAGGAAATTATGGAGCCAGAAGCACCAAAAGATGAAGTAACACACAGACATTAGCTGCCTATTGTGTGTGACCGCGTTCGAAAAGACGTGAGTGAAAATTTTTAATCGGCAGAGAGAATTTTTATGCTTTCAAAATAAGAAAGAAAAAATCAATGTTTGAGTTACCAAACAAGTAATTTCTTCCAAAGACCGGACCGATGATCATCTACCAAGCAATTTAGATCATTATGTGGGCAACCATGAAATTAATAGGCAAATGTTACGACATCTTATTTCATAAACGCATCCATCTTGACGGAAATAACTACTGACGCCTGTTTGGTATGTTCACAACGAACCTGTTTACCTTGCCTGGCCATAAATTAGACATTTAAAATTCATATTTCGATAGCAGTAAAGACTAGAATTCTGATTTAATTTCGTTAGACGATAATTTTGTAAATAACATAGGTAGTTGGTGCAAGAGGAAGGATAGGCTAGCAAGCAACGTGTAATTAGATGCACCTATATTACATTATGTGGTACCTATTGGACGTGGAACTAAATTGCGGTTATGAGTTTATCAAAGCCAGACTCACTAATGGTGTTATTTTATTCTGCATTATAAAAATGTAATTACTGTACAAGGTTTTTTATTTTCTTAAGTAGTAGTAGCTGTTATGGTAATCGTAAATTGTATTTGTTTATTCAAATACAGCTATGCTAGGTATTTGTGTACCATTTATAATTACATTATAGCGAAATATTTCGTGTTTAAGAATGAGTTCATTGAATTTCAAACGATGTTGAAAGGAAACACTATAACCAGTTATTATTATATTTTAAAAATTGCTTCAATTTTTAATCTGGCATTGAAGTTTGCGTTTTTGTAATAAATTGTTAAACAGCGTTATTTGTAACACTTAAAATAATTACGCCTATAAAGTTTTTTACATTCCTTGATAAATTACTTTGTTTAAATACAATAAGCGTATATGTATTTGGGTTTGTTTGTTCTTAATGTGTTAATAGTGTATTTGGTTTGGTACATTACTAGTCATTCAATATTTGTTTTAATCACGATATTATGATTTATAGCTGCCAATCATTTTAGACTATATTAGCCAGTTAAACAATTTTTCTGTGGTTTCATTGTTTCTTACAATGAGTGTGAGTTTAATTGATTTTAAATCCGTTTTCTGACACATTCTATTGCTTCTTTCATTTTCCTACATTTACCTGCGGTTATTTGCACGACCAGGGATTGTTTGATTGAATTTTGAAAAACCAATCACATTATCTTGTGTACGTTTGACAATTTGATAAGTACTATATTTTTTTAAAAATCTGTCTTTTGAGAAACTGCCAGTTACTGAGGTTAATAATTCTATTTTTAAGAGCCCAGTTTGTACTTATAAATATGATCTACTTACTTCTATGATCATGACTTAAGTTATCAGTAAAACTGTATATTTTAAAACTTAATAGCGCCTAGCTGGTTTTATCACAATGAAGAAAAACTCAATTGCCTTAATTTTAACCACTAGCCACAGAATCATTTCGGTTTTCTCACACAACTTTCACCCTTCATTGCTTGTTAATAAAGCTTTTCTTACCTTAAATATTTTCTCCTGTTCCAACGAGTAGCCAGGTAGCTTGACGATGTCCTGCCCTATAGCCGTCTCTTCGTTGCTGGTGGCTGCCGTACTCTTTACAAAAACATTACTCTTAGAGTAGCGTCTGATGAGTATGTTACCGGCATCGTCCATTTTTATTTTGACACCCTGGGGACAAAGGAAAAACGTTTTTAGTGTTATTCTTGGGATTACTAAATAACTAAAAATTGGTGCTATTAAGTGTCGTTACTTGGGTTTCTCCCAAAAATAACCAAACTACGTGTAAACTTTTATATTAATCGCTGACTATTTTTTTCTGTCTTAGAATACCTACTTGTTATTACTACCAATTAAAAGCCTATACTTTCCCACTGCATTGCAAAAGCCCTCCTACTCTCTTTCCTTTTCTCTTTGAATAGGTCTATTTGAGGTCAATCTTTATCGAAGGAGTCGAGTTCACCCCGCCATCTCCGTCTGCGGATAACGCAGATTAAATAAATTTTGGATGTATCTATCTAAACTTTACTGTTTTATAACAGTAAAGTTAATCTGTATAATAAAGTAAAAGATTTTGCATTTAGAAATAGTTTTTTAAGAAACCATGAGTAACTCTTTTGGAAAAAATTCTAATCTACATCTATAGCCTTAATTATGTGAAAACCGAAACTGTATTAAATCGTATCCAAAGTATCACGGACAAATTGCATAGAGCAATAAGAACGTACGCAATTTTATGAGTTTTTAATAGAATGATATCAAGGTTTGGAGGTTAAACATAAGAACTTGAGTTGACTTTTGTTGTTTGTTCACGATTTTGTACGTATTTACCGACTAATATTACCAGATTATGGTCCAAGAAGGTCTAGTACGCGGACTTTATTATTGAAGTATATATTTCAATATTTCACCCCCTCTTAAATATTGTAGCTCTGATTACTTCTGGTTCCAGTTTAATAAGATCATTTTTAGAGTTAAAATTATTAACATAATTTATTTTGTATTTTACAGACATAAGGTGGAAAAGTTTTGCATCGACAATTGAAAAGGGAGGATACCCGGACAAGAAGGGTGTCGTGCCTTGTTTAAAAACGCTAACAGGATTAAATAAAACCTTTTCTATTTACTAATCTTACGAGTAACATTATCTGTTAACTACATGACCTCACGGAGTGTAATAGCGGGACTCAGTAACTAATATTATAAACATTCTAATGTCGCGGAGAACTTTGAAAGCGCGATGTAGGTTACATCTGCTGTAGTTCGCGTATCTTGCCATAGATGTCGCCACAGCTATATAGGTTTCTACTAATTTCATTTGAAAACTTGTCATTAACATTCCGAAGCACTGAGTTTATCTTAGGATCATTTATCGACGTACATCGTTAAAATACCCTTTAATTCAATATTGTAATGAACTTTGACCATATTCGCGGTGTTATGTCATTGCTAGATAAAATCCTCCTAGATTTGCTCTATGGCAGAATGCCAGATGTGGCTTTTTCTGCTGCTCGACCTTAGCACAAGGATGCTGTGACTGACACACAAAGATCATAGAAATAAGATCATATCGGCCGGATGCTTCGAAATTGAGCACTGACAAATGCATGGCATGAATGAAAAGTGAATGTGAAATAGCCCAAGGCTTTATTGGAACTAGCAAGACGTATGTAAAGCAATTTTTTGTTAGAATGTGCGAAGTTGTCGTTACATAGTCAGAAGCTTTAAAATCTAACAATTAGACTAACCAAGGGATCTTACTGGATTGTAGAGATCTGATAGGCAGTCGCTTTATCTATAACACTGGTTGCATCTGGTTAGATCGAGAGCTGACCCTAACATAGATAAGTCAAAGGCTAGAAGGTGATAATAATAATGTGCCATATCGTCTACTTATTCATAGTCATTCATTTTATCGACTAGTAGAATAATGTAGAAGAGTTCCATTAATCGATTAAGAAAAATATTTTATAACCCAATATCAGCTTGATCGTTACACTTGGCGAGTGAACGAGTTGCAATATGATGATGATAGATTAATTACTATGTTAAGTAATCTTCTTTTACGAAATTTACTGCAAGTGATGGGAAATTCTTTGAGCAGTCGAGACTGTTCTCTTGTATCTATTCGGTCAATCATCCTCATTCTAAATTGATTTAGCGATGATGACGCATTATGCCAAAAAAATGATAACTTTTATTAAAAGCAATTACGTCCCACGGTAAATATCCAAAAACCATGAAAATGAATGAACCGATTTTATTAAAATTACTAAAAGTGTTTTAAAGTGACTGTTGACAAATTTTAAGTTTTTTAAACTAGCATTTATTGTGTCACTTTTAGGCAAAGGCACTTATGATTTCATCTTATGATCTTGTGTCGAGAAGATTCATTCAAGCGTTCTTTTGTCTGCTAAGACCCGGTCTGGGTGTATCAGGCTCCAGTTTCGTGACGTGTAGAACCACCATTTAGCCAATAATTCGCAAATCAGATAGAATACTATTTTGTGTTGGTAACTTATGTGTCTTATTAAACGTAGGTAAATTAAGTTTCTTAATAAACATTGTAAGATTTATTAAAATCGGATCATTAATTTCCAAGTCATCGCTGAATGTTTCTATTACATGCGTCATTGTTATTTTACCATCTAAATCTAACCCAAACGCATAAACTCAAAGGACAGTCACCTCTAGAACAAACTCAGGCTTCGTCCGTTATATTCTGACATCACTATCCCTGCCCTTATCTGCCATCGGCAAGGTCATTGCCTTTGCCATAGTTCTTAGTTCCACCATTCATCTCATTATGATTTATGACATGACAAAGGTGTTCAACAATAGAATAGGTACCTTAACATTATGACCTTTTCTGAGTTCATAAGACCATGTCAAAGTATTGTTATAAATGATCGAAATATTCAAATATGCGGAAGAGGGGTCATGTTTGGTTGTAAAAAATATATCAAAATCAATTAAATTTAAACGTGTGAGAACATTTTTTTTGTAATTTACTACAATAAGGTTTTTTTGCAGATCTGATAATGATGAGTAGACGATTAATAGGAGTTATTTGCTTATTATGCATGTATAATGATGTTTTTTTTTATTATAGAGGACTTAAGTTACTAATTTAATTTCATCATCATCAGTTTGTTGATAAAATCATTATAAAACTTCCGCAGCGATCTTATCGGCAACTTTATCCTTGCGTGTGTAACTTAACTTATCTGCCAGGGAGCATTGTAGCCATCTGTAGCGGACACCAAATATGAGATAAAGGATTAATTACCCAAAGATTTCCCGAAATAGTTTAGCACTTATCCATTTAACACCCTCGCTACAAAATCATCAAAATTTTTTGTTGTCTGGGGGCACTTGATGTAGTTTGAGTAAAAGTTGATATTCTTTTACATTTTTTATAATAAAAACATCAGTCAAAGATACAGATCTCACACTGATAATGAAATACTAGCAGTTAATACACCAAATACACTAACAAGACGACCAAGAAACGTGAATGCTATTGACAGATTCTGAAAAATATACGGCATTACTTTAATGTCTTCATTTAAAACTATTAGATATGACAGGTAACCTTTACAAGACCTTGTCATTTGGAAAGATACAGAAAGCGAATGTTTAATACACGAACTAGCGTTACGTTTGTACTGATTGGCATCTAGTAGAATATGTAATGAGTACGATGCTTCCTTGTCTAGTACATTTTGCTTAAAATTATTAATGTTTTTACTCCGTTTGTTATTTTACTTGGAATTTTGTGCATATGTATTGTTAAGTACTGTTTCCTTGTTTACATTTATGATAGTTTGTTTCTTTTTAGAAAAGGATGTGAGCATCACGACTTTTGTGACGTCATTTAAAGAATCATCCTGCAACTTATTGAAAGCATTTTTGGTATCTATCCCATTGACAGTATTGTACTCTTTATGTTATGTATTTTTTCTGGTTTTTAACTATTTTTTATTGCACTTCCTATTATACTTGTGAATATAGTTGAAATAAATCTATTTTTTAAATTGTAAATAATTTTACTTACGATACGTAACTCGTCGATTCATTGTTAAGTTTTCTTATAGCGCTATGCACTTCAGTAAGTGACGTATTCATTATAGGTTCTCTATTCTGGAGGGATTTTTTGTGCAAATGTTAGTAAGTCTTTATCAATAATTAAAAATAAAACAAGTAAGTTTTTGCTTAATATTTAATTATGAATTTAGATTTAAGGAGCTTAATTTGAATAATCTTTAATAAAGATCCAAACTTGATTCCTTATATTTTTGTCGTTTTATGAGATAGATAAAGATGTCAGAAATGATTTACTGTTAAATGGTAGCGCATTTTTTGTCACTTTGAATTGAATAATTTTAAGCTAAATTATAAGAGATGTTATCAAAACGTTTAATAGAAAATTTTAGACATTAATCAATCTGCAATTTTGGGGATTAAGCGGCTTACGTTGGTACCTACTGGAAAGTATGTTTTGACGGCTTTAATTAAAATGATCACAATCAATCTAAGCTACCATATTTTAAACTCTTTTAAATTGACAGGTATGGTTGATTAGTATTATAAAACATTTGATACAATTATTGATAGTAGATCATCATCAACTAATCTCATCTTGCAATCAATAGATTTCATCCCAAGCTACAGAATCGCTCTCATTTCCTCAGTCCAATACATTTCCTCTATTCACATAATCAAGGAATACATTAACATTTAATTACTTATAAAACCGGTAGAGGGAAGTTGCATGTTCTTTGACGAAACGCATATAATTGTCGCGCGGTAGAACTGAATTCCTTTAGGCCAGTGAGCCGTAGATAATTCTTGTCGAAGTCAGTGGTTTTTATATGTATTGGTTGCTCATTTTCGTCAAATAAGCTGCAGTTCACTCCTATAGGAGTCGATTTTCCAAATATCCTTTCTTAGTGGCTACCGATTCTACACAAATAACACACCCTCCAAGTTTCATGTCTCTAGGAGCTGCGGTTTGGGCTGTGTGTGAATATATATTATCACCAATAAGTCATTCAGTCAGTTTACCATTTTGTATATTAAGAAGATAGTAATAATCTCATATAAATCACGCACTTGACCAGTTCATTTTACTTGGATTAGAATCTAGTAGGGTAGATTCTATATCTTACTGCAGGAGTTCATCCGGGAAAGTATTACCACCATCGTACTTATTTTTAAAGCAAAGAGACTTTACAGTGGTAGTTTTCGTTTCCTAGATAGCAACGCTTTCTGTGGCTCTGCAACTGCAAAATTCTTTATGCGGCTGTGACTACTTATCTTAGGTGTCTAATTGGCTTGCCAAGCACAAAAATAAAACTAGTCTTGTCGTGTATCCTCCTCACATTAAATATTCCGATGTTTAAATTTTGAAAGGAAACAGCTGTCAGATCACATACTTTTATCTCATTGCCATTCATCTGGCGTGTGGTTTTAACATGTCATATTATTATGCTGTAACAATAAGTGTAAGGTTAAAGATCAAATTTTTGCATAAGCAGTGACAGGTTTACTCAACGCCCACAACACATTATAATTCGTCTCACAGTAATTTGTCTGTTTTGAAATCAAGTACTGCATCGAATAAATCTCCTCAATTCCAAATATTAGGCCGGATACAGGCAGACCAGTCTGACCTCACAGAAACTTATTTGTTTCAAGAACATGAGTTAGATACGGGTAATAAAAGCTGTTGAGCATTTTCTCATTAAGCTCCTGGCCTTACTCAGGTCTGTTACGATCACAATTGTGTGTTTTATGTAATCAATCGACTCAACAATAATCACGGTGATTATATCGAGTTCAAATTTGCTCCCAAGGTGATCGATAAAATTGGATTTGCTTAAACAAATGCAACTTGAATTACTTCTAAGCCGATATAGAAATATATGAATTA
Source organism: Athetis lepigone (assembly GCA_033675125.1). Classification (NCBI taxonomy): domain Eukaryota; kingdom Metazoa; phylum Arthropoda; class Insecta; order Lepidoptera; family Noctuidae; genus Athetis; species Athetis lepigone. The sequence goes on from CM066232.1 coordinate 18,545,103, forward strand.
TAGATGTTCATTGTAATAGGTATAACCAATTACTAGTAAATTGTCTTGATGCGATTTCGATAAATCTATAAATTGGGATGATTTAAGTGGTCTCACACAACAATAGATACGTCTAAATAAATACGTGATTATAATTTTTGTCTGTCTGCATCGACCTTGTGTTTGACAGCTTGATGCCTCATCTCATTTGTATATCAGGATTTTTGTTCCTATTGTTTGGATCATGATTATTTTCCATAGCTATACACTTGTCCGTGTATATTTACCAGTTCTTCATCATCACTTCCTTGCGAACAACTATTGTTTCTATTTTCAGTACTTTGTTTATTGTCTGTCAACTTTTTTGTTTCAACGTTAACATGGTGGGATGTTTTATGATTGACAGCAGGTTTATCGGTTATTTTGACTCTATGATGTTCTCTATAATTTTTGTATCAATCATTTCATTTTGTATCCTGATTAGTAATGAAAATCATCATCGCGTTGGGTGGGAACAGTTATGATTGAATGACTTTAACTGATGTGTTCATTGTTTGTGTTTCACACGGCAGGTGGTGTTATAAATCACACTGCTTCAAAGAAGTATTTTTTCCGAGACAACAAGTTACGACCCTGATTTAGATAGATTACAAATTAGCTATATTTTATTTATTCCAAAATCCAATTATCTTCATTATCAATTTAGACGCTTGCTACGACACGACGCGTCCAATTCGTTCAGCACATCTCATAAAGTCTTTTCTGTATTTGCATATGGTCGTGAACTCATCATAGTTTTTAGTGTAGGTGTCACCGCTCATCAGTTGATGGTGTATCAGTGTCATGCATGGCTACATCATTAGTATTAGTTCTGCGTTGACCTATCTGAGATCTAAGATGGTTATCTGGCTTGGATTTATATACCCATTATGAGCCATTTGCCATATATGTAAGATCGTGTGCGTTTTTAGTAACTACAATTACTTGTACAAATTACATCTGACTGATGAAAATGGTTATTATATTATACATTAGAAAACTTACTTGTCCTATGTGTCTTCTGACTTCTTCTGTCTTCTGATCTCTATGTGGGTTATCAAAACCGCAAAGACCGATTCTGAAATGAAAGATAAGGAACCGTTAAAGTATAAAGACATGAGTAAAAATTGAAATTTCAAGAGAAATGATAACAGAAATTTACATAAACGTGTACAAAATTCAAAATTGTAATAAAGTAGGTATATTGCAAAAATGGATACACAATTTAAGAGATGCAACAAAAGTTGCTTGTATTAAAGGATGAGATTTGTATGCAGCAGACATGGTCTATATTTTTGATGCGATTATTTTTGCATAGCTGGAAACTTGCCAAGCGAATTTAGAATAATGTTGAATGTGAAAAAAGCAATTTTAATAAATAACTTTGTATTGTTTATAGGCATTGGCAACCGCAAGCATAATTTACATGTTTCTGTACAATCACTCATAATATTGGTTTTTACAGTGGGTGGGTTTCTAAGAATTGCATTTTATATGTGTAGGAGTTATTTCATTTTAGTCTAGGCGGTGCATGACTGCAGTTTTTTACTTTTATTTATTTTTGTCTATGTTGCGAAAAGTATACGCAATCGATTTTATTAGATCTCGTTAGAAGTTCCACATCTATTTTAATACAACCTCCTTTGTATAATATTTGTTAGCATTTCTATATTTCTGAAATATATTTACAGAATCTAGTCCGGTGTTCGGTTCTCATGTGTCGAATTAAATAATGACGACATAGGAATTTGTTCTTCATTTGTATTTTGTCAACGTATTATTGGAATATCGTTTTCTCAAAACCGTTCCTTGGCATTGCCCTGAGAATCCACATTGGTTTGTCATTTGTATTCATGTTTGTTATCGAGGTCTGGCTTTGTTTACTGATCGGGAATTTCTATTTGGTTCTTTGGGTAATGTGTATATTTTGATTTCTATTCAATGGGAGTAACGATTAGCTTTGATGGTGCTTTGAACGATGGCGAAGAAAACGTGTGCAGTAGTTTCGCATCAAGAATTTATATTCAATTATTTGACGTGGAAAGTGAAAGACGACGCATTATGGTTATTAAGTTTATAGAAATGGTACAGTACGACTTGGTATGTTTGAAGAATTCTTTTCTTTAGGCTAGTTTGACCGTGTGAAAGAAGGATGGGTAGGCTATTTTGAATGGTGGTCTATCGGTCTATCCAACTAACAGTGTCAAAATAAGTATTAACGAAATCGTTATCTTCAAAAGAGTTGAGTAATTGTAAGCAAGATTAATTAAAAAAAAACATTAATAAAGATTGGCTCAGTTTACCTTTTAAACCTACTTTGCACGTATTTTTGATAATTATTATTCCCGTCACTATCGAACAAATGGTAACCAAAATAAATGTAAGTCAGTTTTGTTAAGTATACTATTATTTTCTTTATTATCAATATTATAAGCAATATTTTTTTATATTCCTCCTATTCTTTAACACCGATATTGACATACATAGACGACATTATGATTGAAGGTGATAATTCACTTGAACACAATGACATGGTACGACTGTACGTGATCCAACACCATATTATTTTTCAATAAACATATATTTTCATTTGACCTTTGTTGCTTAGCGTGTTTGAGAAAAGAGATGTGGGTCAAGTGTCTTTGTGAGTGATATTACCTACTACTACTATATTATCTACTATACGTCCTTTATAATTGTTATGTTTAAGAGCCATGAAATTAACATTGAAAAGGGTTTGTTCGATTTTAATATCATAAATAACGAAAGTCTGTTTGTTTCGTTTTTACATCGAAGCCACTGAATCAATGTCGTTAATTTTTAATAGAGACAGACCTTGGGGAAGGTCGTTAGCTACTTTTTTGAAACATAAAACACATTTTTTAAAATAAATGAAGCCCGAAAAGTTCAAATTCGTAAAAATGGCAATAAGTTCAAATATTGTTATAATGTAAAAATTACGAAGATGCGTTATACTTGAGCTCTGTGAATGGCACGTCAAAAGTTTACTTAAATAGTAAACGTTATATCATAGCATAGCATAGCAAACCTTTCGCAAGCTCGAGTTCTGATCTTATGTTGGGGCTTTTGTATAAGTAAGTTTTTTGAAGAATTTTATCATTGCACCTTATCGTGGAACAAAGTGTGTGGGTACAGGGCATTAAATGTAAAAATAACCTTTTCGGAACAATTCTTTTGAAATCCTTTTACAGCCATACCAAACAATTCCGAACTTTATGCACCAATTTACGTATTCAATATTATGTATCTGCTACATTTTATATTCAAATTATTTTTATAGTGAAATTTTATTGCGAGGAGTGCCCCGACGATTTGAAATTTTTGAGGTAAAAGAGCCATGTTTTTTTTATTTAATTTTTAACGTGATCAAATTGACAATATTTCTTAGCATTACAATAATGTGAATGACAAATATATTTTTCTAAATTTTCAATAACGATTCACACATTTTTTGAAGAGTTTTAATCTTTCAACGACCAAGCGACAGCCGGCTGTCGCGATACTATTGTCTTTCTATTGTGTCTCAAATCACGTGTGTTCGAAGGTTTAAACACTGCACCTATTTCAATAAACAATCATTTGTCTTCAAAACTTCTTCCTAACAAATCACTAAAATTAATCAAATCACAATATTGAACAAATCGGTCGTCGAACCAATCTGCGCAGGAGTTGAGGTGAGCGGCGACCTTGAGGTCCGCAAGCGCGTGCCCAGTCACCAGCTACCGTGTCATTTCTCGCGCATGCGTGCTGCCCTCACTTCTGATCTGATGTTCTGTATTAGCGGTTGTTGCGCTGCATCTTAGTATGGTAACAGTAGGTGGATTTATTGGCCCAACTGTCTTTTTAAATTTATATTGAGTTAAATGGAGCTAATTTATCGAGGTTACGGAATAGAAGATTACTATGTTCTATAATGTTTTGTTAATTTATAGGGCACTGCTAAACTAATAGAATATGAATACGGCCATAACTTGGCTACATTGGAATTTGTTAATTTTTTAAACATAAGTATTTCAAAATGATAAGTATTCTCTCCTCTATCTTCTTCTTTAATTGTTTTTACCATTTACACTTATTAACATATTTCCTTTTATTCACTTACGTTACTAAAACAGTTTGTTTTGTCTTTAAACTTTGCACATTGCCCAGAGACGACTAACTCATTCTCTCATTAAATCTCTCAACCATATTTAAAACACCCACACATAAGTATACTATATTAAGGACATTCGTGACTTCAGACAAGGCCATGTCAATTGTTTTAATGAAATGCTATCTTGTACTAACTGATACTGTTCCGTTATCTAATTCAATTATGTATTATTTCGTCATTACGGGCAGTCACGAGTATAAGAAACTTGACGTTGAGTTTGGAATGCCATGTTAATTATGGAGTACCTTGATTAAGGAACCCAAGTTGATATAGTCAATAATGAGGCACGCATAGCTACCTCGTTGATTTCATAATTCGTATCATTTCATGTAGTATTCTCGTGGTATTGCAGTAGCAGTAATTTAAAATGTATTTATAAGTATAATCAGGTTAGTCTTTTTGTAATCAATTCAACCTGCAGATAGAGCTATAAAGTAAATAATGAATTCTGTTACCACTGACATAAATGTAGTAAAAGAAAAGAAAAAAGAAACAGCGAAGAAAATCATGATGGCTAAGTCTACTACTAAAACTAAAAAATCACAATCAAATACAGAAAACTGAAGTTAATAAAGAAACTAAAGACCAAGTCATATTGATTTAAATATTATTTTATGAACAAATAAACACCGATAATGATGATGAAGGAACAGAAAAGGTATAATTTCGTGAAGCTGTGACGAATTCGGAGGGTGTGAAAAATTGTCATCGCTTAATGTAGTTTTTGTGTTAAGTGATTCAGACAAAATACTTTGTTTTTGGGGTCAATGGATGACTTGTCAGGATGAGAGGTAAATTATCGGGCAAAAGGTTTTTTTGTAAAACACTGTAAAATCTCAAACCATTTTAGGACAGAAAGGAAAACTGAAGTATGATTCTTTCACGGCCTACATTAATTCAAACTAAGCATAGTTATGTCATTTAAATGTAGTAATTATTCAAATGTGGCATTTTATTGCTTAATCATACGTTTAATTAAAAGGTAAGTATTTACTTAATGGTTATCTGCTTTGTAAAATAAGGCAAGTAATTAATATGCAGTACCTTTTTGTGTTTTTTTTAGACGATGTTAGTAAGGAAAATTACAGTGAGACATTTCTCGCTGAAGTCTTAATAAATCATCAAGATAAGTAGAACATTGTTTTCCCGACAATATTATGTGAAAGGCTCCGTAGCAACAAATAGATTTTCGCCAAGAACAATAGCTTCGGGAAAGTCTTTAAATGACCATGTCGGGTAAGTTCATGGGCCAAGGTGTGGCGACGGAACTGAGGTTAAACGTGTGCTATGATCTAATGTAAAGTCATTGTTTGGTCTAAGTAAGTGAAATATAAATGAAATGTTCCAATTGATTAGGTAGCTTTCTAGCTGAATCGACACTGTGGTGTACCTACACAAAGACAACTACTTAACATAATATTGATTTTTTTGGCAATTTGGGTAAACAGGTTGATAATAATAACATCGCATTTGGCCAAAAAGAGTTACCACTTAAGCGATGGATAATTGATTGGAATATTATATCGTTTATAAATACAGACGTCTAAGACAAAAAACAGAAATAAATTGTTTCTAAGCTTGACCTTTTGCTATTTTTTAGAGAAATAAGATTAAAATAATTAACATGTTTCCTTTTAAACAGCCACACAGTTTTAATTCTAAGAAAATATTCTTGGTTATTATTTGGTAAGGAAATGGCGTCAATGGACATTAATGTGCATTAGAGATAGGTTGTGATTACCAATCCAAGACTGTTTGAGGTTAAAGATCACGCCAGTACTTGCACCTTGATTAAAAACATAATCGATTTCCTCGTTGAACCCGTTTTCATATCGATAAAATAGAAAATAAATGAGAAATTGTACGCATTCATAGGTACAGCCAGATACTTATTTCATATAATAAATGCGTTGTACACCCGTCAAGTGCTTATAGAAGAAAGTTTTGCTGTCATTGATCAGCACACACAATGATAAGTGCCCATAGTGGTGTGGACATTTGTATTATTATCGATGTTTCACGATCACCAACAAGATAATTCAAAATTATTTTACTGATTTCAAATTCTTTAATTCATATAGTGATTATTTAGTCATTATAATAATTGCGGAATCATTATGTTTAGCCGCACTTTTGAGTTTGATGATTCTTGATATACCTATTAGAGACAAAAATATATTTTTGCGAAACTAAAGTGTTTATTTATGCTACAATAACTTAGGTCATAGTCTACGCGAAATACATAGTAACCACGCTTTTTATCATGGCTTTACTAAACGCGGAACTGAATTGGATTTAATGCAAAAAAATATCGTGATCAATTATTTACAGAAAAGGTTTTTGACGCTATAGATGGAGGCAGTTTTTATGAGTAAAAACCATAGTTACCTTATCGTACTGGCTATAAAATATTAGTTTTAGCCTATAACATATTATTATAACTAAAGTATAGTTTTGATTACAATCTATGTTTAAGAACATCTTTGATCAACTGACTAGACGAGCAAAAAATCGAGCATTTGATATTGGATCGGACTTTGGAAGTTAATTTAAATGGGAATAAAATAAATATAAAACCATCACGTTTTGCTCTACATTCATTGTTAAATTGAGTTAGTCATGGAGTTTTTCATGAAAAACAATCGTCGATATCGATAAAAAATCCGCGGCAGTTACCGAAGCACTTTCGTTCGCGGAAGCAACGCAGGCGCAGTCTTATTGAAAGTAAAAGCTGATTGGTGGGTACCGGATTTACCTACTTGTACATAGTTTATATTCAATTATCAGTTGAAGTAATATTGGCTTTAATCCCTAAGGTATTTTAATGTAAGACCTCTTTTTGTTTCGAACAGTACTAGCAAGTACTCTCATGAAATTATCAATGATATTAATGTCTGAAATTTTGAGCATTTTGAGTATCTATTCATTTTAAAAAGATTTCAACAAAAATATAAATTGTCAAAAAAAAATACAAGATATATATGTCTACCTCTCCGAAACGATGTCTCCCAATCCTTGGCATTTATTTTAAGTTTAACTGCTAATTAACATTTTACAATACAACATAAACAATGCTAAAGCCTGTAACTGTTAATAACTTTGTTTACACAGACAAAAGGTCACCTCCACTCACTTTGTGATACTCGAATCATGGGATAATCTTTGTTTAACAAAAATTATCAACAAAGACGATTGATCAATCATCATAATTATTGATAAAACAGTGACTGATTAAGTAATTTGTGTTAATTGAATCACCTGGCAATGAGTGTCAGAAACTATCATGGTTTTGGTTTTAAGTGAATGTTGTGATGTAATAAATTCTTGATAGTAAATGGTGAAGGTGATGGATTTGTTGTGTCAAAAGTGTAGAATGATGAAGATAGATCAGAAGAAAACATTTAGAGACGATTTAACACTGTAAACGAATAACACGTTAATAACTTGTGAGGCCCAGTTGTGGCAAAAAAGTAGTTAACACAAAGTTAAATTACCAAATGTCAAATATGGTATTGGAGTTAAAAAATAACAGCCTTTTACACAATCAAGACATAAGCTGTTCACAATAAGCAAACTCTATCGAGAAGATTCAATGTTTAGATATAATATTTAATTCTAAACTTTGACGCAAAAATGAACTCAGCTTATATCTCATGTTAGTACAGGTGTATGGAAAATAAACGATTCAACGTGAATGGTAATATCAATAGCTATTCTCGATTCTTGTGTAAATTCCTTGTTTGTGGTATATCTCAGTCTCGTTCCATAGAAATGGCTGAATACAACGGAGTCCCTTTCATAGTGTCCGATGTAAAAATATGCGTTGATTTAGATGCAATATCTTTAAATAAGGATGAGGTTAAATGTGGTATTAAGTAGTTCTTAGATACAATGTAACAGGCAGCACCAGTATGTTTATATTTGCAATATATCTGTTAATATTTTACAGCTAAGGATTTTCTTAGAAACTACTGGTCTAATTCGAAAAATCTTTTTGTGTTTTGTAGTTAGCCCGTTTATTAAAGAAAGTTAAAGGTAAAAAAAATCACACCATGACCTACAAGAGCGGAGCAATACCAAACATGAGTTCGCGTGGGGTATAACTAATTATGAAACAATTATCTCAGCTGCAAAATGTTCTTAAAACGCTCCTTCATTACCTTATAAGGTTTCAACGGGTACAGCTGCAGTTAGTTCCTCTATTTCGGAGTACGATGAACTACCTTGATCTGCAGATGAGTAGGTTCGTATGTGGGTGCTTCAACCAACCCATCACAAACTATTAGTGACTAACTAACACAACTATTGTTCCGTAGGAGTCACCTTCGAACCTTGTAGGTGTCATCGGAAGTGACAACAAATTACATTCATTTAATTCTATCCAACGTTAAAGACCCCAACATCACTATTTTATCACGTCATAAAAATGTGACGATGGAAAGTCTATTAGAAATTCTACTACAAAACTGTCTACACATAAAAGAGTGGCTGTTAACAATAGCTTTCTTTAACAAGACACAACAAGTTTTAGCGAGTTATAAAACAAACCGCCGCAGGGCCATCAAGTACTGAATACATTATCTTTGTGCTGATTTTATTCCATGTCTACAAGCCATTTAAGATATGTTTAGTAAGAGAAAGTGTGTTACTGATGTCTACTGTCATTAAATTAATTTAGTATGTGCAAATTATCAAAGTGATCTATTACGATATACACCTTTTATTGATGTTGTGACATCTTAATCAGCGTCTTTATCAATTTATTTGTGAGCAGGTTTTGCGAAAGTGAAAATCTACTTTATTGCGAGGCCTCAAGTTGTAGATGATTATATTAGTTTGATCTTTGCTTAAAGATCAAAATAATAATCATTTAATTATTTTCCATGTTCGCAAACTAGGCGAGTCAGTAGCTTCTATTGCATTTACACACACTTAATTTTAGATTATACTTTAAGTATTGTACGGTTTCACTGCTTATGTATGCTCTATTACTTAGTAGTCAGCCTACCTCAATCTATACTAACATTATATCTGTTGCTGATAGTTGAAGGGATGGAGAGTGACATAGGCTACTTTTGTCTCTTTCTAACGCGAGCAAAGCCGCGGGCAAAAGTTAGTCACATATAAATTCACCGATTTTTTAATAGAATATCACTGCAAAATAACACACCTATTAATAAGGGAAAGGCCTGCATGTCAATTGTGCATACCCATGTCATACTTTTTATTACTCGTATTTACATGTTCAGTCCCAGCCACCTACGATCCATGTACATCTTTAACAAAATTCCTTTACGATGCAAATTCGATATTAGCATTCAGAGCCATTCTATCGAATGCCCTCCACAAATCCACTCTTACGCATCATAAAGATGTTCGTTGTAGGTCAACATTGTCTATGAACAACAATAGGGCCTGTGATGTGATCCATGGAAGTGTATTCGTTCTGTGCCAAGGACTAAGGTGATCGGATGCGCACGGTTCTGTCGCCTTGCCTTCGTAACCGGGTCAATTGAAGTGATCGAGATGTGCACAAATATATTTTGCGGCGTGAACATTCACATTTGGATTACAGTTGAAAGGAAATATCTAGTTAAATTACACGTAAGCGTAGAGTGGTTTGTTTTGTATAAGAATGCAAGGGTCTTTATCTTTATAGATAATGTTGAATTAGGTACTGAGACGTCGACTAACAATGATGCTTTAAACTATGAAGTAATATCATCGTTTGTTACTACCTTGATAAAACGCTTTAACACTAGTAGTAGAATTATCAGTTAGCTCAGCAAGACCACTAATAATCTCGAAGTGGGTATAATACCTAATATCTTGAATAAACATAGTTTGGTTGCAAAAGCAACTGTGTCATCAGAATTAAGTAAAAAGAAAAATACACTATTGAAACTACTAGAAAGTAAAGAAAACGTATGCATCATGTTGGTTTAGCAAGAAAGCAAGCAATTTATGAAATGAAACGAACCATTGCAGCAATTTGCTACTATTTATTGGCTTCCAATGGAAACGGAAAAATCTATTAAAATTAGACTTTATAATGAACAAGATAAGATCGGAAATAGAATGCTCGATAATCATCAATAATAGGATTGTAAACAATAAGCGCTTCCGTTGTTAAGTTTTCCGTATCCCGGGTATTGATAAACGATTAAATATTTATCATGCGTAAAATCAATTGATTACAGTACGAGGAATCACTTTCTTTCTTTCATTTTCATTAGTAGCATTACCGACGGTCTATTTACTATCTGTTATAGCTTTATTTAGAGCAATGCCATTATGTCTACTTTCTTTTTCATTCATTTCATTTGTCGAGTTTGGTTTAATTTTAGCCCTTTGTTTATTGTTAGTTTATTTTCTATAGCTGTAAACTGATATTTGGGTCTTTTAAGAAACTTTGAGATTCAACAGCTTGTATCATTTTTAGTTCGGTGTTTTTATTTTGTTTTTTTTTCTTAGTCCATGAAACGTACACAACGAAAATAATTTTATCTTACTTGCCATGTTTTAAGACTTAGTTCTAATTCGAATTTCAGACTCAGTCTGTTATAGAGTGCGGAGTTTTAATAGAATAAAAGATTAAAATATCATATTATGGGAAACGTTTATTCCACACACGGCAGACATTTGTAGCAGACTGTGTCATTTATAAAAAGAATAACAACGTCCAATTTCAAATTACGTACAATTTATCAACTAAATAGTTTCTATTTAACACACCTCCTTAAATTGTACTCCAGAAGCTTTACTAACTAAACCTATTATAAAACTAAAATAAAAGTAAGATAAAGTAAAAATAACCACTAAAAAACATGACTAAAAAATAAGCACATCAAATATCCTAACCTATTCCTAAACCACTTACACATAAATAATACTTTTGTTTTGATAGTGGTTTCGTTAAAATATCGGCTAGCATCACATCAGTTGAAATGTACTTTAATATGATACTTTTATTATTCCTCAAAGTATCTCTCAAGAAATGATGCTTTATATGAATGTGCTTACTGCGGGCATGAAAAACTGGATCTTTTGCAAGTGTAATAGCTCCCTGATTGTCCGCATGCAACGTCACCCTACTAAAGTTATGTAACTCTATCTCACTTAGTAAACTGTTTAGGTAAATTGCTTCTTTCATGCTTAAAGCTAAGCTAACATATTCAGCTTCGCACGTTGAAGTAGCAACGCACTTTTGCTTCTGCGATTTCCACGAAATAGCAGCACCTGCTAATATAAACACATTTCCCGAAAAGCTTTTTCGATCTATATGACAATTTCCAAAATCACTATCCGAATAACCTATCAAAGACTTACCTGTCTTTTTATAAATGAGACCATATTCCCTGGTTCTTTTTAAATATCGCAGTATCCTTATAGCTGCTTTCCAACATCCTTTATCGGCATTATCTACGTACTGAACCATCTTTGCTACAGCATTGGCAATGTCCGGCCTGGTACCTACAGATAAATAAATTAGACAACCTATTAATTCCCTATACGGAAAGCTCTTATCGATATTCTGCTGTATGGGTTGTAATTTTATACCCACCTCCATCGGCGTTGTATGTATTTCTTTACAATTTTCCTGTCCGAATTTGTAAACAATTTTATCAATGTATGAAGTCTGTGACAACTTCAAACTCTTGTCACTTCTGACAATATCTATGCCTAGAATAAACTTTGCAACTCCATAGTCTTTTAATTCGAACTCTTTAGCCAATTCAGATTTAAAGTTTTCAATAGAAACTTTTTTCTGGCTAGCGACTAATATATCGTCTGTGTAGACACAAACAAAAAATTTGTCTCCGCCCTCAAGATTCTTGAAATATAGACAAGGCTCGTTCAAAGATTGTTTTAACTGCATTTTCTTCAGTTTCTCGTCCAACCTTATGTTCCATTGCCTGCCAGATTGTTTTAAACCATATAATGATTTAGATAACTTGCATACGTTACCACCTGCCGCTATGTCACTAAGCATTTGTCTAGCTCTTTCTTTAATCAAGCTATCTTCTTCATTTTTCAATATTTTATTTAAACTGTCTTCTAGGAGCTCTGGAATTTTCATATACACCTCCTCTTCTAGACATCCATTTAGGTAAGCCGTATTGATATCTAATTGATGTATTTCCATATCTAGCTCCATAGACAATGCGGCAAGTAACCTAACTGTACTAAGTCTCATGACCGGAGCAAAAGTTTCACGATAGTCAATACCGTAGCGCTGACTAAAGCCTCTTGCTACTAATCTGGCTTTCTTCTTTTCAGTCTTATCTATGTTAAGCTTCGTGGTGAGTACATAACGACATCCCACTATACCTCTGTTAGGGGGCTTTTTAACAATCTTCCACGTTTCATTTTTTACGAGACTTCGTATTTCCGACATTATCGCATCTTCCCATAATTTTTTATCACTACTGGTAAGAGCTTCTCTTAATGTCACTTCTCCTACAGTACCAACAAAATTCTCACAATCGAGAAATTGTTCACATGACTGTAAATTATCATTGTTTTCTGTTTCCCTATTTTCACCAATTTCAAATCTCTCCTCTTCCACTTCTTGCTCTACTTGCACAGGAGCAATTTCCTCTTCCGATTCTTGCTCTGTACGCACAGGGACCATCTTATATATTTTCTTCGGTCTACCTATTTGACCTCTTTGGATTCTTGGCCTACCTGGGGCTCTCTTCATTTCCTCATTTGGTTCGGTTAGAGGCTGAGATGGAATTTCTTCATTTGAAGATAGAGGTTGAACTGGTTCAACTGGTGTTTCTACGTTATGTTCGACTTGCGGTAAAGCAGGCTGTGGATTTATCTCCATTTCCACAAACTGCGCCGGCTTCAATGTAGGATTCTCCACCTGAAAAGGATCACCGGGCTCATAGTTCCCAGATTCTTCAATATTCAAAAAACGAACATCTCTAGCAACAATTACTTTCCGATCTTCTGGTAACCATACTCTGTAACCTTTTTGATTCCTAGGATAACCTATAAAAACTCCTCTTTTGCTACGATCTGCAAACTTATCTTTATTTATATCTTTATTTAAAACATATACCTTTGATCCAAAAGATTGTAAATAAGAAATTTGTACAGGTCTATCAAAAAACTTCTCATATGGTATATTACCATTGATCGCGCTAGATGGACATCTATTTCTAATATGGCATGCAGTAACCACTGCGTCAGCCCAAAAACCTGGTGAAAGCCCTGATGATAACAAAATGCACCTTGCCATTTCGACAAGTGTCCTGTTCATCCTTTCTGCAATCCCGTTCTGTTGTGGGGTTCCTGGAATTGTGAGTCGCCTAGTTATTCCTTCCTTTTCCAAGAAATCGTCAAACTCTTTATTGCAATATTCGCCACCGTTATCGGTTTGCAAATATTTTATACGTTTACCAGTTATATTTTCTACATACTGCTTATATATTTAAAAAAAACAGTAAAAACTGAACTTTTTTTACTTAGTAAGTAAACTTCACACCATCTTGTACAACAGTCTATAAATGTAACAAAATATTTTGCACCTCCTAGAGCTGTATTTCTCATTGGTCCTACAACATCAGAATAGACTATTTTTAAAACTTCATCACAAGGTCCACTAGAGCTAGTGAAGGGGGTAGCACTCATCTTACCGCGAATGCAGGTTTCGCAATCTTGCAACTTTTTGACAATTGTCATATCAGTTTTAACCCTTAAGTTACAGTGATTGATGAGTTTGAGTAAATCTTTCACATTCAGATGACCTAAACGCTCGTGCCATACTCGAATATCAACTATGTCGTTAGAAATCGCAAAAGCTCGAGCACATCGTTCCTTAACGTAATATAAATTACCCTGTCGATTTGCAACTAACTTAACATCCCCATTAGAATCTGTTACTACAGCACTGTCGTTTCTAAAAGTTACACAGAAACCCTTGTCAGTGATCCGAGCGACCGAGATCAAGTTAGTTCTTAAATCAGGAACAAACAACGTATTTGATAGTTCAATTACGTACTTAGAATCATCGTTGCATGCGTACAATCTTACCATACCCTTACCCTGTACAAGAGCGCTCTGATTGGTAGCCAAACTCAATTTTCCAAAAGTAGGTTGTAAAGTATTTCCAAAAAATGATTTTTCACCGCACAAATGACTTGTACAGCCGCTATCTAAGATCCATTTTTCCTGCTCGCAGTTTGCAGCAAGACATTCATCTGTAAAACAATTAAAAGTTATAAACTTGTCATCACTCTTAGAAGCCATATCACATTTAGAAACATACTTTACGCTATCTTTCTTCTCTTTCTTCAATTTACACTCCGAGGCTTTGTGACCTGTTTGATGGCATTTGAAACATTTCATAATGAATTGTTTTTTCTTTTCAAATTGTTTATCGTCGATTTTTGTCTTTTCCTTATTATTTCGACCCTTTCCTTTTGCGATGAAAACCTTATCATGCGTTCCAGCATTTCTTGCATTATTTTCTTCAATAATTTTGATTTTCAGCACCTCAGGATCCGGAAAACTATCTCTCGACTCTATTGCACAACGAAAGCTCTCAAAACTTGGCGGTAAACTATACAACAACATAATCGACGCCAAATCATCATGAATGTCGATATCCATATCATGCAGTTTATTTTTCGCATCGAAAAAATTTGCCAAGTGCGTATGAATATCATCACTTTCGTTCATTTTACACAAGGTAAGCTGCTTCAACAAGGACGCCTTTCTGGCCGGTCCTTTAGATGCATAAATCGCTTCCAATTTCAACCACAATTGCCTAGAAGTCTGGCAATCTCTTACATGCCTCAATTCGCTTGGATTCATCGCTAAAATTAATTCAGCCCTAGCTTTGGCATCCTTCGAAAACCATAACGCTTCCTCTGCGATTTCTGCTGGTCTTGGAATTTTGCCGTCTACGTAATCCCATAAGTCATTTTTAATTAAAATTGCCTGTACCTGAATTCTCCAGGAGTCATAATTATCCCTGCCCAGATTTTCTATCCTCACAGTTGTAGTCATTATATTTCCTTCAATACGAACAAAACGGGCAATCTCAAAAAAAAAAAATGTACTCTTGTCGTACTTACTTTTTCAGATATTTTATTCCTTTTCACGTTGGATGTAATATTCAGACACCAATCCGTTTAGAGGCCCATAACCATTGTTATAGAGTGCGGAGTTTCAATGGAATAAAAGATTAAAATATCATATTATGGGAAACGTTTATTCCACACACGGCAGACATTTGTAGCAGACTGTGTCATTTATAAAAAGAATAACAACGTCCAATTTCAAATTACGTACAATTTATCAACTAAATAGTTTCTATTTAACACAGTCAAGTCTAAAATCTTCGCATGAAAACAGAATAACTATAATGTAGCTCAGTTTATTATAGGTTAAATGAAATTATGTCAGATCGTCATGCTATAAATCAAAGATTAATATCTTTAAGCATTCCTTCATATTACTTAACGTAATCGTTATTGCTAGATTTCTAGTCGCCATTTTGTAAGACCTAACAGAACTAGTACAAAGCTAAGTGTTCCAACCGTGCTACAGTATAGACTGTTACTAAATTACCTTGGGCTAAAGTATCTATGCCTTCCTGTTTAGGGTTTGCTCGAGAAATACTTTTACGTACAAGGTTTGTGTTATTGAAACTTGGATATATCTAGAGGTAGTTTTCGTAAAGAGGCGAAGTATTGTAAAGTGTCCTATACAAGTAACCAAAACACCCGTCGTTCATTAATGAGATGAGCCTATCAATTTGTTATTAAATATGAAAAATAATAATAATACGTTCATAGCTATTGTAGGAATATTTAAGAACCTTGATGGTTTTTAAAATTTGGACCCTTAGGCACGCCACTGAATATACCATAAAAGTTAAACAGTGAAACCACAATAATGGCTGCCATTCAAGTACAGTTGGATTTAGACGTTTGACGTGGAATTATTATAGTTCCAAAAGAGACCGAACTATAACCTCTTTATGTATGTCCTGGCCACATTGTATGGAGCAGTATCAAGTTTTCAAGGACTTAAGCCCACGATATACGGAGTGCTCTAACCTAGTCATCAACATACACGGACCACTCTTGCAGTCAAGAGTCAACAGCTTGAGGCTGTCATTGATAACTGCTCGAGCAGTTGGTGACTTAAATTTTTTGGCGGGAAGTGTGCGCGACGTGGAATGAAGAGCGCGAGCGGAGGTAACTGCGCGAGAGCAGTCGACAGCTCAAACAGTCAGGTATATGCCTGGTGCTGTCAACCACCTGAAGCATTTGCATTTGCTTGAGCGGTTCGTGTATGTACCTACATAGAGGTCTGTAGTTCACTATGCAGTCGCAGCCTGAAGCAGTCGATTTTTACTGCTTCAAGCTACCTGTGTACGGCCGGCTTTAGGTCATACGCTAAACCGTTGATCAGGACGTGACACTTATCACAATCCATTGTCAAAATGATTACTGACCTTGATAAGTAAGTTGTTAGAAAGCCTTTTCTCTTCAAAATGTTCACATCTTGCTATATTAAGCAAGTTTTGCTTATGAGATTTTTAACGTATGCAAGAATGTGACGGAGCCTATAGTTCACTTCCAAACCGGTTTTACCAAAACGAAATGGAAATCGTATTTTTTGCGTGGAATTTTTTAGTGACAGTATAGGGCTTTCTTGGGTTTTTCTAGTTTTTTAAGCCTATGGGTTTATGGTTTACCTGTACCTATCTATCTACATACAATCTGACTATTATTTTCATTATGAGAATTAAGTTTTCTCTTATTGCATTACTACTATTATATTTTCTATTTAGGCAGTCGAAAGTTCATCAAAATAGATTCAGCAGTTTATGAAGTGAATTCGCAACAAACAAACCCACTTTCGCTTTTATAATTCTAGTTTAAATTCACTAGCAATTTTTCTGATATTGAAATTACTTATGATTTTTAAAAACTTTTGTCACAAAACCAGCTTTGAA
This sequence comes from Athetis lepigone, assembly GCA_033675125.1. Taxonomy (NCBI): domain Eukaryota; kingdom Metazoa; phylum Arthropoda; class Insecta; order Lepidoptera; family Noctuidae; genus Athetis; species Athetis lepigone. Next base: position 18,562,277 of record CM066232.1, read on the forward strand.
ATATGGCATAAAAGCAGCTGTTCCATTGCCCAACCAAGATTGTTCTATGAGTAATACCTCAATAATTCATTGTTCTTACCAAACAGTCAGAGTCCTATCGTTTCGTACAATTTAGTACTAAAGTTCAGGACAGGCATAAATTATGGAAACTGCACCCAGTTATTTGTGATAGAGTACCGAAACTTGATCGATTGATGTTGGTCGTAAATAAAGAATCGATCACTATTAAAGTAGAAGTAAGACTAATTCGAGATTTCTCAATGTAATGTTTTAGTCCTCTTGTCCCAGGTGTTCCGCAGTATTTGTGGAAAACTAAAAGTCACATTTCGTTTCACCAGCACCGTATGCAGAAGCGAACTATCTTAAATGTACCGGTGTGCTCCTTTTAGAAATTGCGTTTTATTAGAATTGAAGGTTTTATTATAGAGAGAGAATTTATGGTAGCACACTCATACGCTACAAGATACTCGTTTTTCTGATCTAGAATCGACTCTAGTTTTTAAACCTTTGAACACACGTGATTAGAGACACAATAGAAAGACATTAGCACGCGACAGCCGGCTGTCGGCCATTGAAAGGTTAAGCACTATATTCTAATACGCTTACTAATAACCACTGTATTAAGTTATGTCATGAATAATGCCTATCTACATGACATATATTTTTTGACATATAAACCTGTCATAACTTAAAGCAGCGATTATTAGTAAGACGCTAAAATACTTCTGCTGGCTACACAACAAAAACCTAACAACAAAATATTATCATGTTTGTTACACACTGCCAAGTTCTACACTAAAGAAGATGGATTCGCGCCAATTATTCATGGGTAACGGATTAATGGCGCTAATATAATCAGCATATATTGTGACCCTGCTCCGGCCATTCACTCGACTTGAATATTTTTTACTTAATAATCTTTGAGACATCTTCATTTTGAATTGTGTCAGTCATTTATATTGTTAAACACTGAGTTGTACATAGATAAGGAGATTACGGACGATCTACCTGTCAGAACGTGGCGCGTGTTCACCATTTTGTGTGACTGTTATAAATTGGAATAAGGTTTGTAATTGTATAAAACATCTTAGACCGTGTTATCCAAATATTTTGTGTCTCAAGGTTTGTTTGTGGTATGTATGGTCCATTTATAAAGATTTGCCTACTATTCAGTAAGTAGATAAAATTGATTCAAAGATGGTGCCAAGATGGTTACACGAGTTTTCCGTGATTATCCATGACAGGTGACAAACCGCCCGAAAATTAGATGCAAATTGGAATTACAATCTTACTAGTGATCATTTTTTTTGCTGGTAATACGAGTATAATTTATTTAAGTTACTACCTATGAAATAGATGATTCAAATCTTTAATCTACAAGAATTACATCGGTTCTTACAAAGTTTTTTATTTAGCATATCTGTTGCTGGATTAATAATAAAGACGAATCTAACAAGATAATTCATTCATGTCTAGGAATGTCAGAAAAAGTGACCAAACAGGATAAAAAGTCAACGAAAGTAGCGTTCTCCTTTCTACTTATATCAACAAAACAACGGTCATCAAAACTAAGTGATTATGACTATATTCACGCGGTGAAAGTTTATTTTTTAGGATCTTGGGACAAGCCCTCACACTATATTCCCAAATACAAGTCTTGAAAATCAGATATGGCTATCAGAAAAGCGCCGAGGCAATGAAGCACGTCGTTCCGGAGAAGCAATCCTACAGTCTTGAATTTCGCATCGAAATAGGTATAAAGAACAGTGAAGGGCTAAACAGAATCTTTTTACAAGTTCAACTGCAGATCTTCTGCCTTTTAGCTAAGCCAACAGGCACAAAAGATTGTTTTTCAACTCAGTTGCCGAGTACCCCATACTAATTAACATAAATTAATGGGTCCTACAAATAGAAACAAATGTTGGATTAATCCATATTTATAATTTACTAGGTTCTGCCCGCGGCTTCGCTCGCGTTAGAAAGAGACACAAAAAGTAGCCTATGTTACTCTCTATCCCTTCAACTAGCTCCACTTAAAAATCACGTCAATTCGTCGCTCCGTTTTGCCGTGAAAGAAAGACAAACAGACAGACAGACACACTTTCCCATTTATAATATTAGTATGGATTTGTAGCTATGTGCACTCCTCCAAAATAAACCACTACACTCTTTCGTGAACATAATGCGCTATCTTTCAGTAAGGAGCTAAATCTTTCCGCTTGTCCCTTTAGATAACGTTCCGGTAAGACATGAGCAGTAGTACTATTTTACGATATCAACAATGACATTGTATTCCAAACCAAGCGTTGATTTTACCGGGCGGCCTTCGTCACACCTACTGAAACATCGGTACCAGGATGTCGGCTGCACGACATTTTCGACTCAGATTTGCATTCATTTACTGTCTACTGAGACGCCACTTTTTTGTCGCATAATTTTTGATATTGTCTTTATAATGTACTTATATTTATATGGCTGAACCATTTTTCATAGAAATGTTGATAGTCATTTAATCCTTCGAACACAGTTGATTCGAGACTCAATACTCGTAGAAAGGCAGCAGCACGACAGCCGGCTGTCGCTTGGTCGTCAAAAGGTTAAGATTCCTTTTAAGCAATATATAATAGTTAAATAATTATTTTATAATAATTTTGATTGATATGATTTTGTTTTATATGACGAATCTAAAAGTCACAGTCTCAGAGTCAGATCAATCAGACCCTGTAATTTAAAGTACCTAAATCTTCTTGTGATCTCAACGACAATCAAAGTTAAAACGTATGACAAGTTTTAACTGTCAAGTTGTAACTGTGTGTTTGAATGTCGTTTTTGAAGGCAGATTCTGTATTTTTGGCAGTAATAATTCTAAACACATTTGCCCTTACTAATAATCACTGTGTAAAGTTATGCAATGAATAAAGCCTGTGTAACCATACATTTTTTGACGTATAAACCTGTCATAACTTCATGCAGCGTTTATTAGTAAGGCACATTATGTGAAAATCCAGCTACAACAATTGGTAGCTTGACGTGCTGGGGTTGAAATGTTGATGGTTACATAGATGCAGCATTTCGAGATAAATAAATACTGATTTTATTAGTTGGATCCTTGAAATGTGACTTCATGAACGTTCTTACCTGTAAACAAAGAAAAACTCTTGTAAGCATAATAAAAAGATCAATAACACAAGACAAAATAAAATCGTGGGCCAAAGACCGTTTGAAATCAAATCTCAAACATTTACCTTACAACTTGGCATTGCTATCTTTTGGGGCATAAAGAGGATATTTATATTATTAATGCGTTTTATGTCTATAATAATATACATGTTTTCCATAATAATTTAAATGGAAATCAAAATTCAGACTTTTAAATATAAATTACCAATAATATTTAACAAAATACCTCAAACAGATTTGTATGTGCAAATATCGGCGTAACCTCGAGTACTACTAACCGTTTTACCCACAAGTTGCTTAAGTCAACAACATTTACCATTTGAATCGCAATTAGCTCTTAATTTAGAATCTAACATCCTGCAATCGGTGAAGAGGCATAAGAGGCAACGAACTCAAAATGTTTGTGTTAAAAGGTCAAAAGAGCAATTTAGAGGGACCGACACGATATCCTTACGACATCGATGGAACATCTCGAGATGATTTAGTTAAAATTGAATGTTGTAAACTGAATGTGGTTTGAGTGGTTTAAAATAAAGACTGTAGCATTATGTTATAAGATGTAATAGGTAAATAGTTATAAAAACATATAAAATAATTTGTTTGTTGTAAAATAAATACATAATGATGAAGACAATTTCATAACTTGCGTCAGTAGCAACTTTTTAAGAAACCTGACAAGTGCAAGTCGAACAATATTTAAGATCAAATTAAAAAACAATCATGTTTCTTGCATTTACGCACCCTTTTTTATATTTATGTGCCCACTATTATCTTAACGTACAAAACTATTTACTGCTTTGAAAATGTAAAAGGATGTTGCGGAATGTTTATAATAGTTACCGTGACCCTGGAACATAAAGGGCAATCGAAGGAACATGAGTGGGTTTTAGTCAGTAAAAGTCTGACACGCCCCTCCCGCCGCACCCAGGACAGGAGCAGTCATTTGATTATTTCCCATTCACCCAAAAAAAAAAGTGGAGACAGATGAAGAACAAAGAAATGATTCAGTGGATGTAAAATGATATTCAATTAAAGAAAAGGGAATCAGTAATAATATCATGACAGTGGATGGGATGGAAACAATGAAGACGTGTGGCGCCTAATCAAGAATGAGACAATCGCAAAGAGTAGAAATAAAAAAAAATGTTTATTCACAAAAATTACAGATAGTAGGTACTTATTATATAAAACAATTGTTGGTAAATCTGTACAAAATAAGAACGGAAGAGTAGTAATTATCAAAATAAACTTAGGTCCGATAGTGATAGAGAAGATACTCAGTTAAAAACAATAGTTCTTTCAGAATATTTGGAAGCTATTAAATTAAACACTGGCGCTACAACACAATGCAATGTAAGAGTAAATAGAAGGGCTTTAGAGTCTAAGATTGACCTATCACGATCATCAAAAAGCACGTCAGATTTCGTCTTGTTAAATAAATCCATGATGAAGATAATATTATAATAAACTTACTTGTCTATATTTTATAACGTCGAAAGTCATTTTTGTACTTTCCATACCGACCGTACAATATTTTCGTTCTATTTATTAATTCTCAGGTTTCTTGCGTGACCCTCTATCTATTTGTTATATTTTTTTTCGATATAAATGCCATTGCCATAGTAGTACGGTCACTCAATGGAGTATATTAAAAAAAAATTAAGCGTATTACGAATGAATAGGCAATGGCCATACAAACAGCTAATTAAAAAGATTCCGTTACGCACCCCTAAAAATAGGACTTGATATTATTTAAATAATAATCAAAATACTATGATAGTTGCGCTCGCAGCATATTTAAGTTAATATTGTAGAAGATTAATATTTCCGTTGATCAGGTAAAAGACTGTACATAATAACAAAATTAAAATAATGTTCTATCATTATTAATAAAATTAATTTACAACTACTAGCCATAAGTTTTGATCTTCAATTAACTCAAGTCATTTATTAATGCAATAAAATTTTATTTTCATAAGTCGGATGGGTACGATATCATTAATTAATTTTAATTAAGTGTTGATAATTTTGGTTTAGAGTACACTGGTATAAAGATGGGATTCCGTTTGAGAATAAAATACAACCATATTTATGTCTTTCGTGGACATCCTTTCACGAAAGACATAAATATACGTTTATTTTCAAATTCTTCGGGGGATCGGAACTGTCACTCCTTTATACAGGTTATAATGTAACCTAGTTAGGAGATCAGAACTGCACCCACTATAATTGTAGCAAATGTTAAACAAACAGTGTAAAAACTATATACCCATGTACTACAATACTTTTTATGTTCAATAAACATTATTATATTATTATTATAAATATGATTAATCTGGATGGATCGAGAGAGAAAAGCTAAAGAAGAGACGGATGAACTACGTGAATAATGTTCCTCCTTTCATTAAAAAAACCCCTAGAAATATTAACTTACTTATTACGGATCTGAATATGCCTTTGGACTGTTAGCTCTATGGGACCTTATAATATAATTCTTGAATAAACGAGCTTGTTAAATCCAACTAGAAATTCCTGTTACAAAAACATTCAAACGAAATCTGCTTTTAATTTTACAATCCGTTCTATAAAAAAGCTGCTTACTTTACAATTCTATTGCATCCAAAGCCAAGGCCGTTCAAGGCCTTCGTTTGCTTAGAAAAGTTTACTTCTAGCTTCGGGCTGTATATGGCGTGATAATCTTGCATTTTGATATCTACAGTCGTTTGATGATCAAAATAAATTACCTAGCCATTTTAGTAACACTTAACTAATTGTTGTTGGTTACGAAATATGTTTTTAAAGTTAATTTTGACTGTCAATCATAGTTGTTGCGGCGAAGATGTAAAAGATTTGATTTGTTGTTCTGGTTTATTCATTGTTTTGTTTATTTTTACTTTTTAGTACTAGATCTGCAAACTATGACTGGAGATCTTTTTGTTGTATATTATTTCGATTAACTTCATACTCTTGTTTATATTTTAATGAATCTGTGTGTAGATGTGGCTGAATTCCGTATTTTTCATTAACATTTATCTCTCGCCATCTCTTTACTTTCATCACAAAGTTCACTCCCATCCTGAGCTGACCTTTACTTATGGCTTTCAGCGATGTAAGTAATGTAAACTCTAATTAGAAACATGTAACTTTGACATACCCGCACCTCTGTACCTGATGCATTTAGCATCCAATACTTGCTGGCTTTTAAGTACTAAAGTCATCAATTTATACATCACCTTAAAGTATAGACAAACTACCAAGACTAGCCACTCACGACACAACATAAATGTCATTTGTATAATTTTCTGTCATAAAATTCAGATAGATGTTGAAGTAGGATTTAATTAACTAAAAGTATGCAGAAGGTATTTGTTGGTTTTATACATTTCGGCTTATGATGTCATGTTGAGTATTTCTGGATTCTTGATGATAGACATCTGAAGAATGACATTTTTGACAAAGGTACCAAGCAGTTTGAAGTGCCTCCTTGATTAAAAGAAATGATTGCAAATGTAGGTAAGTAAACTCCTCAGATTATAAATGAATAAGAAAACGGCAACGAAGCGATTTTTGATTCAATAATTTCGAATAATCGGCTTGCAATGTTATGAGCAAACAATTGACATGGTCAAAGTAGATCTAAGTTTAAAATAAATCGTTAATTATAGACAACAACACGAGCTATGACCTAAAATCGAACTATGATTGATTGCAAACCCGAAACAATCAAATTGAAAGACCAAGGTCGATATAATCGAATTCGGTAATCGATATTGTTTCGATGCATCGATAGTCAGAAACAATTGTCTGCTGATGGATCTTAATTGATGTAGGTCAGACAGGAATGTTTTGGTGCGCAGATAATAATAGTGTTTAGAATAATAATGATCATAATGAGTCTGTAATGAAGGATGCACCACTGGGTATTTCGACAATACTAGGTAATTATTTAAATACGTTACTGTTGTGTTGTAATTGAAAATGTTTATGAATATGCAATAGATCAAACCATTCCTTTTACGGAAATAATACTAACTGTAAAAGCATATTAAATAAGTCAAAATATTTTTCATAGTGTTTAAGCAATATGCACCAAAAATCAATGTAAAGATTTAGTAACTTTTACACAAGAGGCAGCACGTTTCGCGTCGCGTGCGCTTTTATCGCTTACACTGAGATGCGCGTGAGATCCCCAGATTACATTGTCACTGCGTAGGGCCCACTTTCACTTCGTCATTTTCACACCGTCTTTGAACGTGTACAGACGCCTTGATAGCATCTTTATTGCCAGTGTAACACGGAATTGCCTAGTTCTATGGCCTTTTATTTGCAGAAGTAGAGCAAAGGTTAGTTTTGTAATGGATGTAGTAAAAGTTATTTGAAAAGATGAAAGGGAGACCGTGATGTCATATTTGTAGTTGTAATATTTTTATTTATCAGGATCAGGAGCTCAGGATGTGTATATCACCTGAATAGTTAAGTACTAAAGTTGAACTTGCAAATAAAGTTATTCAAAACACCACTACCGTTAAAAACAGAAACAATATAAATGTCAAAGTTACAGCTCATATCAAATTCATGATGGCGGTTGCAAGCGCGAAATTCACATCAAATAGCAAAGCGTCTAACAAAACATGTGACATTCATCTCTAAACAAGCGACTAGCAACAAGAAATACGAGTTCATGTTGAAGCAAATACACAATGTATTGCTGTTCCTACGTTGGATATCGCGATAATGGTTTTCCATAATACGAATATTTTGTAGGAAATACAGGGTGAACAATGTTATGCTTTTGAATGTCAACACGATCAAATAGATTTGCTATTTGTATTTGGCTAACTTAAGATGTTTATGTATATTCTAAAGGATTGAGAGTATTATATAATTTAAACTTATCATTAGCTTTATCAACATTATTGTTGTTAGAATTTGTTTGTATCCTTACAAGTTGTTCTGCACCTTTCCTGTACACTTCGATTTATGGTCTTCGAGTTGTGAATCATCCTTTATACAGGAACAGAAACACGGAACGCGCCTCCGTGGGCCGAATCAACACCACTAATCTTTTTATTAAACGACAGAAGCGACTTAAACTAACCCACGTGCTAACCTAACATCAGATATGCACCATATTTGCATATATTGACAGTTTAGATCAGCGTAGAAAAGTCAATGTAAGTGTCCACACATCAAACTGATTTGTTGTTCGAATTTATACGTTAAGTACACGCAATAAGTGCTTTTTAATTTATTTTTATTATACTTCACACATTGAATTCTAAAGACAGAGACATTGTTTTATTATTCTCGTGACTATCGTTGATGGGATCAAGAATCTGTTTAAACGCTGCGAATGGATCGTCCGCTTAAGATTTTACCAACTGACCAATTTTATTAACATTATCTGCGTCTATATCATCTGTAACTTTAATTGTATCTCTAATAACATTAGAAGGGATCGTGATGTTACCGGCTGGTAGCCGTAAGAAGCAATTAAGTCAGTGTCAATCAAAATATTGTGAATGTTGTCTGGTATCCTCTGCGGTGATAGACGTTGATGAATAGACGCAGTAGCGTAATGTTATGTCCGTCTGGATAATTGGCGATTCCGGTTACGATACTCGACGATTTCACTTAAGGGAAAACTTGAAAAATTGAATTTTCCAACTCTTTTTCCTAACAATGGAGTTGAGACAATGAGAAACTCATTATTAATCACTAGCTCGCGGATTTAGGCTTTATTTTATTTTGTTACCAGATCAGCATAAACACTAGTAAAAAAAAAAATCTTCACCTCTTTAAAAACTATTCATCAAAATTGTGATGTTTGTCACAGATATGATACGTTCCACTATCATCAACTAGAGTTCTATTAACATTAAAATGCGGTTTCTCCAGTTGTATTTTTAGTTAATCAGTGTTAGGCGTCAAGAAGCCAGCTCTGGTAAGTTAAAAATCTTAATTGAGTTCTTACGAGTTGTTAGAATTGGAATTGCTTGGCGGCCATTTTCGTAAATTAGATCTAGCACGCGACTGCGATTGAAGTAAGTAAAGTGGATAATTTAAATTGTTTAAGGTCGATTAATGAAAGTGAGCCTTTTCATGTAAAAGGTACTGGTTTTATTTGTAAAGACTTAGGAATAGGAATGTTTGCTAATTCTTACAGCTAATTGTGGTAAAGATTTTCTAAATAGATGTCTGGTCAATATGGAGCTTTGTAATTCTAAATGTTATCAAGGCGATGTATCACCACGGTTCCCTAAGGTGGATTTGCGGTTTGGGACTTGTTATTCATTTTAAATCAATTCAGTTGGAATTAAAAGATTTCGACTCTTTGACCGATTCCTAGTTCCATGTACAAAAACAGGCTTACACAAATAATATCTAACAATACCATCGTAACACTTAAAACCAAATAAGTAAAGATCTAAATTAATATTAAAAATAATTGTTAAACTAAACAAAACGAGGATTACTCTATCAGATGCTTATCTAAAAACTATGAATCTAGAACTTCCTGAATGCATTATAAGTATTTAAACACGCTATCAAACCTTTTTAAGAATAATAGACTCTTTTAATGGTTTTAAAACGATTATAATCAGTTATCGATACTCCAGTTTAGCTAAGTATGTAATACTGTTAATTTGATACTTATGGCAACAATTATGTTTTATTCATTAGTAAACCGTAATGCTCTTTTATGGTCCAGATAGGGTTCCAAGCATCATTACCCATGACTTGAAATTTTGCTTGTAATGAACAATTAATGTATTCAATTGATATGTAATCAATTAAGGCTACAAGGACCTGATTTTTATTACAAGAAAGTTGTCCATGTTATTAATTTTATAAAGCTGAAGAATTTGTTTGTTTTGTTTTGTTTTGTAAACACGCTAGCCTCAGGCATAACTGCTTCTAATTGATAAAATATTTTTGTATTGGATAGCTCATTTACCGAGGAAGGCCATCTATAACATTACGCTACATCCTTCGGAAGCAGAGTAGCCACCAAAGATACAAGTGAAACGTCGGAGAACATAGTTGTTGAAAAAATAGGCGAGACGACGAAAAAAAAGTAATTAGTCAGTCAGTGAACGAAAAATGACAACGATACAGTGCGTTGAAGTTGCGCGTGACGTCACGATTAGATACAACTTTTCCAGGGCGGTGACGTCAAAAGCCCCCACTCCGGAACTTTGTTGCTCTTTATCTTTGTATTTTTTTATTAATTTGATCAAGCAAAAAATACGTGTCCCGTATTTTTGGCCGATCTACAAGACGGACTAACCAGAATGTCATTTTTTTGTGCTATCGTCATCCCTATTACAAGGAGGTAAAGTTTGTTTGATTTTTAGGATTATTTGCTAACGAGCCCTTGATTTTTAAGCAGACGAAGACGCGAGAAGAAGGGAGTTACAAACTAAAATCATGAACTTTGTATTAATTTAATTATTGAACCAGTTCAATGACGTTTTAACCGGCTTGTTAACTAATTACACCAATCATAAAATCAAGGAAGCAAGCCTAGTCAAGATTATTAAGTCTAGATTCCTTTATTGATTTCTCTTATACCATATTAAGCATGGTTTGTGGAAGTAGGTGTAAACATTACCAGTCCCCCTAGACAAGTGGCATTGTAGAATAGATAGTGAAAGGAAAACGAATGTCAAATGTATGGAGATGTCAAATTGATTAGCGAAAGCTTATGTCAATTCCATACATTTGACAATCTGTTCGTTTTCGTTTTCTATTCTACAATGCTACTTGGCTAGGCATGGTTACGCAAAAGCTGTAGAACCACATCTAGGGTTAGGTCTACTTAGTTTTTAAGACAAAGTTTTGATGACGTAACTATGGTAAAAGAATTACATAATCTTTTGTTTCTAGTGCATTAGAAGGAATAGAAGTCGATGGGTACTGTAACTTGGTGCCGATCCACACGTCATGTCCGTGAACGGGCGCTGTCTGCTGAGACTGGTCATCTCTTAGCTGCCACAGTTATTTTAAATTTTGTTTTTATTGCTTAAATTTACAATATCTCTTCTTACATTATGACTTGTTACGTTGTTCTCACATAGTACTTTAAATTCTACAATGAATGATGTAACCAAATTTTTGTAAACTATTGATTTTTAAAAGAGTGTCCATGGAGTTTCTTGCTCGCTCTTCTCCATGAGACCTACTCCTTGGAACGAGCAACAAGCTTCATTTTTCTGACAGACTGACACCTTGACGATTCAAAAGTACCTGTAAATGGTTTATTTGAATAAATAGTTTTGAGTTTGAGTTTGACTAGAAGTGCCAAGAGTAAGAATCGATATTAAATCGAAGAATCAATGTGATTTAAGATTTCAACATGTTGGTTTTATCGTAAATTTTACTACTACAATTTACAAATTGAAAGAAATAAAATTAAATGTCAATGAGCACCCCATTAGTCTTGTTAAATCTTTACGTGTTGAAACTTTCATAAAGATTGCATACAATAAAAGAAACACTAAAATCAACTTTAAGCCGATGTTCACAATATCTTCTGATGTGCATCTCAATTTGGTAATCTTTTCACTTTTGCAACGGACTTTACAATTAACAACTGATATTCGATTTGTAAACTCATAACTGCAAGCGTTTGCGTAATGTCTGAAACAAATTCATTGACACTGACCAAAGCGATCTCTTACAAAAGCCTACCTCAATGCTGCCCTACTTTCCAAACGTATCTACAGCTACAATTATGTGGACAATATAACAAACAAACAATTATATCACGCAAAATACCACAGCACCTTTGTTATTTACTAGCTCCAAAACGATCCCTATGTCCACACAGTAAAACTCAAAATGGAGAACTTTAAGATTGTATAGCAGCAAATGTAGTTGTTGCTATCGTTGAAGACAATAGAATCGAGGACATTAAGTTCGTGCAAAATGTTTCTGGAATGGCATATGTTCTGGTCGCTGAATATTCTATATCAGACCTTGGCCGATTCAATATAGAGTTTAGATTAATTCGCAGTATTAAGGAATCAGGATATAGTACTAGTTGGCGCCACAATGTACTTTTGGTAGTCAGTATAATGTGGACAATATTACGAAACTGAAGTTAGTGGGCGTTGGATCTGATCTAGATCTATTGTTACAGCAATTGAGCTAAATGCTAGTGGACTGTGGTGCAGTCTGTCATTATAAAATTACTGGTTCAGAACTTACAACATTCTACTCAATTATATTTTGTAACAAAGGGCTTCACAGAATTCTGCAGACTGGAATTGCCTTATTCTTTTCACTCGTAACCATATTAGCGAAAGAATATCGCAAAGTTTATTAAAGTTATAACTGATATGATTTACTAATTATGGGCTAATTTTAGCCTACCTTATTCCTCTGAACCATTGCTTTGTTATTACACCCAGGCAATCTCATTCTATCATCTCATGTAAAGCAATTTGACGACAAATTGCATTTTTGTATTGTTTCAAGTAATCCGGAGTCTTGCCTCATTAGTATAAAACTATGGGTCTGTAAATTAGTATGGAAAATAATATATTTTTGAAATAATCATAGGAGCAATTTAAAGCTAATATTTTACTTCAATGTTACTCTTAACAAAAAGGTTAAAAGCTTAATTTGTTCACCAAATTAAGCTACGACTCCTTGGTGAAGTAAAAACAAAAAAAAAAAGTGTCAAAAGAAATGAAAAAAAAAAACGGTAAACTCTCACTATTTCTGAAGACAATATATTGTCCAAAACCCGTTCGTTTTACGTATATTGTCAGTTGTTTGGTGAAAAAAATATAATTTAAAATGTAAACCGTTGTTTTTAAAAATATTCTTGTGAATTGTCTTGTCTACTTTGATCTATAAAATGTGCATAATGTCGCACGTGTGGGCATTGACCATTTAATATTTTGTATTCTGGTTATGAGTAGGTAAATATAATCTAGTTGGGTAGAGCGACGTGCATTTCATTGTCTTGAGAGAATTGCATTGTGTTAAGAGGTTTTTATACAAAAGGTGCGTTTTTAAAACGAAGAGATATATAAATGTTTTTTATTAAATTCGATTAACTATTGTTATACATACTGAATTCATTTTTAAATATGACTAAAAAACCTTTAAAATTTTAGAAAATAGTAGCTTACCAGCATCGAGAATAGGGTCCAATCTTCCGGTGGTCAGGGCTCCAGGAAAGGAACCCTGAGCACCCTGACCCTTATTATTATTAATACTGCAATCCTCACCATTAATTTTGGTCCTTTTGTGGTACAAATTGGTCCTCATCAACCTTTTATTTTTTCTATCACTCACAGTTTGTACTTTAGCTCTAGAATTTTATCTTAACAGAAACAAATAAATCAACCAGATCCTTCACAAACATGACCTATCCAAAACTACAGTATGGTTCCACAAAAACCAAGGTTCTCCACCCATTGTGCACTGACACACTGGTTCCGTACAAAGAACATATCGATAAGAACACAATAAACAATAACGTTCGTGTATTGCAATTACAACACTGTTATGCGACTAACGATTGTCGAATTGTTCGGACTTGCGATTAAGCGACTTTTTTTCGATGTTACGTCAGAAATTCTTGGGAGTAACTGAATAGAATGGTATGTTTGAGTTATGCGTGAAAAAAGTATTAGGAATTTTAATTTACCTTGCAATTTAGAGGTCATAGACATCGTTCTAGAGATAGAAAAGAAAATTCTGACCGTCGTTTAAGAAAAAAAAACCGTACTATTATAAACTCGAAAGTAACTTCTGACTATTCAATCATTAGCTCTTAACAGCAAAAAACTGAACTGATCGTAAGGATATTTGACAAGGAAGTAGCATGACATTAAATGAGGCTACGTTTTAATTCACAACTGCTATTTCCGATATCCAAGAACCAACATTACGAAAAAAAAAACTAAATTTCGATTTAAATAAACTAACAACCAACTCCTTACTAAAGATCAACAAATCAGCTCATCAACAAAAACAAATCCATCTAATGCGACAAATCGCAGCACATGAGGAACGACTTGTCGCAAATTATGATAGTAATGGTCGTGTGGGCAGATTGTCGATCTAGTTTAGCGACGGGGCGTACTACTGACGTCGGTAACTAGGTCAAAGTGCCAGGTGGGTTCGTTGGTCGCAGCATTTAGCAATACTGTAAGCCAATGAAGTCTAAGTACTAACTTTGTTTCTATAGTTTCAACTTTGAATTCTGTTCCATTGTCTTTAACTGGTTTATGACTGTGAAGTTGTTCTTTATATAGTCTATTTCTATTTTTTCATTACTTATGATTTTTATTAGAGTAAGATAATATGTTTCTTATTAATATTTTGATTTCTTCTACTACCTCAAGGTGAAAACTTAACGTTTTTGGAAAATCAATTTAACTTCGATTTCTATATTCCCAAAAAGAAGAATCGTTTCGTTTTTAACTAACATCAAAATAGAGGACATTCTCAATACATTGAAATCTTTTGTTATAAAATAGCCAATTAGATTCAATGAAAGATTTTTTTCATTCTCAAGAATGACTTAAGTCATTCTAAAACATTTTTATCACTTGAAATCATGTAGTTCACTCATTTGAACTCGAGCACTCGCGTAAGTTGTTTAATTCTATTTTTGCGTAAAATGTCGCGATAAAGGAGGCCATTCCCTTATATTGTAAATAGACCGATTGTTAGCCTTAAAGGTATCTTTTATTTTTTGCCCGTTTCTGTTACTCTGCTGACAACGAGCAAATTCTTGTTCCACTTTTAATATTTAGTAGTAAAATGAAGAACACTCGAAACCGTTTAATCTACAATATTTCCAGATATTAAATAAGCTTAAAAAAAATTAAAAAGATTTTGGGTTGGCAATCATGAAAGTAATTTTATAGTTGTTAAGAAATTATGATTCAATGAGCTTACGGCGAATCACAATCTAGAGCATTAAATAGTATTAACCAACCAACGATGAATCACAAAGAAAACCCAGCATCAAACAGAAACATAACAATTATATCTATGCCTCTATTTTTATTTCCCTACCTGTAGCGCATGTGCACCAACTTCCTACAAGATAGGTCCAATTAATTCACATAAAATTAGAAGCCGACTCACTATCAGTGGCTTGCAGTCCTAATTATTGGAGGGAATGTTCGATCTTTATTGTTCGCTGTTCGGCCGAGCTTACATTAGATCTGCACTAATTAAATGCTAGTGTAAGAGCTTGGTTTCATTAAAATGGCGATTTTCGTGTGGATCTGATAGCGCGTGCGCCGGCGGCGACACTTCCTACTTGTAGCCGGTGTAAAAACTAGAGGCGCAATACTCGCTTTAAATAAATCCTGAATTAAATGGAGAGGAGTTTGAGGTAAGTTTTAAAGCGGATTATGGTTGGTGGTTTAATTTATAGTGAAATTTTCATAGTGGTTTTAAAAAAATATGTTTTAGATATTAACATTTTTGGTCCTTCGAGCCGCAATTTTGGTAGAGGCATAAGAGTAAATATTACAAAGCCGTGTAGATTCTGAATTGAATGGAGAGGGTTTTGAGGTAAGTTTTAAGGCGGATTATAGTTTTTGGTTAATTTAAAGTAAATATTTATTTTAATATTGATTTTGGAAAAGTATGTTTTGGTTTGTCATTTTTGGTCCTTCGAGCCCCAATTTTGGTAGACATCAAACATTTTACTCATTATAGTGCGATGCCGACGTCCCTTGGCGTATTTAGGCAAATATTTGCGTATTCGATGTAACGCAACATAAATCATATTTCAATAAAACTGGAGTACAATTACCTTTATTACAAAAGTAAAGGCGAATATTTAGCCAATTAAGCCAAGTTAAGTCGCCCTATTAGGTTACAAGATTACTTTTGGTAAAGTGATAAAGCTGTCAAAAGGACCATTTTACTTCAAACAACATAATAATTTACCCAACTAATAACTTTAAGACAAACCTATAGAAACCTAGTACATTATGGTCAACGTACAGAATTGTATAAAATCACAGCGCACACGACATTGCACGATGATCTACGACGCGACAGACTTCCGTATCATTACGGGTTGGAGGGAGTGCGGCGGCGCGCGCGCAGATCACATCGGCACGCGCCACCACTCTTATCATCTTAATTCTATGTATTTATTCAATATCCAGTGAATAGACGAAGAATGAAGGATACATGAGGACTCTGTTTGTAAATTATTCTTACATTTTAGAATTTGAAGAGTGAATTTGCAAAAGGTATAATATTTACACCATGATCTTTGAAATCGATAGAAGAATGTTTAAGGTAGCCATTGACGGTCATTTTTTGCGTCAGTCTAGTGTCGAAAAACTGTGGCGTCACTCCAAATGGTTTAATAGGCGGTCAACCATCTCTGGCATGGCGATTCGACACTCACGATCAAATTTTGGACGTACGTTAGTTCAACTGACGCGCCAAAATTACCGTCAATGGCCACCTTTACAGCAAGTAATTTCAAAAGAAATGCCACGATATTTTCTAAAGTGTAGTGACCATCATAAGTATAGGGACGGTATCAGAGCATGACGATTGGCACACATTGCTAACAACCTGGGAATGAAAAGGGAAATGCAATTCAGTGCAAATTCTTAGCATTGGTGTAGAACTTGTTTCTATCGAAGATGAAGGTGGTTGTTATAAAGAGAAAAAAAGGCGGTTGTTATAGTAAGTCAGCTTCAAACCATGGCAATATTAAAGTTAATAACAATCCAAAAGTAACTACAGCTACAAACTGTACTAACAACCGTAATTAGCATGAGAAACGAACAATATTTGGCAACACTACGCCTAAATATTGCTACATGTAAATATATTTATTACTACCCATTTAAATGGCTACAACCGACACTAAATGAACCGCAATCACTTGGTTTTCAACAGCTCAATCTGTCACAACCTCAAGGAAACATACAGTATCTCTTATTTCTACTATATCGTTAGTTGGGTCACGAACTATTAGCAGTTACTTGATCTACTAGTTAGTTGATCACGCTTATCACGCTAATTATTTGGTACATGTCCGGTGACAGGTTTTCAAGCAATTAGTGAGAGCGTTGCTACCGTTAATTAGTATTATATTGATACACAATCATTTCGCAGTACCGCTACTCGATCCAAGTATAGTAATTTAAGAAACGTTTAATTTATTAACTATAATTTGGTGTATAGTATTTGATCTGAAGTTATGAGCGAAAATAACAACAAAGGTATTTGGTAGTCGACAAAGTGGGAAGTTCAATTTGCTTTTTAATCCTTTTAATGTTATAGTGTTTTTTTTTACTTGTTTTATTACTGCTTAATTGCTTATATGTCTCACTGCTGAGAAAAAAACTCTTTCTAATCCTATTCGACAGCTTGCTTGAGGTAATCTTCATCAGAGTGATCTCGTCGCTACAATTTGGATACCTGTTTTAGTCTCTAAAAACTGTTTCTACCAAGATTATAGATTTATTTGCAACGGATTCTGAGCTATAAACAGCTCTTGTCGAAACCTGCCTGTTAACGTATCAATCCTCGTAACCTCAATGTGTGTTGGCCACATTGTTGAGCAATTGATTGGCATAATCAAAACGTTATCGACGTTTTCGCACGCGAGGTTGCCTAACACTACCTCACCGCTACAAGGGATAGGTGATATGATAATATACGTAAGGATGTTGAAGTGTTTACAATTACTGATTCGGTTGAACAAGAGGCTTGTTACTGCAGCCTCCATATACTACGGATAATTGGACAATCAGGGCCCTTGAAAGGACTATGGGTTTGTCCTTAATGATTGTAAGTCAGATAAAGGGAATAGTTACTGCTTTGGTATAATTTCTGTTTTTGTAACGTCAATAAATAAGTATAGCGCAAGATAATTAACAGAAAACCTTTGGAAGAACCACAAAATAAAAAAAAACGCATATTTAAACAACATTTTTAAAATATGAAATTAAATCAAGTTACTATATTAAGCATCTTGTTAAAGCCGTGTTCTCGAATCTCATTTATCATAATTACGTTTTATCTCGTGTTTGTTCAACACCTACTCGCTCCGCAAAACTTTCACTATCATGCGAACTGACACGAATTATGATCTTGATAACCATTTATTCTTTACTAAAACAGGTGAAACTACAGTTAGTATCGTTGTCGTAACCTTGCTTGAACCACGCTTCGTTGAGTCCGTGTCTTTTGTTAGTGGTTACTTCAGCGTCTATATATAATTCACACCATTCATTGGCTTTAAAAAAGTTAGCGTTATTGGCCTTTTAATTATGTCAGAAATACACACATTAGTCGTTAGAAGCAGTTTGTGATTTATCGGAGTTTTGTGCAAAAGCGTAAAATTGAAGTAGTCACTTTGTTTTTAACTTGATTGGATAAAACGATAAATGAAACTGTAACAATGATGTACGGGAAGTTGTAATTATCGCAGTACAAGATTTGTTTGTTTACGTATTATACACGAGAAACCTCCATGGAAATGGAATCAACCTTGGAAGCAAAAATGTTTGACTATAGAATATGATTAAAAAGGCATTGAACATTTACTTAAGTTATTTGACCTATGGTCAAATTATAATTTTTACCTTTAACCGTTTCCTAATTAAAACTACTCTTACAAATAAGGTCAACCAAATAGACAACTGACGAAAACGAATGACAAAGCCGCATTCACATTGGTAAAATAATGAGCTGAATGTCTCGTTCTAATCGATAAGCAAAACGTATCACGACAACGTGACTCCAACAGGTCTTAGTGGACCAGAAATACTTGCACAATAGTAATTATATTGAGTAACGATAAACCATAACGATAATGGTGGACAATTAAAAGTACAAGTAGTTAATCCCATTGACATAGAAACAAATTCAAGTAATTATCTTAACAAGGTTGGGGTAGTTGTAGAAATGTAATAGTTTATAAATGAATGTTGTAATAAAAACTAACTCACATATAATTGTGCACCTCTAAATGGTAAAATCAATTAAACATGTCATACCATTGATAATTCACAAGAGTGGTTCAAGGTCTGTCCTGAGATTGATATAACTGACTAAGACAATGAACCGACAAATTAATTGAAACCAACAGCTGATTAAGAAGTGTAACAATGTAAACTTGAAGTTATTGAAGAAATTGTTATCAGCAACATTAACCTGACAGTTATTGATTAGGAACAAGAAATTAATATGCTTGCAGCTATTAAGCGGAATTGTTTAGAATTTAGAGCACCCACGTGCCACAATGGAGCCGACTAAGGCACGGCTGAGGCTAAGCCGTTCGCAATGCAGACATTTCGCAATTATGCTAAGATTAGTTTCAACTTGATTTATAATTAAAAGGCACTTAGCGTTTGTTAAATGTCTGTTTCTGAGTAAGATATTGGTCGATTTCGGAAATGTTAAAGGAAATTCTATCAAAACCAGTTCCAGATAACATTCGAATTAGTAGTTCATGAATAATTTTAAGTATCTGGGCATCGAAAATTGTCGTGAACAGTACAGTATTTAACACTTTAATAAACGTTACTAAACTAAAATGATTTATTAACAACATCTATACTAAAAATATATCAAAAGAGTATTAGGTATTGAAAAAGTTTGAACCCCAAAAAAGAAGATATGATAATTATTATTTCAAGCGTCCGTATGTATCCGCAAAAACCACACTTTACTTTAACCGAGAACCATGAACTTATGTACCAACACCTACTTTTCATTATTCATATTTGGAAAACAAACATTGATTTCAGTGACTCCTAAGTTGTTTAAAACTTCTTTTGTTATAACATGTTCTCTTACCTCATGCCATCAAATCCGTCATCAGAGCCGTTGATAGTGAGCACCGGCGCACGCGCGTACGCTTTGGCAACGCGTCTGTTCCTCTCGAACACTATCACCTTTGCCCATATCTCGTCGTCTATCTGTGTCCATTTGTCCAGTACTTCCTGTATGTGTTCCTGTGGACAATAAATGTAAATTAAAAAATTAGCTGCAGCAATTGACCAACTGTTAAAATGATTTGAATCATCTTTTTCATTGTTCTTTTTTCTCATGTCATCATCGATTATTCTTTGATTAATTGATAAAAAAAAAATATAATATCCTGGGACATCTTACACACGGCTATCTGATCCCAAGCTAAGCAGAGCTTGTGTTATGGTAATCAGACAACTGATTTACATACAAACTTATATAATTTTTAAATACATACATATTATAGATAAATAACACCCAGACACAGAACAAACAATTATGTTCATCACACAAAGTTTGTCCTGGGTGGGAATCGAACCCACGACCTCTGGCTTAGCAGTCAGGGTCACTGACCACTAGACAAACAGGCCCGTATTCCTTTTACTATGTTAAAATATAAATGAATCTCACTGTTTCTACTAAATTAACTCCTTGTAAATATACATATTTTGACTAAGATTAGTTCATCACCTACTAAGTCTTAACCGATAGCAAGTTACAAATACATTTACAGTTTCATTCATAAACTTCTATGTAGGTCTCTGCCAGTTTTTAATGTCCAGAACCTTTATTACCACTACAATAAAAACATTACCTGACACGACAACAGTTTCATTACACGTATTTACCAAAACGTTTTCATTCATATTGTCTTGCAAAACGTCTATTTAAGAATAACCTTGCTTTGCGTTACTTTTGTAAGGTATGATTACTGAAGTTTAGATATTAATCCTAATGTAGCAATGTTGTTGTAATCAGATGACATCGTCGCGGCCGCAACATGAGTTCCGCTCTAGTAACTGACTCTGTTTGCTGTGTGGGTTACATTTGCATGTCAGGAGTTATTTTGTGTCATATTAAGTTGTTCAAAAATCTTCTGGAAGATTATAAGGGCTTTCAAATGTAGAAAATTAGGGTTATAATCGAAATTGCTTCTGTCACTAAACAGTTTAAATTGAGAATTACATTTGTTTTATTGACATACAGAAAGACTGCTTCCTTGGTCTCGTAGACCCGAGCATCGTGATAAAAGTGGAGTTCTGGGATCGATTAGCTCTTGTGTGCCTTGGAAATACTTAGAAGGGACACAGCTCTCCTGATTAGCTTTCATCGATCTCTAATAGTCGTCGTAGTCGCATCCCGACAATCTGACAATCAGTCTTACTAAATCTAGGTATCTCTGAATACCCAGTAACTGGATTGTGAAGATAGGAGAGGCCATGCAAAATACGAATATTAGGAACGGCACTTGAACAGAAGCAGCTAACCCAATCTGACCAAACCTAACATACCTGAATAAAAGCTTGGCAAATGATGATGTAAGTGATATCAATATACGATATAACATTTCATTGTGGGTGGTAAATACCAAATGTAATTGCTTTTGATTCCTTTATTTACATTTAATAATATGAAGATATGAATGACTCAAATACAAAACACGATGACGGATGAACGTTTACAAATGATCGTAATTACTGACTTTGCAAAAAATCTACACAAAGGCTCTGATGACGCAATAAAACGATCAATCAATATTGTGATGATTTATAGTAAAAATATCGACGATTCTATTGGTATTATTAACAAGGAAGACCAGTATGGGAAGCTGTTGGAAAACAAAGGAAATCCTGCCTAATTGTTGGAGAGATTACGATTTTGTTTTCTTTGAAGCGACTTGTTCGATTCTGTAGCAATTTGAACGGGCCTCGGCCTGTGTAAACGTTCCCTTTTTTACCCACATATGACAATAACTAGGCAATTTTGCTACTAAAAAGCTGTGTTTGAAAATAGACCGTTACATAAAGTATTGAAACGATTCTGTACCGCAATAACTAGTTAGGGTTAAAAGATTGTGTTACATTGTGTTATTTACTTTTAGTTAATTAGTAAAAGAGGATTGTTTTAATTGCTTTATAAAAGATCGTGATCAGCCAATGAAATATGAATTATTTGTTAAACCTCCGTTTGAAAATGTTATCTTTCTTTTTAGAAACTAACTTGGATTTTTTTCAACTTATCTGCGTCTAATGTCGTTATTAATCAAGAAATAATTAAAAATCAATTTGTGGTTTTATTTATCTATTCTTTGAGAAAATAGAAAAGGTATAATGGAAACACTAATAACAGATATTTATACAAAATAAATGATATTAATGTATATGGTTTCGAATTTTATGATGTGTTTGTTTTGTTTTCTATTGTCCCACGTTAGAAATTGCTTGTGGAAAAACATATAAATTCACATACACAAACAGCAAACAAGGTGTTAGTGAAACGCGGAATAAACTATTTTCCCGTACGTTTAGAACTCTATCAAAAAACATACAATAAACAAAAGCTATATTCATATTAACAGTTTCTTGTTCAATAATTGCCAAGATGGTTTATACTTTTTTAAATTTCCGCAAACCATTAGATACGTCGGGTAACTTTCGATTTCATATGAATGCCGTGATTGTAGCTTAAACTGTTTTGATGTAGCGGTATTAATGTTTATTTTCCATTTTTACGAACAGTCTTTTTCAATTCTAAGTTATTGTATTTGTGTACAAAAGAGGAAAACTTTTATCACAGGTATTTTGTTTTAATTTTAACAGTTATTTATATACCTAATAACGGATATCTTTATTTAGCCTCAGTTATCGCTCTAAATTTAACTAATATTGTTGGTTGACACTAAGACAACAGAAGTTTTTAACTGTTAGATGATAATGTTTTCTCTCTCTACTTTTGGCAATTAAGCCAAGTTATTGATAGGCCAGCGCTCAATTGTAAGCTAGCATTTTAGCAAAAAATGAAAATACCACTAAATCATCTCACAAAGAATAAATAAATAAATATCCTGGGACAACTCACACACGGTCATCTCATCCCAAACAAAGCAGTGCTTGTACTATGGTAACCAGATAACTGATATACATATTTAAATAATTTATAAATACATACATCTATAATATTGATAAATTACACCCGGACACAGAACAAACAATCATGCTCATCACACGACCTCTGGCTTAGCAGTCAGGGTCACTAACCACTAGACCAACTAATTTACAGGCCCGTCAAAGATTGCAGGTAAAATTCAGTCTTAGGGTTTCTAAAGGCACTCAATTAGTCTACCATTCTATCTATAGATGACGACTTCTAATGACATGACATCGGCATCTTTAGAACCTAACAAACACAAGATAAAATAAAAAAGAAAGCGAAATTAGCTCATTACCATTTGTCCAGCCAGCTTAGCTATTCACAAACTTAAGAACATGTAAAGCCATCAGCCAAATGATCCAATTACTGTACGACTTCATATTATAATGCGTCAGTCTAACGACTTATTCAGTGTACTAAATCAAATTCGCAATCACTGCTAGCTTTCTCCTCATTACCGTATCTTTACATCAAATCCTAAAGAATCAATCATAGTGGCTCTGCAATTCGTGGCCATATAGGGATGGTGATAAGGAATTAAATGTATCGATATCAAACTCTATGATGGTATCGATAAACTTTATACCAGTAGAATAAAACTCAACATTCCTGAAAGTAGTGGGAAAGAAGAAATTCAATATGGAAAGATTCAGCTGTATCTTTCCATATTACATTTTTTTTTTTTTGTTTTCTTTTATACACTTTTCAGATTTCTCTATTTCATTGTATGGTTCGCGGATGCAAAGAAGAAAATTACTGAAACAATAGCACTAATTCCATGATTGGGAAGCTGGGGTGCTTGGACAGAAAACCTCCACGTGTGCCCGAGGGCTGGAGTTCGCTTATGGATTCTTCCGGGGCGAAGACCAGTCCGAGGGACGGTGCACCCTGGGAGGTGGGCAACGACTCGTCATTGGGTACGTTGTGCCTGTGGGGTCTCGTTGCCCACTTGCCAATATTCTGTCGCGGAGGACTCCACCACCTGTCCCTCTGACTAGCAGAGGGCAGTGTGTGTTGGAGTCGGGGAACGGGCTCTGCGTGCACTCACCCTGCCGCAGAGCAGGCAGCTGGGGGTCGTCATCCCTAGCTGCCCCCGTTGATCTCGTAGCCCCGTAGTCTGTTACGGTCATGTCTCTGACTTTCGACGGGGGTCGAGGGCCTTGGCTTAACCGCCCGGGCCGCGAGGTAGACAACCTCTATAAAAAATTACCTCTAATACCAAGTTCTGGTGCGTGGCGAAGGTACGAATGGCTGAGGAGTAGTGTCGTCTGTTTGTGGACGGCGCATCAGTCTCTAGCGCACCCCCAGCCAGGGAACCGGTGGACCCTCTGGTTGGGTTACAAATGTACACTTGCCCAGGGACAGGGGGTTACCCTGGGTGTACCTCTTAAATCCCCCACACTCGTGGGATCAATTATGAGCACAAATTTAAAAAAGAACAAACACACCGATGGGAAGGAGGACGAAGCGCGGTCAGGGACCGATGCAGGTATGGTCTCGAGCTCGGGGAGCTCGAGTTCGGAGGGCTCGGGCTCAAGGAGCTCGAAACGTAGCAGAGGGAGCCGCAACCGCAAGCGGACGATGTCGGAGGGCGCCTCGTCGTCCTCCGACAGCGAAATTACGGCTCCGGCCCCCAAAATCCCCACCAGCAGGCGGGGTGCGGGCCGAGCAGGAGGAGGGGGGCGCAAGCTCCCAGCGCAGGAGGCTGCGCGGCGAGCCGAAAGGCTCGCCTTGGAGGGGCGTCACCCCGGAGCGGCTGCAGTGCAGGCTCCGAGGGATGAGCCAGCCGCCGCGAGGAGCTCCAAGGAGGAGCGAGCGGCCGGGCTGGCAAAGGTGGTGGGGGAGGCGCTGGCGATGGTGGCCCTCAAGCGTAAAAAGGGGTCAAAGGACGCGGCCATCGCGGAGGCCACCGCCTCGATAATGGCGGCGGCGGAGGAGGCCGACATGGCCGCAATGCGGGCGAATTTAGCCCGCCTAACTGCGGCCATGGACGCCCTCCAAAAAGAAAACGCGAAGTTGCGCGCGGAGCTAGCCAGGCTCCGGGGGGACGCGCCCCGCAGGGAGGAGCCCAGGGAGCGGGACTCCCAATTTCAGACCCTGTTGCAGGGCATGACCGACCTCCAGCGCCGCTTCTCGGCGCTGGAAGGCAGGGTCCTCCGGCCCCCGCTCGCGTCCAACCGAGCGGCCCCGGCGACGTCGGCAGCAAGGCCGGCGGCATCCTTTGCTGCTGTGGCCGCGGCTCCTGCGGCGAAGCGCGCCGCCGCCGCGCCTCAAACGCCGGCGCCGGCGGGAAAGAAGACCGCGCCGCCCAAAAAGGGCAAAGTGGCGCAGCAGCAGAGAGCGGCAGGGGCACCCGCGGCCAGTGCGGCTGCACCACGCCCCCCGCCGCCTCCCTCTTCTCCCCCGACTGCCGAAAGCCCGGCTGAGCCCGGCTGGCAAGTCGCCGGGGAGAAGAAAAAGGCGGCCAAGGCGGCCAGGGCCGCCAAAAAGCGGCAACGGCAGCGGGAGCGCCGCAAGGCCAAGAGCCTCGCGGCCAAGCTCCGCGCTTCAAAAACGGCAGCGGTGGTCATCACCCTGCAGCCGGACGCTGAAAAGAGGGGCGTCACCTACGGGGCGGTCCTCGCAAAGGCCAAGGCGGCGGTGAACCTCGCCGAGATCGGCGTGACCGAAGGCCTGCGGCTCCGTGTTACTGCGACTGGAGCCCGCATGCTGGAGGTCCCAGGGGCAACCAGCGGCCCCGTCGCCGACGCCTTGGCTGAAAGGCTGCGGGCGGCACTCCAGGCGGATGAGGCCAGAGTGTCCAGGCCTACCATGCGCGCAGACATGCGCATCATGGGCCTGGACGACTCCGCCACTAATGAGGAGATAGTGGCCGCCGTCGTCGAGGCGGGAAGCTGCGCGGCTGGCGATGTGCGCGTGGGAGCCATCCGCCTTGACCGCTCCGGGCTGGGAGCGGTCACTGTTAGCTGCCCCGTACAGGCGGCGAAGGCTATAGAGGGCCACGGCAGGCTGAAGGTGGGCTGGACCTCGGCGCAAGTGAAGCTGATGGAGCCCAGGCCTCTGCGGTGCTACAGGTGCCAGGTAGGGCACCATGTTGGTGTCCGCTGCACCGCGGAGGTGGACCGTAGCGGGGACTGCTTCCGCTGCGGTCAGCCCGGTCACAAGGCCGGCTCGTGCACTGCCGCGCCGCACTGCTACTTATGTGCGGCAGCTGGCAAGCCGGCTGATCACCGGGCTGGGGGCAGGGCTTGCGCCCCACCCGCCAAGACCAGAGGCAAGGGCAGAGGACCCTCTGCCGCCGCTGCCGCCGCTCCCGTTGCGGCCGCCACTCCCGCTGCCGCCGCTGCTCCCGCTGCTGCCGCCGCTCCCGCCGTACCCGCCGCTGCCGCGCCTGCCGCTGCCGCCGCGACTACCGAGGCCGCAATGGAGTGCCAATAATGGCTCCATTGCGCCTCCTACAGGCGAACATAAACCACTGCGCCGCCGCTCAGGATCTGTTGCTCCAGAGCATGGCGCAGTGGTCGATCAATATCGCCGTGGTCTCCGAGCCGTACTTTGTCCCGCCCAGGGATTCTTGGGTGGAGGACCTGAGCGGCTCGGTGACCATCATTTCGTCGGCCGCCGCCGGTACCCCGACCCTCGAGGGTGTCAAGAGGGCACAGGGGTGCGTTGCGGCACGGTTCGGGGAGATCGCCGTGGTAGGCGTCTATCTCTCCCCGAGCCGATCCCTCGTCGAACTCCACAACTCCCTTATGGAGCTGAGCGTCGTCGTCGCCGGGTTCCGAACCCTCCCCGTGCTCGTTCTCGGGGACTTCAATGCCAAAAACTTGGCTTGGGGCTCCCGATACACTGACGCACGGGGCAGAATGGTGGAAGACTGGGCCCTAGAGGTAGGCCTAGTCGTGTTGAACCAGGGTACCGTCCCCACGTGTGTGCGGATGCGGGGTGAGTCGGTGGTGGACATCTCGTTCGCCAGCCCCGCTCTGTCACCGCGTGTCGTTGACTGGCGCGTAATGGAGGAGGTGGAGACGTTCTCCGACCACCGGTACATCCGGTTTGACGTCTCCGCCCAGACCTCCGCTGCGCCGGTCCGACGGACCCCAAGCGGTCCGCGTTGGGCGCTGAAGCAGCTGGACCGGGAGCTTCTCCTGGAAGCCTCGATAGTGCAGGCCTGGGTGTCATCACCGGACAGGCCTGCCGACATCAACGCCGAGGCTGGGTGGTTCCAGGAGGCCATGTCCGAGATCTGTGACATGGCAATGCCCCGGGTTCAGCCTGGAAGGGGTCAGCGCCAGGTGTACTGGTGGTCGCCGCAAATCGCGTCCCTACGCGAGGCGTGCGTGGCTGCGCGACGCCGGTACACCAGACACCGCAGGCTCCGTATCCGCCCTGTGGATGCGGATGCCATCGAGGCGGAGCTATATGAGGGGTACAGAGCTGCGAAGAAAGCCCTCCGACTGGAGGTAGTGCGGGCCAAATCTTCGGCCCGCCAGGAGATGCTGGGGACTCTGGACAGAGATCCGTGGGGGCGCCCCTACTTGGCGGTGCGGGGCAAGCTCCGCACCGCGGGCCCCCCCCTGACGCAGAGTCTCCGGCCTCAGATCGTGGAGGGCGTGGTGAGCGCTCTGTTCCCTTCGCGGGGGGAGTTCACTCCCCCGCTCATGGCTCCGCCACCGGCGGTGTCCGATGCGGACCGCGACGGCGACGACGACGACGTTCCAGAAGTGACCGAGGTAGAGCTGGGAGCGGCGGTGCTAAGGCTTAGGGCCAAGAACACCGCCCCAGGACCCGACGGCCTACCAGGAAAGGCCTGGGTCCTGGCCTTAGGGGCTCTCGGGCCTCGACTAAGGGGGCTCTTTAGCGCATGCATGGAGGAGGGCCAGTTCCCACTTCGTTGGAAGACCGGGAAGCTGGTCCTTATTCCGAAGCCGGGGCGTCCTGCGGACTCTCCGTCCGCGTACCGGCCCATCGTTTTGCTCGACGAGGCGGGCAAGCTCTTGGAGAGAGTAATTGCGAGCCGTCTCGTCGAGCGGCTGATGCGGGTGGGGCCGAATCTAGCGGACGGCCAGTTCGGCTTTCGCAGAGGACGCTCCACGGTGGACGCCATCATGCGCGTGCGGGCCCTCACGACAGGGGATGCGGTGGCACGGGGCAGGGTCGTCTTGGCGGTGTCTCTTGACATCGCCAACGCCTTCAATACCCTGCCTTGGGGGTGCATAGCGGCCGCATTACGGTATCACCGAATGCCGGCCTACCTCTGTCGTGTGGTCGAGGCCTACCTGACGGACAGAGCCGTCATCTACCCCGGTCACGAGGGAGTGTGGAGTCGACGAGGGATGTCGTGCGGTGTTCCACAGGGATCGGTCTTGGGGCCGCTCCTGTGGGACATCGGGTACGACTGGGTGCTGCGCGCCGACCTTCCCGAAGGCGTCAGCGTAGTGTGCTACGCTGACGACACGCTAGTCCTAGCGCAGGGAAGGTCGTTCCAGGCGGCGGCCGACTTAATGTCGAGTGGTGTTGCGACAGTCGTGGACAGGATCCGGCAACTGGGACTTGAGGTGGCTCTGCACAAGTCCGAGGCCATGTGTTTTCATGGCCCTCGGCACCGGCCACCTCCGGGGTCTCAGATAACGGTAGGAGGGGTTCACATCGGTGTCGAGTCGACGATAAAGTACCTGGGACTTGTCCTCGACAACCGATGGAACTTCACGGAGCATTTCCGACGTTTGGGCCCCAAACTGGCGAGGGCTGGAGCTGCCCTCAAACGGCTCCTGCCCAATCTCGGTGGCCCAAACGCCTCCTGCCGGAGGCTCTACGCGGGGATCGTGCGGTCCATGGCCCTCTACGGGGCTCCGGTGTGGGCGCCCAACCTAGCCAAGGCTCCGGCCCGGCTTCTGAGGGCGTCCCAGAGGGTCATGGCGATTCGCATGGTGCGGGGATACCGCACGATCTCCTGCGAGGCGGCATGCCTCCTTGCCGGCACTCCGCCGTGGGATCTGGAGGCAACAGTCCTTGCACACACGTACGAGTGGCGCGTGGAAGTGCAACGCCGGGGCGAAGTCCTGCCGCCGCGGGTTATCGCGGCACGGCTCACGGAGCTCCGGCGAGATCTCAGGGCGGAGTGGAGACAGCGACTGTCGCAACCTAGTGCTGGGCACGCCGTGATAGCGGCGGTAAGACCCCTCTTTGAGGAGTGGCTGGAGAGGCGCCACGGCGCTCTCACGTTTCGCCTGACACAGGTCCTCACCGGACATGGTCAGTTCGGGAGGTTCCTGTGTCGGATTCAGGCGGAAGCGACGCCTGGGTGTCACCACTGCAGCAACGGTCGCCTGGAGGACACAGTCGAGCACACGGTGGAGGTGTGCCGCGCATGGGCGGACCATAGACGTGTCCTCGTAGAGGCGATCGGCGGCGGTGACCTCTCGCGCCCAGCGCTGGTTCAGGCCATGCTGCGGGGCGAGACGGAATGGGATGCCGTCGCCTCCTTCTGCGAAGCAGTTATGCTAGTGAAGGAAGCGGCGGCGCGCGAGAGGCAACGACGAGCCTCTCGCCCCGGACAAAGACCCAGGCGAAGACGTCGAGAGTCGCAAGACGACTACCGGCCACCGTAGGCGCGGTTCTGCGGATGGCGAGCGATGGGTAGCTCGCCGCCCGGCTAGGACCAGGACCGCGTAGACGGCGCGTTTTGTTCCACGCGCGCCTCAAAGAGAAGGAGTCAGCACAGGAAGGGGCCCAACAGGGCCAACGCCTGCCGGGGTTGCGGAATGTTATGTTTATAACTGTTGCCGTGACCCTGGAACGTGGGGGGCAATCGAGGGAACATGAGTGGGTTTTAGTCAGTAAGAGTCTGACACACCCTCCCGCCGCACCCAGGACGGGAGCAGTCATTGGATGGTTTCCCACTCACCAAAAAAAAAAAAAAAAAAAATGATTGGGAAGCTGGAGTTTTTAATTAGTTTTTTTTCTTTATCTAATAGTTTTATATGTTCATTTCTGACACCTTTGAAAACCACAAAAACCTTTTAATCGCATTACTTTCTCTTACACACTTATCGATAGCCTGCCTCATTCCTAGTCTATAAATCCTTCTACAGATTTGCTAGTACAGATTGTACTGCACAATTCGTGGCGTCATCCTTCTCATAATCTAGCCTCATATTGTCATATTCAGTTCGTTATTTGCCTGAATAGCCTTCGTTAGTGCCATTTTGTATTTACTCGCGAATGGACAGTCAGTCATGCTTAATCATTCAACTGATTTATAGCTCAGGATAGCATATTGTGGCAAACAGATAACGCTTGATGTTTTAGCAAGACTCACTAGATGGCGTGACGATGACATTTGAAGAAGTACAATGGTCAGTAAATGATAGAATGAAGGTAATGGTGAGGTTCAGAAGTTATGACAAGATAATGTACAGATTAGTTGCTATTTTGTTTAATTTATTGATTTGTAGTCCGAAGATAGAGATTGATGAGACAACAATGAAAGGAAAATCCTAATTGATGAGTTGACACAAATAGAAAGGGTGCAAGCAAGAGTGAATAGAATTCTTTGAAATATGAGAACGTTGTGGCTTTCTTGAGTTTGAACGTGAATAAAACGAGGAGAGAGAAGATAGAGAGAGGAGCTATGCCGCAGCTTTGGAATCACTCCTTAAGTTTCTGTCACCACTTAGTAAGAGCGAAACTTTACCAATGTCAATAACAGTAGGTAACTCTTTAATTACGTCAACTTCGTCAACAACTGTATTAAATGCCATTGTTGTATATTTTACATCATGTATGTAATCGATTCCATTCTCAGTGTCTAAACTATGCGAGCCAACAAACTCAACGTTTGTATTAGTTTCTGCACTTGATTTAACATTTTAAATATGGTTAAGTGCGAACAACGGTGCCGACTATGCAAGGTTAGCCACACCTCGATCGCCTTAAGCTATTTATGTTACTATTACACCGGCTACTTGCTTCTCGTCATATTTATGTCGTGTTATATCCTTATGCACTTGTTTGATAATTGGAGCATCTATTACTTACAGTATTAATGACGAATCAAGATTTGTTTTAAGTAAATCGACTGGTTTAGGAGCATCGATTGACATCTTAGATATATTATTTCAATTACTACAGTTTTGTTGGTAATATTTTAGAGCGTTACAACTTTATCTGTTTATGATAATAGATGTCATACTTTTGTTCAAATATTTAGATAGATTGGTAGTTAAAAGAGTCCAATTTAATTGCAAAAATTTAAACTTTCATTACTTGCATTTCACTTCTTTTTTTATTATTTATTTGCGTTGCTATTTATTTCAAATTAATGCACAAGACTAGTGAGTTTTTTTAGTTATGATTTATAAAGCATGTACAGAAATACACAATACCTTTTGTGATCACGATCTGCATTTCGTAATAGTTACGAGATTGCATGTTATCGTTTAGCGTGCTTCACTTGTTTACTTGAGCAATTCTACAATTTATTATGTAATTACTAGCATTATTATTCTTTATCGTCTGCTAATATCAAAAAATCATTGATTATGTTCGATTTCAGTAATGTCGTCTAGGACGTTTCTAAGATGATGATTGTACGTTCACTGAATTCCAAACATTTTATGTGGTTTCAAAATGAGCAGGTGCTTTTGTATAAAAAACAATAAAAAAGTTTTATCGAAAGGACGATGATGTCACGCGGTAACATTTCTAAATAAGTTTCAAGATTATTTAATTTAAGCACTTAAACCTGAGGATTCTACCTGAGACTTGCTTTTTCCTTAAATTTTGGGACGTTGACCTCTAAAACTTTTTATTGCTTACCAGAACACTTTCAGTGATAACAAATTGCTAAAAGGTTCAACAAAATATACAAATCTCCATAAGAGTAGGACTAAACATCTACTACAACTACTAACTTAGTTTGATTTTTAAGATAACATAAAACATATGAGGATTTCTTTGTTTTGAAATAGGTCCAATTTATTACAATTTTAGTATATTAGATATCAAAAATTCTTTAGTAGTCGTTTTATCCAACTGCATAGAAAACAAAACAAGTACACTACAGTTTTATAGCAAAAAAAGAACTCAAACATTTACTGTAACGATTTTGGAGGAGAGATAACAAACGTTAACAAAAAAGGAAAACATAGATGTTGTCCCAAAGGTTCTAAATTTAAATGAGGTTAGGTCATTGACAGATTTAGAAACAGCATCCCGCTGGGTGAAGCCAGAAAAAGGCCTAAAAGCGGTGCATAACCTGGGATTACCAAAAATTTTAATGAAGAGTAAATTTATTTTATACTTTAAGCCTTTTAGGACTGTGTTGTCACAAAAATAATGTGTCTGGTGATGAATTTTCGTATTTCGAAATATAGGGTAAAGGCCATGGAGATGATGATGGCGACACATAGTTCAAATTGTAAAAGCTAGCACAGATGTGAATCAAAATCATGAAGAATTAATCAATGCCAATTACAATTCAAGTTTAAGATCAAACAATTAAAGTCATGCTACTGTATCGTGTTTACATTTATGCTTGATTGAAATGATGATGAAAATACGTTCTCGAAGAGTCTTATCACGAAATATTGAGTAATGACGTATCACATAACTGTAATATTAGGTTGCATAAAATGCGTGCGTTGGACCATACACGTACAATCATACATTGCGATACATTACCACCTCGGAGGTCGAAAGCAAAGCATTATTGTAAAAGTAGATGTACATTCTTTGCACTATGGTTTAGTAGCATTCCATGCCCTTGCTTTGGAATAAATGGAGAATGAGGCAATAATGGTAATACAGAAATTAATAAACAAGTGAAAATGGTTGAGTATAGCAGTAAGAGAGATCTTTTTGAAGTAGCTCTTTCGAAGAAGTATTACAACCATAATAATAATTTATATTTATGACGTAGTTTTACAGGAAGAAAGATTTGGAAACGAATTGGTAGTGGACTTGTATTGTCTGAAATACCGAAAGAAGAAATTTTAACAGAGCTGTTGCTTTATACGACAACGTTGCAACAAAAATAAACATTCTTAACCTGCACCTAAAAATCAAACATTCCAGCATAGATTCTACAAACTGCACATTAAAAATACAACGCTCCATTCAAATCCAACTCTTGAATCGTTACAATTAAAATTCACAATTGCGTTGCACCGGTGATTAGTCTACATACGCAAGTAACAGTACAGCGGCCTTGCAGGGTCACGTTTCCTGCATTCTTGGACATACTGGTCCTAACAGTGAACAAGTGAACTTTCGATGTCGGAATAGTTGATTTCAATTATAAAATTCGTTTGGTAGACAACTCAACAATATCATCTCCCTAGCCTTTTCCCAACCACCTTAAGGTCAGCTTCCAGCCCAGCCGGATTCAGCTGAATTAGTGGTTTACGTGAAGCAACTGCCTAT
Organism: Athetis lepigone; assembly: GCA_033675125.1. Taxonomy (NCBI): domain Eukaryota; kingdom Metazoa; phylum Arthropoda; class Insecta; order Lepidoptera; family Noctuidae; genus Athetis; species Athetis lepigone. Next base: position 18,595,805 of record CM066232.1, read on the forward strand.
CAGGCTTCTAAAACCCAATCACTAGGCGACCCCTTGGTTAGACTGGTCGGACCTACTGGCTTCTGAAAGTCAGTAACGACGTTCAAAGTTCTTTGAATGACAACCTGAATGAGAACGTTTGGTAGACAACTATACTTCTATATTTATATTTAATGTTATAAACACGTAATATTTTTTTGGAGTATTTTTTTTATGACGTTCCGTTACAAAAGCTACAAAATATTTTTTCATTGTGAGAACACTATATTATTGCTTAGTGTAGCAATTTTTATGGTAAAACTTGGCTTTTATGCGGAAGAACTCGTAGACAGGCATTAAGTAAATCAAAATGAATAATGACGACAATCATACTACGAGTAATATATGTAACAACATGAATTCAGAATCATTTTTCAATTTATTTCAATGTTGATAATATTAAAAATAATGATCACTTTAACAAATTCAATAACCATTATTCATGTAAATGCATTAAAATCCATGAACACAAATTGCTTAAGTGATATATTTATTTTTTTGGGCAATTTATTCGTTTGCTCTTTCCATTTATTTGTATTCAGTTGTCACAATATTTTTCGATGTATCGCTTTTGTTGTCATGTTTTCTAATTTTCTTGCTTTCAATAAAGTTATTTTCATCAGTAATAAAATATTCCACTTCATTAATTAAAGTCGATGATAAATCTTACTTTTAGTCAGACATGCGTATCTGAGTTTCGATTTTTCTTATTTTTATTTTAAACTTAAATTCAATTTCTAAATATTTCATCTTGATCGTGTTTTGAAGTTGGACCATTAACCCTTTTTGGGTGTGGCTTTTGGATTGTTAATTAACGTTGAGTTTTTTTAGTTAAAAGGGTTCTCTTCTCCAGGTTGTTATGTATCTTTATTTTCTTTGTTTTGGTTTCTTTTAGTAGTTCAATATTCCGTGCACATTTATATTCGGCACGCCGTTAGTTTCCAAAAGATGGATTATTACGGTCATCCGATAGATACTTATTTTAGCGTTTAGTTTGCTTTTTAATAACAATCATGTCTAATATCAGAATGTTTTATTAATGCAATTTTACACGAAGTTAATCAAACTTTACAGAATGGAACAGAACAAAATTATTGAAAGAATTACAACTGTTTATATTTCATTTAAACCTTTGAACACACGTGATTCGAGACAAAAGTTAAAATCAATTTAAACGTTAGTTCTGTTTGTTCTTTTCATCATGCAAAGACCAAAAGTTATTTTTCCAGCCTTTCTGTCAGTTACAAAGCCTCTATAAGTTACATTGCCATATTCAGCTATACAAAGCTGTACCTACCAATAAACACTGGTAAAGACTCAATCCTAGATGAAATGAATAAAACATGACCTGACATGTCGTCTGCTTAATTTATGCCATCAACTTGCAGCTATGTGGAGCAGCCTTGGTCATCTCTCGTCGACCTTTGATAGAATGCGAACCGTTTAAGATAGTGAACGGCGACGTTAAGCTTTTCTAGGAAAACGTAGGCTTTGGTCAATAAATAAACGTAACTTAGAATATACTGGGTTAACTATTCTGTCTTTATCTAGGTACTAGCTGTCCCTCGCGGTTACAATGGCGTTTTTGGTTAGTGATCGGCTCCTGTAGGTCGTAGCTTGATGGTAAATAGGCGAGTAATCTCGAATAGGCTATCCAACAAAATAAGAATACTTGGTTGACTGGGGAAGAATGCCGAATTTGTGCATAAAGAATAATAAATAAGATTTTAATAATAAATCTATCCAATAAAAAATCTGCATTGAAGCTCCTGAGATTAGGGCGTTCAACCAAGCAAATAAACTCTACAGCTTAATATTTAGTATATTAGTAGCTTGACCGTTGTACTTAATAGTGATATCAAAATTGCTTAGATAAAGCAATTGCTGAACAAAGTTCATTTAGTTCGGCCCTAGACTTAAATATACACTTCAGTTGGTAAAGGGAATATGTACAGCTGTTAATGTTAGCTAAGATTTATCTCATATATTTTGTTGAAGGTTTGCTTAACATTTGAGGTTTAGGATCTTCAAATATTAAATTACCTGTTGGTTTATTTAGTTGGTTGTCGTCTGACCTGTTAAAGGTTTTAAGTTAAGACGTGATTATATTTATATTTCCTCTTGTATATGACAAAAGTGGCTGACCAAGTCCTAATATTTGACCATATTGGCTTATTTTTTAAACGCTTGCCGTTGTATTTGTCTTGTGTGATAGAACGATTGTATCATAGATGACCTTTGTAGTTAAAATCATGAAGACATTATTCAGACTGATCTAGTTGCTATATCGGGTTGTGATTTAAATTAAGCACCTATTTCAAAGCTCATGAACAAAATCAAAACAAACTATATTGATACAAATCTGTATAATCTCATTTTAATCTGAATTTGATATAATAGACCATACGTAAAGCAATAATATAATGGCGTGCTCTGACCTCTGACGGCGGCAAGTCACGAATCGGCAAATGTAATAAATTCTTCGATTGAGTCGTTAGTTCATTGAAAGTGAACGTTATTTGAGTTTAGTTTTAGTTATAAATGCAGGATACAGCAATTTGGGTATTGGCTAATTTGTTTATGAGATCGAATTCTATAGCCTAGTCACGGTTCCGTGCTAGTTAGTTCCGAAGGTAGAATATAATCGCCTGTATTCCAAAATATGCCAAATTCTTTAGATATTAGAGCTCATTTTAAACACGTTCATGATTAGCAATATCATTACAATTGCCACTAAGTACCCCGATACAATCTAACAACTTTACGACTGAGAAAATTTTGGGCGGAGACAATGAAATCATTTCTTTTACAAAAAACATTATAGTTCCGTAACTCTTGAAGAGAGAATTTCCTAAAAGGAAACAGAAACGAGAGCACAACAATCAGAGATTAGCAATCTAACATCCATTACAACGCGAAGTGTTAACAAAATGGCGCCAAAATTGTACCTACTGATGTTGTATTTAATAGCAAGCACGCACTTCTTAAGTTAGGTAATTCATTCAATTGTTTAAAACTAAATTGCCATACATATTAGATTGGTCAATAATAAAGTGATCCCATTTAATAGTTACATAAGTAATTGAATATTGCGGATGAGCAGTAATTTTAATTTAAGTAACATCTACGTGCAATGTTTGATTGTGAGCTTCTTCATCTTCCTGAGTCATTGGTGTTCTTATTGCTAAGATTTGATTACTTAATAGCATTGGCCAGAAAATTCGTTTACGCGGTAGTTAAGAATATCAATAGTATCAGGCTAAGAAAATTAAATGTTATCTGTCTCGTACTTTGGCTTAGCTATTCTCCATCTCTTTCTTGCCATTGTAGTTTGACAGATGAACGACGCTGACAGCAATATTACAAAGTCAACCGGTATGCAGATGTAGATTAAGTTATTTATAAAACGATTGAATTAGTTTCTATTAGGATTGCACTTGCTTAATAGTTATATATATATATTTAAACATTTATTTGGTACATACTCACAAGACATACACAACACTAAAAAAAGAAACAATGAAAAAAAACAATTAAAAAACTACATACAAAAACTCACAGTGAAATAATATAAAAAAAGAAGGAAATAAATGTACACAATGAAAAGGATTATAAAAAAATAAAAAAAAAATGGTTCGGTGTGCGTCTCATGGTTGCACCAAATGGGAGTCCAACTCAGCATGTGTCAGGCAAATACACCTGACGCTGATCTTCCGCTGGATCCTCTAAGTGACGTACGGACATCGAGCAGGCGAGATAAACATGATGGTGTGAACGTCACGTAGTGTTATATGCTCAAGTAACGCTTCATTAAAAAGAAAGAAGAGAAGAGAAGGATCTTTTGGTAAGTTTACATGACATAATTTCTACTGACAAGTTAGCATCACGAGACAAAGCCGCACTATTTTGGTCTACACACCATAATTGCCAAACTCAATGAATTGGGTCGTCATTTCGTCATTACTCAGTTTAAGATTAATGACATAAGACCATTCACGACTTAAACTTTAACAGGTGTTCGTGTCACTAGCAACGATTATACCTTTTCCCTACCAATTTAACCAAGAATTTTGAACCTTAAGTCAAAGAAAACAAGGGCTATTGAATTACAAAATAATGCTTAGATTCTACAACACGCGACACGCAAACGTTAATACATGAGTCAATAGTGACATTAGGTTGTCTATGATTAATGATTAGGATGATCACAATGACGTAAGTTTTAATAAATAACAGTTAAGTAATTATGTTCTTACATAATTACATATGAAAAACTCTTTAATCTCTGCAAAGTCTAATCTTACTTAGTTACTTCCTTTAATATTATTTTCAGTATTTTTTACTTTAACTTTTACTTCTTTCTCCTGCTTTTAATTTTTTCATACATATTTGACCAAATATTCGAATCAGTCATCAGCGAATCATTTTTCAAACTTCAAACGTCTTAATTGCGTTCTTGCATAATTGCGTCTATGTGGTCAACGGCCTGTCTAACAATATCTCCAATAGGCTTAAGAACAAGTGTTTCTGTCTTGTAAAAATGCTACAATAGTTGATTAACTGCGTGACCGATGACTGACAGAACTTGTTTAGGAGTGTCTCTCAACTATTTCCGGACTTAGCAAGTGCGTGAGTGCTATAAAAAATGTGACAAAGTTTCCTTGTTTGGTTTTATGATTAAATAGTTGTTCAGGATCTTTAAAGTTTTCGTTGTATAAGAGACTTGTTAGATCTTGGACTAGACTTAGACTAAATTACTTTAAAGTGAAAAAAAATAGTAATCATTAACAGTTTCAATACAAAAGAACTTACAAATGTTAAATAATCTATAGTTTATAATCTACAAGCTGATCGCATAGCAACCAACGAGTTATCTTGTGAAGACGGTGAGGAAACATTAACCTTACCAAATGATATAACAAGTTTCAAAGATAGCGCTACTACTGTAAATTATCTTAAACATCTAGCAACAATAAACATCGTCGTGTGAGAATCTCTACACACATTACAAACACGCACAGTCGTGAGCGAAAGTCTATAAGACGCATTACGTAAAAAATTTGACTGTACAAACCATATAATTTGAATATATTATACTTTAGCCAAATTAGAAATAACATTTGGCTAAGTGCTGTACGGTAAAAAGGTGTGAAGGTCAGAATAAATAGTACTTATTGTATGGAAGTGTAATCATTCTCGTCAACGCATTTGATGGTATAAAATGACAACATAACCAAATTGCGTTAACACTGACCCATACAAATGCTAATGTTTAAAACACGTAATAGGTGTCAATTTTGGTAACTGCTAGTTCACAGTTCGAATTGTGTTCATAGTTCCCGATCTCAACTCTAAAGAAAAAAAAAACATGAATCGCAAGAGATCACCGACCATCATTCAACCGATACCGCCCATCGATCAAAAATCAACTTTATCATAATAAGAACTGAATTGACTATCAATTGAGATAAAAACTGCATATAAAAGCTGCAGAACAAGACAGGTGCGTGAAAACGAAAGTTGTTCTCTTCCTGCTCACCCGTTCGCCTCGACTTGAAACCAGGTATGGGTATAACTATTTAGACTTTGATATGCAAGGACGATACAAATATGCAGTAAAAGATCAATGATAAAGATGAATGGAAAAGCAACGTTGTTGATGTTTTAATAGATGAAATCATTACTGGTCATACTGGCAGTAATGAATTACTAGAAGAAGCAACCATTGTAAATGAGATCAATGCAGATAAACATATATTAAAGAAAATGTTGTAAATATGATGTTTTATGACTGATGCCATGTAATCTTTCGAACGGCAGAGAATCAAATATTCTTTGATTATTATTGATTCCGGAAATAAAAAGAGCGTGTGTTGCATAAATATTGTATGGCAAATTACTTTATACGTGGTAATGGAAATCGGGAACAAATAAACATTGTCAACTATAAAAAAACGATTAAAGCATTAAAACTCGAATAACCAATCAACCTATTAAACAAGTAGAATAAAAGAGACATGATACAGGAAACACATCGGAAAGATTTTATAATTTTATGATTACAGCACGAGCCATACGAAAGGAAGAGTTGGGAGTTCGAATCAACTACTTTCACTGAACAGACGCTAAAAAGTGAAACTGGAATCGGCGTAGGCAACGGAATGCTGGCTAACCGTGATAATGATGACGTAAAAAAATATAAAGAATTATTAATATGTGTTGTGGAAAGTTTTGTAGTAACAGTAGTGCGTTTAACTCCTGTTAGAGAAGCTGACAATGTCTTTAAATAGTGTCTTTAGATGATTTTTAATGATAACAAAGAAAAATTGGTAAATATCATAAGAAATAATGATATATAGTTAATTTGCAAGCTGTTTCCAACGCAAGCCTTAACATAACTTGACGGTAGAGCACATAATATACTTAAAGCAAAAAGTTGTCAATACCTGCATTAAAGTTGCAAAAATGAACTAAAACGAAACAGCTGCTGACGTTAAGTTTGAAGGTCGTCCAGTTAACGTAATGAGGGAAAGGGAAGGACGTAAGGATAATATAATTACAGCACATCATGCAATTCGAGAACCTCGATTTGAAAATCAACAAACTGTTAAGCGACCTAATATTCAATACAGCAGTTGAAGATCGGAACGTTCACATTATATTCCACGAATTCTGTATAAAATGGTACGTAATTACCAACATCTCGATACTAAAATCGAACTGAAGGTTGAACTTTATAAAGAGGTCGGAGTTAACGAAATGTCAATTGACTAAAATGGTGCGTTGTTTGCACTGTATTCAGATTTTCGTGAGATTGATGTTAATCAAATATTTTGTAATTACACTAAGTATGAGTAACGTTGTAATTAGGTTGTTGGTTTTAATCTTAAAGATTTAGTGCGATTTGCAGGGTCATGTCCGAAATCAAGTCACGATGCCAGAACAAATGATAGTGGGCGTGAAGAAATACAACAGGGGCAACATTTTATTGCTAAAGGTGTGTACGATTAAGCCCTTGTAAGGAAGTACACTAAGGTTTGGCTTGAGTTACGCAAAATGGTCTGTAATGTTAACGATCTCATTTGTGAATGACTTGTCCATATTTTTTAATTTATTTATAAGTACGATATCTTACTCAGCTTTTTTCATACAATGTGTTTTGAAATTAATCATGACATTACTGCCAATAAGCAGACAGTTCGAGGAATGAAAGATGTTTGAAGTCTTAGGGATTTGATTTTTAAAAATGCTTGTCATTCTATAGGTCGATATTTTCTAAAGGGTTCTTATAAATCGATTTTTTAAATACAAGTACTGTGCGTTTCAATTCAAGTGCTCTGCAGTGGAACATTACTGGTTTGTTATTATTACTTACTCAAAGAAAATATGTTGAGTTCTTTGTGTGGGTATACTGTAATAAATTCATTATTCGTCTTGATTGCACCTTGCCTACATTTTGAAACTACCTGTACCTTAATTAAAAAATAATATCGGCCAGCCGGATGTGGGGTACCTTCGTGTCTTGTCAAGGTCAAACCGAATACCAGCTGTTCCCACATTAAAAAGGCATCGGGGATACTACTGTTTTAAGCAGTCAGTTGTTTATGAGGTTTACCTTTATTTAGGCATTGCATTGTCTTCTGCATTTTTCTTGATTAACGTATTCAGAATGATGTCTGCTAAAAACTTCATCTTTTTAATTTTTTAAATAGACTCACATCATCTTAAAGGTTGAAAAATGCTTGTCTTGTCAAATATCTTGCAAAACACTTGTCCATTCACAAAGCCTAATATATTAACTTAAGTATTGCAGTAACGATGCAAATCTATGCAAGGCCTAGCATGGAGTAAGATACCTACATCATTATTTTCAAACGCACGACAATCTAATCTTCAATTACTACCAACACTGACCTTTTCTAACGCGCAATTATATTGCACGCAACTAAATATCAAGCATACGAGTGACAACTGTAAACTTTCGTAAGACAAGGCTAGCGGAGACCTAGTGACCAGGGACGTTACATCATTTCACTTTTAACTGCCTTATTTAAATGTCAAATATTGACCCATGACACGTATGCCACTCGTCTTACGAGTATTACCCGATAAAATTCCAAAGACTAGCAAAAGTACGTTTGAGTGAAGATAAATGAATGTCATTTGACTTGTCAGCATATTCCGAATTTTGTACTATATATTATACTTTATACTATACTTGACACTGCGTAATGAAACTATGGAAATGCTGATTGTGTTTCAAATAAGGAAGTGATTGCGATAGTAATCTAAAATTAACGAAACTTCATAGATGTTATGATATTAAACAAATGTTATGTATTACAGTTACTATTGATGCGTTCGATGACGCCTATGTTATGAGAATGACATGTAATATGTTTACATGCGATAGGAATAGAACAAAATGAAGTATATATAATAGACTTTCTGATAGTGCATTGACTTACCCATAATTTCTAGATTGAAAATCAACGAGACATCAATGCAACAAATTGTCATGTTGTTGCATTAATTCAAGGGCAAAATACTTTTGTAAGATTTCGTTTTAAATGTTACACTGGATAAACATATCAAAACTAAAAATGCAGTTAACCTAAATCCAAAGATCACAACAGAAACAGATGCCCAAATACAGAATGCAGAAAAAGAAGAATTCGCTCACGTCTTTGTTTATATTACTAACTACACGTTTTCACTTTCGTTACATACGTATTAAGTGTGTCGTGTTCTTAAGATCGTTGAACGTCACGCGGATCGTGATCTCAGTACAATTAAAGTGTCCAAAACAATTACTATCGCAGAAAGATGATAGGGGAAATAATGGTTATGTAAAACAATAGGAACTTCTTCAAAGATTGTCTTAGACATTTGGTTTTAAGGTTTACTTTGTATGTAGCTTACAAAGTAAAAGAAACAATAAGAAAAATAAATTAGAACAAAGTAGAAGAAATAACATGTGAGATATTTCTATATGTGAGGCCTTTGCTTAGGTGTGGAACAATTCAATCAAATATTTATTTAATTATTTGTTGAACCAACAAAATACATACAAAAACAATCTACAAATTCATCAACCATTAACAGATATAAATCAGAAATTCAATACATAACAACAAGTTCTAAACCACGAATAAAAACGCAACACTAAAAATACCTATAAATTTTGTGCAACATTTACACCAAACGAGCGACGTTTCAAATATTAATATGCTATTGATAATTTTTGTCGTAAACTCACGACTAGACAGACAGACAGACAGCTCGGTTGGCCAATAACAGGTGTCAAGTCTTGCGACACTGCGCAAACGCAAGCCGCTGTAGGCTGCAATAAGGACACTGTTGTATAATTGCACGCACAATCGACGACTGATTAGAGTCTATAGTTGGTGCTGTGAGATGAATGTTTGGAAGGGTAAATGTTACACTGTGGAAGCAAATATTGATAAATAATTTAAAATTTATAGGATACCAGAGCTAAAAGTAAGCAATGTAATTTGAACAATTTCAGTGATTAGGCAATAACAGTTGCAACGAAACATTATTTACAAGCTAAAAACTAGTACCAGAGATGAATAATATGTTCATCAAGTAACCACATTAAAACAATAGCTAAATCCTAATATATTTAGCAATAAAACTGCCACAACAAGACTCACGAACTCATAAAATGAATGAAACTACACACATCAAAAGTGTCTAGGGATCAAGCATTTTTATGCTGATTTCTTGAGATTGAGATGTGGCTTTGTAATAAATTTATGATTTTATAAATTTATATGGATCCTTTTTGGTGCATTTCATAATTTGAATCAGGAACTGTGAATCAAATTCGAGTAAAAGATGAAAATCAGCTGTCAATATTTTCCCTATAAAAACATACAACGCATTGAAGACATTATTAGTGCTACTGTTTCCCTACTACTGATTAAAACCAACGTTATTATGGAGCGGCGACGTCATTTAAGCAGGGAAGAAATGCTCAGAGCCGTGGGAATGATAGAAGCTGGTTCCCGGCAACGTACTGTGGCTTTAGCTCTGAATACAAGTCAGAGTGTTATCAGTCGACTTTGGACACGTTACCGAAGCACTGGTACCGTGGCTGAGCGCCATGGAGGACGGTATCGCTGCACCACACGGAGACAAGACCGATACATTCAAATCTTAACTCGAAGAGCTCCAACAATAACCGCCATGATGTTAGCCGTGAGGCTTCATCACTCTTCAGGGAACTTAATTAGCGACCAAACAGTCAGAAACCGCTTGCATGAAGTGAACCTTCATTCCCGAAGACCGCTACGGGTACCACCTATAGCAATGCACAATCGTAGGATTCGATATCAATGGGCTCTTGAACACAGAAATTGGGCAGAAGAACAATGGCGTTTCGTGTGCTTTTCTGATGAGTCTCGTTTTGGTATGAGACCGGATACAAGACGTATACGACACTGGAGAACCCCTGGACGCCAACAGCAACAAATTAAAATCCTGCCAGGAAGTCCATCCTTATAGTGGTGGAACCATCATGGTATGGGCGGGTATTTGGATCGGCGGAAGAACTGAGTTGATTTGGATCAGAGGCAACCTCAACGCTCAAATTTATGCTGAGACGATTGTATCAGACGTCATCTTTCCTCTACAAGTGCAAATCGGTCCCTTATTTCAGTTAATGCACGACCGCACACCGCAAGAGTTGTAAGACAGACTCTCGCCGCAGCTAACATCAATGTCCTGCCCTGGCCTGCTCAGTCGCCAGACTTGAACCCGATTGAGCATGCCTGGGATAAGCTACAGAGAAGAGCTCTGCCGAATATGGAGGGTATCCAGTCGCAAGAAGACCTTTTTTTGTTGTTGCAACGAACATGGGCGGCCATTCCACAGCGTGATTTGGATGAACTCATTTTGAGTATGCCAAACCGATGTTCTTGTGTTGTTAGTGTTCGCGGTAGAAACACCGATTATTAATTGTTTAAGTTACCCAATAAAATTTTAGAGAAAACTGTTATTTCAGTCTTTTTTTCGAACTTTTGTGTTAGTGGTTCAAATGTCAAAAATCCCTTTATTAGGAAAATGGCAAATTTCTTTATTAATGCAAAGGTGACTTGGTTTATCGTTACTGTGACAAACGAAAACACTTTATTTGATGAATCCTTAAAGAAAATTTTAATTAATATCAATCAGGAGAAAAGTTATTGCAAAAATATATGTTGATCCCTAGACACTTTTGATGTGTGTATTTCCATCTTCCAAATCGTAGCAGCTATTTTTACATTTCTGTGAAAGAAACGATCCAACTAGAATTCGCAGCAACCTTGAACTACTTTGCAGTTGCATTCATTTCTTAATTTCGGTACGGTTTTTAGAAGCCTTGATATTAAAAGCAAAATTTGGAGTCAGCTAAGATTCGTGACTATATTGTAATGCACTTGCAAAATTTTGAAGCAATACAAACTGTACGTCAGTCTGTCAAATAATGGCGGTTGATAAAATTGATTAGATCACAAACAATAAGTTGAGACCTCTATATTATGTAGAATAATCTATAGATCTTGTTGGTTTTAAAACGTGAAAGTAGTACACACCTAAGGATTGATACAATGGTGGATATGAAGTTGCATATATAAGATTTTAATTAACTTCATGGAGCTGTATGAAAGGTAAAAGAAATAACAAATGGTGACAAAATATATGCGTCAATAAATGAAGAAATACTAAGCAATCATTACAATGCATGCAAATGCATCGTCATTACAAGACCACATTTAGTACAAATAAAACTAAAATCGAAACGAACGGTACCATTTAAATTGAAATATTTTGCTGAACTGAATCCGTTAAGGTCAGTTCGGCCCTCCAACTGTCATGTCAGATCATTGCCCTCACATATCCGACAATATTAAGGTTGATATAATTATTCGAACTTGAAATCTTAAGACATAGTGGCATACGTCTTAGGATGTTAAAGAAGAAATAAATTATTTTGGCACTCTTAAGGAACAGGCACTTAAAGTTGACATCCTTACTAAAAATACTTGTGTTGAGAAATTCAAAAATAAGTTATGCAATTCTTATCTTAAGTGCTCAGATAACTGTTAATTGACTTCATCTAAAAGACTAACGTCATTAAGGATGTATAATTTATTTGTCTAGTTTGGTCTAGTATGAGTGACGCAAACCTCTTACTTGTCCCTTGTTTGTTTCCAATACCTCTGTTGCAGTAATGTTAGTAAACCTCAATAAATCACTTGCAATTTGACATTGCATAGCTATAAGGTCAAAAGTGTACGCGACCAGATGTTTTCCGGCCAATTTACTATGCTGTAACTTGTTCATTGTTAGTCATCGGTCACGATCGCCATCAATGGGTCAGAGTTGACCGTCCAACGATTGACAGACAAGCAAACATTGTGAAAGGACTCTTTGAGTAATGTTTGTTTTGCAAATACTTCGGCATTAAATGTGGCTAAATGGCAACCGAAGTGAAGTTTCTTGAGAAATGGTAACCATAATTCAAAAACCTGCAATTCAAGTCGATTCTTACTTTTACGAAATGCAGAAATGAATCTGGCATCTTTATTAAAGTTTCAAGAAGAATTAAGTAAAAAATTAAGAGTAAACCTAAACCTTGCGATAGTCTGCGGTTTGTTTCCATTTAGGATTACATAATTAGTTATCCATGGCGTAACAGCAGAAACAACGGAATTTCGAGATAAAATCACAGAGTCTGAAGATAACACTATTGTTGATTTGTTTCACTGATTTTGCATACAGATAATCTAATAAGCATCTATTAGATTATCTGTATGCAAAATCAGTTTTGATTGAGTTTGTCATTGATGAAAACAACAGTTTATACAGAAAAAAAGGGAAAATTCACTTTTAGCCACAACCACAGGAATCAATAGAAAAATCTATCAATACCAATGTTTCGATTCAATGTGGCATTCTTGCTTCCAGGCTTTCACTGTCAACCGCAGATATTATATCCGCGAAAGCTTTAACAAAAACTATAAATGGTGGCGTCGAACAAGCAGCATTGTGAGAGTCAATCGAGACACTATTGTGTGGCTGTTACGTCAATAGACAATCAAAGACATTTCAATACAATGCTACTGAATTTAGTGCACGCATGAATGTTATCTGTTCCCAGTTGTCGATGGATATCGAAATAGCGATGGTATCGTTTGTAATGTTGAAGCTAAATAAAACGTGGTGAGTGTCAGAGTCAGTATATAGTACAGCGTGTTCTCACGTGCCTAATAACTGTAAGCAGTCGGAAACGGTTACAAAAACGTAATCAAAGACAAAGGAAAGGAAAACGTAATATGCACGCGGAACAACTATGGGAGACAGTAGAGTTTAAGTTTGCAAATTGAGATAATTAATTTCAATTTGTAGTTAGAGATTGTGTAAGGCAAAATGAGATTACAACATTTAGGCACTTTCACGAGGGTCGCTAACCACAAACATTTAAAAACAAATGAACAAATTCCTTAACCATCAAAAGGAATAGAGAATAAGATTATTAGATACTTTTTAAATTCATATAAAGTTCCTGTCTATATCTTTACGAACATAACGCTATAAGTGAACACACAGTGGTCCTAATTTGTGGAAAGTTGAAGATTTCACTTTGACAAATTGTGATAATGGTTTCTCCTATGATCTGTCATTCACTGCTATTATAGCAGTAACTGTGTGAGCTGAGCCGTGAACATTACTTACATCGGCTCGACGACCTCGTGATGGATGCATAGAAAGTTTAAATACCAATTTAGGTATCGTTGCCTATTATGTTTTGATTACCTTCTCATTAGCCTTTGATACTATAGCGGGTAATGATTCAGTGCATGTAAATTTGTGCTAGTTATATTTTGCCTGATATCATTGAAAATAAAGTATTACTCAGATTTTTTCTTTTATTTTAGAAGTCTAACCTTTCGACGACCAACCGACAGTCAGCTGTCGGGCTGCTATTGTCTTTCTATTGTGTTTCGAACCACGTGTGTTCGAGGGATTAATTAACCAACGCTCAGAATCTTTAAAAAAATCTTCATTAATTTCAATATTAACATTGCAATATTCAATTTATTACTTTATTATTCAAATTCACATCGCAACGGTGAGGAAACAGACAGGCATATTTCAACAGCAACCTAGCCGGTGTAACCTCACGTTTGTAACATCTTTAGTATGGTGCTATGTGTACACTATAGCTATCGAAATAACTTAAGTTCTATCAAGACCTAACTGAGCTATGTTTTGCTACAAGGAAGGTATTTAAAATTTAATAAAGTAAAAAATAAAAAATACATTTAATTTATTCTAACAATAAAATTGTTTTTAAAACAGGGTGTCCCCCAAGGTTTAATATTGGGTCCCAAAAAAACCGGCATATTTAACCACACTTTCTACATTATTGTACATCGTAATTACCTAATATTATTTAGTTATCTTGTAATTATGTTTTTAAATAACTTACCTTATAAAGTTTATCCTTTTGATACCACACATCTTCCTCTTCCTCTACGGGCGCTGCAAACGCCTGTGTTAGATCGTCGCGGGAACGCGAAAGTATTCGACGTCGTGACACCATCTCGCTACCCACTGCCGTCTCGAACGGGACTAGGCTGTAACAAGAAAAAAATATAATTATTAGAGATTTTGTCAATCAATTTCAACACTTTGTAGTAAGATTTCAAGGTTGAACTATTGTTGATAACGGTTTTGTTTCTGAAATACATTTGCTTTTCAGAGATTGTGGATTAAGTAATACTATATTTAGCCAATAATATTAAACAGCGACTTGATTCTAAAAAACTACCTCCTAATATGCTTGAATAAGGATATAATGCAGAAGAAAAAAGAGAAAATACAGTTCTAGTTACAATATTTATGGGATACTAATAAATATTTATAAGCTATTATTTTGATATATGCATAACTCTCAATATGAAGTGGTCCACTGTAAAGCTATTTGAATTTTTGGTTCAACCGGAACCAATATCGATTACAATACAATAAAATAAAAGATTATTTATTAAAACACGTAACCCAATAATATGATAATATCAATACGAATGATACAATTGTTGAACTTTCTACAGATGATTAAAGTAATACATAAGACTGTTATGAAACAATAGGTGAGGCGATAGCCATCCTTGTTTGTTTCGTTTTAGAGTCTTCATTGATGTTCATTCATATTTAATGACATTCTATTAGGAATAAAGATGTTGTTTTAATGTCTATTAAGTTTATCATCGGCATCTGTATTCATTGAAGGAGATTTAATGGCTTTGTAATGTACGAGGTGTTTTCGTTTTCTATAATCAAGGTTTAACATGTGCGTCTGTTTTTCTTGCACTTCAAATAACCGGAACATCATTACGTGCGATTCTTTTTTCAATATTTGTAGTAACAGTGTTATTTTACTCGTCATTTGACGTAATTGTTGTGTTTTTTCACATTTTGATCTTATAAGAAAATATCCAAGCCCGTCTTAACCGTGTTTTGGTCTTTAAGCGAGTCTAAATAATATAAAAGTCTAGGCAGTTCCCATCGATCTATTCGGTTTCTATTTTTGGAACGCAAAAACTACTACGTAAGGCTACCTTAAACCGGGAGAGCGATAGTGTAAAATAATTATAGATACTTGTATTACTCCACAAACAAAGTGCAAAATGCAAATCCACATCGTTTCTCCAAGACTCCAAAATCATCATCTACTTTATAATCACATTCTTCAACCCCATTACCATTCTCCCAAACCTTATTCGCCTCAACTACACTCTCAAATTCATGCCAGCACCTAATTTCTCCAATCACACAGCCTAACATCTTATCGTAGGCTCTTAACAGTACACAAAGCGTCGGTTGGCTTGCTTCCTTCCGACAGCTAACAATGTGTGGCATTGAATTCGACATTGGAGCTCGTACTGCGTATCTAACGATCACCTCCGTCTGTTCCTCCCATTCATTTGATACCCACTATGTTTGTTTTACTTGGATTTTGAGATTTTACACCTTGTTTTAAATAGTTACTTTACAGAACTAAGGCTAGGCTTTATCTGCTAATTTTACCCCCTTGGGATCGATTTTCCAAAAATTCTTTCTTAGTGGCTACTTGCTCTTCACAAAGAACGTACCCATCAAGTTCCATATCCTAGAAGCAGTGGTTTAGGCTGTGCGTTGATATATCAACAATCACTCAGTCAGTTTAACATTTTATAAATAGGTGTATAGATTAATTATACATTATACATCTTCTTGTTCTCTTCGTTTGGACGGACTATTTGGGCCCAAAATGTAATCGATGCTTAATTGAAGAAGAACTATTAAAGGAGGTTTATATTGCTTGTTATCTAACAAATTATAACTACACACATCAAAAGTGTCTAGGGATATTTCAATTAAACCTAAACAACTAAAATTCTATTAACTTTTTGTTAAGACCTACACATTAAAATAAACCTTGTTTAATAGCCTATCTAATCTGATAATAAACATTTAGATAAAGTTAAATTTAAAAAAAAAACTTAGAAGAAGAGGAAAAACTCAGACGAAATTTCAATCTTAACTTTATTTTTGAAACATCAAAACCTAAACAAAAAAACTATTTTTTACAAAAATTGTTGAAACATAAAATTAATAATCCACTTAAGACTCTCCTGACACATCTGCAGCGGTTCTGCATACTCAAAACAAGGTGTCAATATCCTGTTGTAGAATACTGTCCCAAGTCCTTTTAAGATGCAAGAAAAGCTGGTTTTCATCCTCAATATCTTCAGGGAAATTCCTAAGAGCTCTTCTCAGAAGCATATCCCAGGCATGCTCAATAGGATTTAAGTCAAGGGATTGTGCAGGCCAGTCTAAAGCTTGGATATCATGCTGTTGTAACCAACTTGTGACGATACGCGCCGTATGTGGACGGGCATTATCGTGCATTAGCTGGAAATTTTGTCCCATTTGTTGTCTGTGGGGCAAGATTACAGGCTCTAGCACCTCATCTTGGTATTTTAGAGCAGTCATATTGCCTTGTATCCAAACGAGGTCCGTTCTACCGCCGAGACGAATTCCTGCCCAAACCATAATCGTGCCACCTTGATATGCATGAACTTGTTGTAGGTGCTGCAGTCGATTCCAACGTCCAGGTTCTCTCCAAACACGTACTCTTCGCGAATCAGGATGAAATCCAAACCTGGATTCAACAGTGAAAAGCACAAGTGACTATTGAGAATGGTTCCAGTTTTCGTGTGGAATAGCCCATTGTAATCTTCTTCATCGATTGCCTCTCCTTAGCGCTGGTACCCTTAGTGGCCTACGAGTGCGTAGGTTGACTTCATGCAGTCGTCTTCTCAAAGTTTGACCGCTTACCAGCAAACCATACTCTCTCTGTAGCCTTTGAATCAATTGCATTGCCGTTACATTTGGTTGACTTCGTGCAGCATTTACTATGAATTGGTCCTGTACATGTGTTTTAATGCGTTGAGGTCCTTGGTGCCGTTCCACCACTTCCCCCGTGACACGATAACGTGACCAAAGCCTGGATATAACGCTCTGACTGGTCCTCATGGCTTCAGAAACTGCAATTTGGGACAGTATTCCCCAACAGGATATTGACACCCTTGTTTTGAGTATACAGAACCGCTGCAGATGTGTCAGGAGAGTCTTAGGTGGATCCACGGATTATTAATTTTAAGTTTGCAACAATTTTTATAAAACAATAGTTGTTTTGTTTAGGTTTTGATGTTTCAAAAATAAAGTTTAGATTGAAATTTTGTCCGAGTTTTTCCTCTTCTTCTAATTTTTTTTTTTAATTTAACTTTATCTAAAAGTTTATTATCAGATTAGATAGGCTATTAAACAAGGTTTATTTTAATGTGTAGGTGTCTTAACAAAAAGTTAATAGAATGTTAGTTGTTTAGGTTTAATTGAAATATCCCTAGACACTTTTGATGTGTGTATTAATATCATTAAAACCTTAACTCTCTTGTTGACATTCAGAACGACAGTTATGCCTATCTAAACACCGACCAATTTCAAATGGTCAATTGTTAGACAGATTCAACGCTAAATCGTGGGTGTAAGACACTTTCTTTATTTATCGGTATAATATCAGTAAATCTATTGAAAATACTGCGGTGGCTTCTAAGCTCATTAAATTAAATCGCTGGAAAGTCGAAAGTACTTTTCTTCACGCAATTTTCTCGAAAGCCGAGTTGTTAAGACTTGGTTGGATTCGAATTAAGTACAGATGCTGGATTTATTCTTTCATTGGTATTGGTTTAAAGCTTATTTCGTTTGAATTGAACACTTTCGACTTTTATTAAAGTGGTGTGATGAAGTCGAGACTATTATAACGTATGAAGATTTTAGAGTTTAGTTGATGGGTTTGTTGTTGGTTGAGTTGTAGTTTTACCCATATTATTTCTGGAACTATTCTTAAAAGGCTAGTCTATGCAAGACTCGTTACACAAAGATATTGTGTTTCGCCATTTCTTTTCAAACGTAGTCAGGAAATGCAGATTGCAACCGATTGAGAAAAATGAGGATGTACAAATGTTTAGTTGTTTTTACCGGCTTCAGAATTCAGATTTTTAACGTCAGCGGTAAAAGCATTCCCTGGTAAAGCCAATTTCCACCTGCACTTGCAGTACTGTTATTTTCAGAGTGCTTTAGCTGTCGGAACTTACGTAAACTTCTTAGTTAAACTATCCTTTAAACAATTTGCGAAAAAACCACAAAGGGGCCGCGTAATCAGTAAAAGTAAAAAACGACTTTTAACTGCAGTCAGTGGGTCAAAACTTTCACACTTGATTTACTTTACTTTGATCTAAATCAGTGTTGCAGCCTGTTACGACATCTGATCGAGATACGTTTGTTCGAGATCGGGCGATTCTGAGATACCGGGCTTGGTATAAAAGATAGAACTGGTGTATTTCATGTTATAGGTCCTATCGGCTTCAATCTAGAACATTTCGACATGATAAATACGCAGTGCTGTATAACAAAGGTTTAGCTATTCACAGAACAAAACAAATAAACGCTTGAAAATCAGAAATTCGTGATGACAGTATGAAATTCACACTGTTTAGTGAATTATTGCCCGAAATTAAAACACAATCAATTTTGACTTGTATTTCTCAGTTAGCGTTAGTGTTTGAAATTATGATTGTGATATATTTAGGAAAAAAAGACAGGATTTTTGTTATACAACACACAGTAAAAACAACTCAAGCTAGAAAAAGAAACTGCAAGCTACAGTGTAACCATATAAATATTAACAGCATATTTCTTTCTACCTATATTTTTTTACTCGAAATTAGCATTGAATGACATTGATTGATTCTACCTAGCTCTGTCTTCATTATAATAATTTATGTGTTATATTTTTTAACAATTACTGTTAACTGGTACCGAATTCTGCGCACGCGCAGCGGCATACCTGTCCAGTCGTAGTGGCGTGCTCGATTCGCACTGGTTAAATGTCTACGTCTTGATTTTAAGTTTTAATTTATATTATTTCACTGTGCATTGCGACAATTGCTTACCAGCAAATTGTTTACGATTACTCATGAAAAATGTTCAAGTCCAAAATCTTGGAAATTAGTTAAACGATTTTACTTGAACAGTATATACTATAGTCTGAACATTGCTGAAAATCGCAATAATGAAATAGCTATAGCTGAAATCTTTATGGTATATTGTATCTTTAAAACATTAACCTAACTCTAGCCCTTTACTAAGTATCACGATAAAATTGTAAACTTCATTTCCATAATCATTCAATTCCATCCAATCATTTTTCTTACACGTCACAACTTCTCCACCTTGTGACGTCACATTCCGTTCAGTGCAATCTGACATAATACATCGTAAAAGACGATCATAAAACTGCACCTGCAGACGTCACGGTACTCGTTTATAGCACGCTGACCCATATCCAGGGGTGAACGCTTGAGACAAGTGCTGGTATCGAGGACTTATCGATTTCGAATTCGAACGATTGTTTTAAATATCGACTAACTTTATTCGCGAGTTACTTTTGTGCCAGTATTCATGTATTTGTTCCTTTTTTTAAACGATTTCAAAAAGGTGCAGGTACTCAATTCGTCAGAATCTTTTTTATTTTAGTTTTGTGAACTAGTGGCCGACATGGAGTGGGAATCAATCAGATGAATCTAAGACTGAATCGAGAATCGAATTCGAGAATCGAATCATATCACTAAGTATCTTGTGTGTTGCCTGATCTCATATGATCCTCTTATAACGTAATATGTCTAAGCTAATACCTAGATTTTTAACACCTTGCGGTCATAACTGACCAGTGTATTTTTGTTCTAACTGTCAAGTTGTACATTTTACATAAGCTGATCTTACGACATTTTAGACATGTATGTTAAATCCGACTAAATTATTGACATGAGTAATTATGCATATTCTCTTAAGTAGAAACTTGTGATATTTAAACGACACGATTACCTTCTAAGTTTCCGCATTCCTGATTATTAAAATTGGAGTAATTATTCAATCAGTAATTGTGTCTAATGTATTTGCAAAAAAAAAAATGCTTAAAGGTTGTGTAAAAAATCGTTTTACATACATGACAGTGATGTGATCAATAAAAATTACAGGAAAATCGAATCGAGTGACGTGACGTGTAGCGTATTTTTTCTATCGATTTTCCGCTATCGACGTAGCGATATCGATTGGGTCCCGCTTGTCTGCTAGAGCTAGTCATTACGGGAGTCTCTTAGTGGAACGGGTTTACACTTTTATTTTCTTTTCACATACGTGAAGGCATCCCCGCGCAGGCGCAATTACTACGGTACCTACTGACGTTAGGGTTGAACAGTGTTCAATAATCTGGATTTTATATTTTGAACAAGTTAACAATTTTCTATCTATTATAATCGCTAAAGTTTTTGAACGTATGTAAGTATTTTTGGGCCAAAAACTACTTAATGGATTTTGATGAAACCCAAATGCTATAAGCCACAGCAGCTGAAGTTAAAGTGATAATAGTAATATAATTTATATATTAGTGTAATAAGCTACATAACATCACGCTTCGAACCATAAGAGCAAAGCGGTCAATAGAGGTCTTACTTAGTGTCTAATCCCGAAAAAAGATTTTATGACGCTAATTATTATTGTGACTATCTTAAGATCAATACAGTTTATAACAAAAACTAATTTTGAATATTGTATGCCTCAAAGGCGGGACATAGCAGACCTAAGTATAAGCATTATTTTTGTAACATCCCATGTATCTATGATCCACAAGAAATTAATTTTGAATTTTGAATTTTAATTGAAAGAGCAATATTATAAGGGCTATCAAACCTAACGGTAACCGATCTTTAGTTTACAATTAATGGAAAGAAAATATTCGATAATTTGGTTTATTTATGCTTAGGAGAACCAATAGCTATCACAAAAGGATAAGAGAAATTGAGCCAATTACAGGTTCTCACGGGATAACACAAATAATGTTCTAATATAAGTATATAAACCATAATTATTAGAACATTTATTCGATTGAATTATAATTTTAAAATTACTTGAAGATTTCAGAGTCACCCCTGGGCGCATTGTACCAGGATAGCACGCGCCATGATGTAATCGCTTGATAGTTTGTTGACTTCAACCGTTCGACGTAATTGTTGTTTATGAGACAAATAGGAAGCTCGCCTTTATTTTACTGTGTTATTGATCCTGTCAGTTTGGGATTAAGAGAAGTTGTTGCGATTTTGGAAAACCTGTGAAGAGGGAAATTTGTAAAAAAACGTACTTTCTGTTCGTTCTTTCTGTTTGTTATTTAAATAAGCGGAATTGACATTAGGACCAAATGAAGTTGAATTGTTACTAACAAATACAAACCTTTGCACACAATTACCACCTTACACAGTACATAATAATAATTAAGAAATCAGCTCTCTAGTCTCTGATAGATCTCCTTATATTATTTTTTATTTTATATCTATTCATTGAAATTAACGAAGTTTATATTTTAATTTTCTACTATAAAAGTTTATAAACTACAGACTTAGTTGGAAGGATATATATGTATTTTTAAGTAGCAAATAAATTGGGGATACAGTAATAAATAAAGATAAAAACTTGAATATCTACCAAAACTATTACAAAATTTACAAATTACATAATTTTCAGAAAGGCGATCCAAATTACTCAAATTATTCCTATTAGTCATTATGATGATATAACTAAAATTAACATTTACAGCCTTATTTACTAAATTAAATTAAATTTTCTTAATGTGCTGTCACCATTTTTGGTGCAAAAACCGTAATTGTGGGACACAGGACCAAATAAGCTGATGTCGTAAATAAGATAATGTTGAAAGCTTTTAAAATATTTGAAATGAATATTTATACTTTATAATGTTCTAGGCTGTAGGCGCATAACTTATACCTAAAAAAATTAGGTCAAACTCTGTTACTGACTTATCTCAAAATGCCTAGTGTAACTTAGTAGATACAGCACTATTTATTATAGTTACTGAAATACTGACGCATTACGAAATATACTGTTAAACTTATACATATAAAAAAATTGGGCAAATTCTGATTTGTAGCGGCTTATCTCAAAAACATAGTGTGACTTAGTAGATACAGCACTATTTATTACAGTTACTGAAACACTGACGCATTACGAAATTTACTGTTAAAAACTCAGTAGAAATTGTATAGCTTGCATTCTTTGAAACTGCTTTCCAAGTCAAATGACAACGTGGTCGCGATTCTAATTACATGTTACTATTATGTGTCTTGGAGACAAAAACGAACATCTTAGTTAGCAAGAAAACAGCCTCACTTAAGTTCACTCTTAAGCTCTAAGTGATAACGTTTAAAATGCTTTGGTCCCGGTCCTTCGAACTTGGTACTGTCGTCACCGTAACTTTTAAAAGGTTCGCCCCTATTGATGATTTGATGCGTTCCATTTTTAAAACACGTTCTTTTTTGTCAAAATGTTTTTTCGCAATTTGTGTCGAGAATGTGTTCTTGGCCGAGCGCCTGTTAAATATTGTGAAACCATACTTTGGTGCTAATTACTAGATTCGCCATTTCGTTTGCTAATAACTATACAACATGTCCCGGAATAAATGCACACCACCAGACACCCCAATTAGAATATTATGTTCTAATCATAATACATACACTGAATTTTTATTACTATGTTTTAAACACTGTTTTTTTATAAATTAGTTGTACGGATTGTGGGAGAAAATTATAGTTGCATTACAAATCTACGCATGCACACAGTCGCACTTGCATAAGGGTCTAGCGTAGTAGGTATTTCATCCATTTTAGTTTGTTTTTACTGTCCAGCGGAAGTGTGACAGCAGTTTACGTAGTTTTAATTATTTTTTGGATAAAATATTAAAAATTACAAAAATCGATTCAGTAAACGATTCTGAACAAACTATTTTCTCAAAGTGCATTAATTCAGTTACACATTGTATAGTTTAAAGTATGAAATAGCCTCACTGTGTTATACAATGGACCAACAGGACCAGGCATTCCTAACCTGTTACGTAGAAACAGCAAGAAAACAGAGGTTTGCATAACAAACCATTTAATATTACGTAACTACTAAGTAGAAACCTTCTCAATCACTCCTATACCTATAACAAAAGCTAGATCTATGACTCACACCAATCACTAAACAGTATAAATGAAATTAATTATGAGTAACCAACTCCTGTCTATTGAGTGCTGCGGACAATCAATCATTTAAACGAGAACTAATTAGATGAATGCGAGTACTCAACTAAATTTACTTGCAATTATAGTAAAACTTTCTCTCGCGCTAAGCACATAAATTTATTAATATTTTATTATTATTATTATTTTATTTGATTGTAGTAGGTACTGGTTTTTGAATCACCTGTCGATAGTTATTCCGGATCTAGTTTTTTATTTAGGGGATCTTCCGGAACTGTTGATAGTATTTGCTAAAAAAATAAGCACGGTCAAAGTTTCGGGAATAAGCTAGATGTAAATATTAAGACTAACTAAGATTCATTAAAAAACTTATAACTTTACTAATTATTAACCGAATTGACACAAGGCTGATAGTAGCAGCACACTTTACTTCGCTATCGATTAAAATATAAAACTAAAAGACTTGGACTTAAATAAAATAAAGAACAGAAATACAATATCAAACACAAATGCTATATTACAACGTTCAATCAACAATTAACATTCAACTCATCAAGAGAAAACCGCTACTCGATCGCGAACATTCGATTTCAATGTCACATATCGATTCAATACTCGATTACGTCGCGTGGGCGCCTACCTGTTAGAAACGGCAGTCTATCTAGCTAAACACAAAGACTTACACACCCACGCAGATAAGCAAATCGTTAGAATTATAATGTAGGTATCGATAATGCTAATATAATACGGAACTCTCTGCTAGACCTACTTTCTAGGAAATCTTGCGGATTTTGATGAAGATGGCTTTGGTGTATATTGATTTGCATCACTTGTGTTTTTATTAATGATCTACTAAGTATCTAAACTCGATATTTAATATGTAAATTAACAAAGCTTATAAATAATACTAAAATTAAAATAAATTGTGGATTTTTATGCAAGGTAAATAAGCGTATTTTTGCTAATGATCTCTCTGCGCCATTCAGTGTGTATTTAGGTTAAAAAGAAAGAAGGAATAGTGTATGACTGTGCAGATTTTAATAAAGTTAGCTATATTGTGGCCCAGAGGTTAAGGTTAATGTGGCTTTTCAATAAATATGTACTTTCTAAATTAACCTATAATATCATAGGTATCGCGTGCCTTGGAAATCACGTAACCGTTGGACCCGGTTGTCATTCGTAAATTTTTGACAGTCATGGGTAGTCAGGAGCCAGAAAGTCTGACAAAGTCAAACCGATATCGTGTTATTTAGTAACTGGGTTATGGAGGAGACAATCGTTCCATTGAAAACACTACTGTTCAATTTAGTTACACTGGAAGCCAACGAGGTTGGTAAAAGTATAAGGAAATAACGGTAAAGTCTGCACGTTTTTCTTAAATAAGCCAAAAATGGTCACGTATATCTTAAACTTTAACCGTATTTCTTTGTCTAGTCGTAAATTACGTACTAAGTAACCCAATTATACGCAACCGATCAGATATAAATCCAAAGATATTTTTATTGCAAGCTCGGTCATCGCCATAGGCACAAGACCAAATCCAAATAATAAATCATATCACAATAAATTGCATAACCGACCCACTAAATCATTTAAATCGATTATAAACGTACGACAATACATCAGTACTTATATGCAAGTCCGGTGAAATGTTGAGCAATATAACCCTCGGGTAAGGCTGCGACACACAGGCGCGTTATTTTTGACGTGATGATAATATCCAAGGCTGGGTAATTGTGGCAATACTTACAATTGTCGCGACTTACTTCGTTCCAGGTTAAGTTTCTATTGGTCCCACTCGGATTAAAGTGTTATTTCGTTTACATTTTGACAGAACAGGGCTTATATGAGCGACCGTGACAGTAAAATCAATAAAAAATAAATCAGTAAAATCATATTTATTTTGTAAATAGGGTATAAAATAACACTTTTACACGTCAAAGACAGTAGGCAGTGATAGTATTTTCAACTTTTTGTACTCGCAAGACTACCAATCCTACTATCGCTTTAATAATGCAGTGATATTTCCGGGCATCGCGATTTGCCTCCCTAATTATAAATTATGTTAATCGAACCCGAATCACGGGTCATAATATCCCAGTCTTCGGTATTATCGACACGTCGAAAAAAACGCACCAGTCTAGCAAAGCCTTTATCATTACGTGTTATGGACAGTTATAAAATCTGTGTCACAAAGTCTACATTGGTTACGAATGATCGGTAACTTGTATGACATACGTACGGACAAGTTGTTTGGTTTGCAACGTGTTCATACATTGTGTTCGTGTTGTATGCAAATATGTCATATTTGAAGATGATTGTTTGTGATGCTGTGGTTTTAAACGGTTCAGAAAGGTTTGTGTTCGTATATGTAAGAGGAAGGTGGAAAAGTTGATTATTGCCTATTGTTAATATTATGACATTAACCTGAAGAGATTTTTTGTTTAAACGGGGCAATCGAGGAGTAGGATTGGTTGATTTTTAAACTGCCTAATTCATGAGGAATAGTATAGTAGGTATAATAGGGTTGGGATTTATAGAAATCGATTTTTCTCCCCACAATTCTAGATTGTCGTAAGAACATTTCTACTACAAAAAAAAAACAATGGGAATTCATACATGCAAATTTGGCCTATGAAGCTGAAATTCGGCAGATAAGTAAATTACAGTATCAGCTATAATAAAAGTACGACATACACGCCGCCGAAGCTACTGGCTAAAAGTGATCACAATAAATGTCTACGAAGGTAACTAACCTTTTGACGTATTTAAAATAACTACCGCTTGCAGGGAACCGTGTGGGTACCAGCTTACGTAACCAAAGGTCATTATTGTCTAAGTGTGGGAGTACCACCATAATGTGGTGTTGGTAATATTCTTAATACCAGTTCATTACTATTGCAGCGTACAAGGTAATCGTACGATATGGTATCTCCCTATGACACAAAACACAAATAGACATGGCGGTTAGGAGCATTGTCATGCTCGCTCAAAAAGTCTCGCTGATGGTGGCGAGTGCGTTGGATCATTCGGTTCCCTTCAAAATGGTTGAGCTAAATGGTGCTGATGCCACGCGTCATGCTCGTGAACGGGCGCTGTCAGTTGAGATGGGTCATCTCTTAACTGCCATGACTTTTTATATTTGACTTTTTATTTTAATTTTGTATTTAATTATTTTGTTACATACTTACATTGTTTTCACATGTAGAAGCAACAAAAAGAAAATGTAACCAAGATTTTGTAAAACATGATTTTTTTTAAAAGAGTGTCCGTGGAGTTTCTTGCCTGTTCTTCTCCATAGAGATCTACGTTTTGAAACAGGCAATTAGCGTCACTTTTCTTTTCTGACTAAACGACCGACTCTTTTGACAATTCATAAGTACCTGTAAATGGTCTAAGGCCCGTATTAATAGACGTCACTCAACTCCGAGACGCTCTCAAGTCTCTTGCTGTCCTTGTCATTCTAAAGGTACAAAATAAGGATAGCAATAAACTTGAGAGCGTCTCAGAATTGAGTGACGTCTATTAATACGGGCCTAAGTAAAATAAATGCTTTGAATTTTGAATTTTGAATTTTAGGACTAGGAATGTAGTGGTCTTAGATATAAGTCATTGTGCTAAGGGTAAAAGTGAAAAAAAAAATAACTTGTAATTTATTTTACTTAATCCTTTGGTTTAGAAGAGCATGGAAACGACTTCTAGTACTTATACTTTAAGACAATGATGCAACTATGATTAGCTATTTGTAAGCAATTCTCGTAATTGACTGTTGTCTTAACTGAGTAATGAAGCCGTTTGCATAATTTATTGCCTATAAGAGCTATCACTCTTAAAGTTGTACTAAGACACAATGCCAATTTTCCATTCATGGGAATTATTTAAAGATCTTGGATTCTACGATTTTGAACTCTATTTGTTAAGTTTTTTATTCAATATTATTCAAGGTTGGTTAATGGCGGGTCACATTAGTCGCATGCCAGAGTCACTTTAATAGGTGCCAAAAAATGGACGGAGTCGTCAGGGCGGCCCATAAGAACCATGAGGGCTGGTTCGGAGTTCCAAGAGAACATAAGGCATTAAAAAACTTAGAAAAACCCTTCCCCAACAGTGGCAAAACGTGGGCTAAAGAAAACACAAACAGTCATTTCTAATTATAGAAATATCAACATTAACCTCTCGTTCATTTTGAATTGACAGTTCATCGCTTTTTTTTAATTAGTGCGAAACGGCTATTAGCCTTTATTACAGGTGCCCCTTGAGTTAGATTCTTAAACTTTTTCAACAATATGAATGACAACTTTTTGTCCCATGAATGACGGAAACTAACCTAACACCTACGCCAACACCGTTAAGGGAATCTGTCAGAAAAAAAATAGTACGAAACACGGTATGGTCATATCTGACCAAAACATTGCCTATATAAAATCGCCCATTTATGAGGACCAAGCCATTTTCAAAGGTAGTAAAACACACTATGCTTTACATACTTTGACAGATGTTATCTTTAAAAGCGTAGCCGAAATGACGTCTAGACACGTCTATCTAGCTACTTAAAATAAGCTAGGTAAAAACAATTGTCGGACTTACTCAGATCTGGTTCATAAGCTAAAAGTGCAAAGCGGGGAAACTAGACTAGAGTGATAGATTAAAAAGTAAAGATAGAAATTGTTACGGTTTTTGTCTCACAACAGATTGTCTGGTATACTGGTCGTAAGTGGTACTGTTGAAGTGGATTTGTGCCCAATGGCAATTGGCTCGTCTTCTGATAAGTACGTGTAATTCAAACATTGGTGAATGTGAATGATTCAACAGCTGACGATGTCACCCATTGTTATCAACCAAAACATATTTAAAAATCTGTCAAAAATATCAATAGGTCCACGCATTGTCTAACTCTCATACCAACATTTAAATATACGATCACAAAGTAAATACTATTACTGCCATCACGTTTCCAGATCACTGATTCGCTAACAAGCACAAATTCAACACCAAAAACCAACTTGACAAAACAGAAAATAACAAAAAAACTGAGCTTATCGCTCATCGCGCGTCACTTATTAAATCGCGATATCACGGTCATAAAATAAAACAAGAGACATACGCTTATAACGGTACATCTTACAAGTCATATCGTCTTACTTCGCATGACGAATACCCTGGATCTGCACAGAATTTTAGTACTAAGGATTCCGTTAATCTTTTAAAATGAACCTATGAACGGTTAGTACAGGATTTTAAACGTGATATGAATGCAAATGTTGATAGAATTTCTAGAGGGAGAGACAAGGAGCGATGACCTTGAGGTGAAACAAAATAATGTTACATCAATGTCTTTGTAATTGTTATTTAATTGTGTGAATACAAAAAGAGAGCAGCTTTACATTCTCACAGTGGTCGTAAAAGTGAAATTAGGGCTGGCGACGTGTTCTATATGCTGCATGCACTAGTACAACATTCAAAACCAACTTTTAAAGAAAATGGTAAAGAAACAATCCGAGAACTTATTAATTTGGGGAAAGAGGTGATGCTTAAAATCGCAGCTGTGATAGCTGATGTAGAAAAGGAAAAAATAATTGTCAAATAAGTAAAAGCGGAACTTAATTTGTAAGAAGTTAAAATCCCTGTACTTCTTACTAAATTCAAAGATGTAAACGGCTGTTATAACAACAAACCGCTATATGATACTAAAACAAACCTAGTTACGTACAAAGCAGCATTTATCTGCCGTTAACATCGAATCACATTCTGTGGCTTGCAAATTTTTTATGCGTGATCCGTTTGTGCTCCATATGTAGTGTGCCCAATTATCTAAAGTACTTTTGTTGAAGTTTATTACAAAAGTAGAAATGTCAAGGGTGTGCAACGATAAAAAACTTTTGAATATAAACAATAAAAGGAGCTGTTTACTGATGCATACCAAACAGAAGATAACTTTTCTAACACAGAAGTTCAGAAGTCATGAATAGGTGGCAATAAAAGAGTAGCGGAGGCTAAATTAAACGATAGTCAAGCTTATGAAGAAAATTTTAAAAGCATTTCAAATGCAAATGATGATATATAATGATTGAAAAATAAGGATTGGATTGGTACATTGAGAGCTGGGACAGATTACAACGGACCCGAAGATTTGTATTCTAATTAAATGTAAGGCAAATTTTCACTGCAGTCAATTAACATTTAGAAAGCTGTACCCAGTAGCTTTAAACCATCATTGTACCCCATTCAACCATGTCACACAGATATCAGATAAACACTCGACACTGTTTATGTTTTCATTTAGTATCCAGATCTGTGATACTTTCGGACTTATCTTTATGCGTTTTCTCCTTGGAGTAAGTAGATTATATAGAGGCTTGAAGAATATAACTGTGTCAACGAGAAAATAAGAAATAGTAGTAAACGTTTTAATGGATGGGTGTGGTGCAAAAAGATTCATAGATCGTATAAAGTCGTTATTAAAAGAAGGTTCTTCATCAGTTAGATCAAAATGATTCTTAGATTGTGTAAAGAGCCAATCTGAATAAGGTCCGTCCCCAGAATTGGTTATGAACTTGAAATCGGCTCATTGACCCGTTTTATAAACAGATGTCGCTATAGTAAAGATACAATGAGACATAGGCCATTGACCAACAAAACCAACATTTACTTAGTCATATTCTACTAAACTCTTGTGAACTGTAAAAACTTCCTTTCTAGATATTAGAAAAAAGAGACCGGATACTAAACATTTTCATTCAATAATTACATCTAGAACTAAAAATGTTAAAACATTCATTAAGTTTCCGCCAAATCATATTATTTCTACATAAGGTGCGACTGTGCGACTGGTAGCAACATGCCGTTCACGCAATTTACAATTATACTAGACTGAAAGATACTTCTGCCTAAAATGGACTTGCCGACATGATTGTATTTTTTATCTGGCATGGTCGTGAGAATTGTCTAAGAATAGATTAAGCTATTTATTTTAAGGCTAAAATCAATGTTTGTTATTCATTAGTGGATTTGTTAGGTGTAGTTTTACCATTTGGTGACGCCAGAACCAAAGGTTCAGTCATGTAGCCACCAAAAGTGACAAGTAAATGTTTTTCTTCCTGCCCTTATAACAAAACGTCTTCTACTCCTAATTCCATTCCGTCCTATCAACCGTCATGCTTCATAAAATATCTTCTTCTTCAGTTTCGTTCTACCAAACATCCTACTATCATTAAGGGTTACTGTCGACGAAGGCGTAGCTGCATAGACGCGTATTCGTCACGACTACGCTCATCGAAAGAGTTTCATCGTTTTGAATGTAAGCTGCAAGTAGGCGTACACCAAGCGTAAAATGACGAATACGCGTCTATGCAGCTACGCCTACGTGGACACTGGGCCTTAATCTCTTTTCCTTCATAATCTTTCTGCACACAATCCATCAAACTCGTTTTTGTATGGTTCTTCCATCTCACCATCCACTCATCGTTCAAATATGACAAAATTAATTTTAGATGTTATGAGATGAGGTCTTTGCCCTGTAGTGGGAGAGTCATGGGCTGGTATTTTTACTATTAGTGACTAATTACTATTAATAATTTATTTTAATAAGACCACGACTTAAAAGTGATTTAGATTTGTGGTTTGATAACATTCAAAAAGATTTTTTTTCCTAGAAGAGCCATTAACCGTTCTTCCCGCAAAGTTTTTCGTTAGACACACACATGCTTTTAGTAAGCGCTGGCGAATGACAACGACGTATAAGTCGCGTTTTCGGGGCGTCTTCGCTGCGTATACGT
This sequence comes from Athetis lepigone, assembly GCA_033675125.1. NCBI lineage: Eukaryota > Metazoa > Arthropoda > Insecta > Lepidoptera > Noctuidae > Athetis > Athetis lepigone. The sequence goes on from CM066232.1 coordinate 18,627,306, forward strand.
TTATCGAGGATCTATGAAATATTCTGTATATTAGATACATCGGCTTTCATCATAATTTTCCTAGCTTTTTACACGACTGCCCAAAAAAAGGAGTGTTATGTTTTCAAGATTCATGTATGTATGTATGTATGTATGTATGTATGTATGTATGTGAGTTTCTTTATTCCACCATAACTTCTTAATGCCTGAACCGATTTAGATGTATGATGTATCGTTACAATCCGTACATAGTCCCGAGTAACATAGGCTAGTAAAAATTTGGAAATTCAACCCCTGTGTGTGTAAAATAGGGGATGAAAGTTTGAAAGAAAATCTGTAGTTATTGATTGAAGTTAGTGACTGGAAACTTGGTGTTTACCATTTTGGAGGGAGATAGAAATTTAGAAATTCAACCCCTATGTGTGTGAAATAGGGGATGAAAGTTTGAACGAAAATCTGACATAACTGAAGTTTGTGACTGGAAACTTGGTGTTTAACAATGTGGACGAAGATAAAAAAAGCATGAGCTAGTATAAATTCAGAAATTCAACCCTTATGTGTGTAAAATAGGGGATGAAATTTTGAACGAAAATCTGTCGTTATTGAATGAAGTAAGTTACTGGAAACTTGGTGTTTACCATTTTGGACAGAGATAGAAATTTAGAAATTCAACCCCTATGTGTGTGAAACAGGGGATGAAAGTTTGAACGAAACTAACTCTGACATTACTGAAGTTAGTGACTGGAAACTTGGTGTTTGACAATGTGGACGAAGATAAAAAAAGCATGAGCTACTATAAATTTAGAAATTCAAACCCTATGTGTGTAAAATAGGGGATGAAAGTTTGAACGAAATTCTGTCATTATTGAAGTCAGTGACTGGGTACTATAAATAAAAAGAAAATGTTTTTTCCACCCTTAATGGGGTGAAATATGGGATGAACGTTTACATCAGAATTAAAAAGAATTTAATATATATAATACAGCAACGGCTTAAAAATGCGCGGTGGGAGGAAAAGGGGAAGGGAATTCATGCTAAAAGTTTTTGTCACGATGTCCTTTGTCCATAGTTCCATACCAAAATCATTTGCAGCTCGACCATATTTCCATCATATTATGATGGGGTCCACCCTTTATAGCAGAACTTTTTACGTCATAATTTTATTTTGCATAGCAACGGATAGCATAAACCTCTTTTCGCAGAAAATCGTTTGGCATACACTCATTTACTATACACCGAAACCCATAATTTTGTAAATCAGAATCATCTTTAGGCATAAATTTCATATCCATAATAATCAATAAGTATATAATCATCACATCGTAGAAAGTTCAAAACCAGAATCATCCTTTGGCATATATTTTATATCCATAATAATCAAAAGTAGAACCATCATATCGCAGAAAATTCACAGCCAGAATCATCTTTTGGCATGCATTTCTTATCTTATTTTGGCATGCAGCATGCAAGCATGCAGCAAGCATGCAAGCATGCAAGCATGCAACATGCATGCATCATGCAGCAGGCATGCAGCATGCAAGCATGCAACATGCAGCAGGCATGGCTTCTGTCACGGCTCCGGCGCTGCGGGGCTCCGGCGGCCCCACGCGAGCTAATCGTCGCAGATGGTTTTACGTCCACCACCGCAGCGGGCCGCCTCACCCCTCCGCGCCTTCGCGGGTTTAAATAAAAATAAATAATTAAAAAAATTAAAAAACACGACTGCCATGACAAAAAAGAACTAAAAGGCAAAAAACAAGATTTTTCATAGAAAATTATTATATTACTATTTACATAAAATTTTCGTCGCAGTCGGGGGACCTTTCCGCAGTATTTGAGTATTCCGCAAGGCGGTCCCCCGACTGCGACGAAAATTTTAGTTTTGTTTATCAAGTAGTTTTGGATTTTTCATAATTATAGAGCCCGTGACTGAATGAGCGACCTTTCACTTTTTATGTAAATAGTAATATAATAATTTTCTATGAAAAATCTTGTTTTTTGCCTTTTAGTTCTTTTTTGTCATGGCAGTCGTGTTTTTTAATTTTTTTAATTATTTATTTTTTTTCCCAATTATGCCAGTACTAGCTTTAACCCGCGGCTTCGCTCGTGTTAAAAAGAGACTAAAAGTAGCCTATGTTACTCTCCATCCCTTTAACTATCTCCACTTAAAAAATCACTTCAATTCGTCACTCCGTTTTGCCGTGAAAGAAAGACAAACATACAGACAGACAGACAGACAAACACACTTTCCCATTCATAATATTAGTATGGATTGGCCTCTAGTATATCCAGATTCAACTAAACACTAGTGTTTTACATAGAGCGACTGCTAATCAGACCTCCAACCCAGTAACTGGGTACAACGATACAACTTTACATAACCATTTAATCGGGTTACCTAATCTTAGAGACAATTTAATGCTTTCCAATATACTTTATAGCAGGCAGTAATGACAAAATTAATATAAGTAAACGGAACATACGCAACTTTCAGATAATTATGACTTCATAATCGACGGATATTAATAAACATAAAATGGCGTAAAAATATTCAGGGTAAATAAATCTTTTTAATTACCTATTATATTTGTAATAAGATATTGCAGTCGTTACTTTTCCTAATAATATTAAAGCAAGTTAATTACTATAAAAACGAAAGGACCAGTTTATCCTCATTTGAATTGGGTTATTTAAATCACAAACCATTAATTTGTATCGATAACATTCCCTGACAGGTAAGATGATAAAATTAACGATCGATATATATTTTAGTGGCTGATTTTTTTATCATAAAGTGATTTGTAATAAATTATCCAAACGAAGTTACGCAGATTTTGAGAAAATATTTTTTTTTATCTATCATAACTATTTTAAAGTAAAAGTTATCTGGTGATAAAACGGTCTTATGGACTGACTAGCTTTTGCCCACGGCTTCGTCCGCGTGATTAATAGTTCCCGTTCCCGGGGGATTTCCGGGATGAAAACTATCCTATGTCCTTTCGGGTTATTCCGATCTGTCACCCCGTTTTGTCCCCATGGGTTGGTAAAATACTGAGATACTTAGTATTTAAATCAATCAAAAGTACTAGGCGCGCAGTAGCGTGAAAAGGTTAATAGAAAATGTGTTCCACACATTGCTAACTGGGGGACAAATCGAACATTTTTTCCTATCTGTCACCCGTGGGGACTAAACGGGGTAACGGATCGGAATAATCCGTCCTTTCTCGGGTCATAGACTATATCTGTACCAAACATTCAAATCGGTTCAGTGGTTTAAGCATGAAAAAGAGGCAGACAGACAGACAGAGTTACTTTCGCATTTATAATATTAGTTCGGATAGTACGGATTGCTGAATGCTTCCATGCCGTCTTTTATTTATTTGTATAAAAGTTATCTGATGATTGAAAAATCTCCTCAAAATAAAAATAATACCGTGTGAAGTAAAGCCTTTTCTTCGGTCTTTTAAACCGTATAAATAAAACAAATGAGACTTACTTATTAGTCACAAGTGGAAGCAGTTAGGTAAGTAATTGCCACACGACAATTACACAATTATCCAACTTGTAAGCATTAAGATATCTAAGCATGCTAATAGAATAAATAGGATCGTTTGTTTGTTTGTTGTAACGGTAATTATTTGACGTTTATCGTAATTACCTATCTTGTACATATTGTTTTTGTAGAAAAATGGATGGTAGCACCACAGTTTTACGATCCATACAGTTGGAAAACGCCTTTGATGTCGGACGACACCGCCGCCGCCCGTGTAGGTATTTACGCTACCGCGTGCAAATGTGCAAGGGTTGTCAAAAAAGACAAACTTTATTTTTTTCATAATTGAATATTACCTACATGTGAGAATTACGCGGCTGACGATTTTATAAAGGGGGGCAAATTTTTCATTATTTTTGCGATAGGACACACCGTTTTCGAGATACAAGCTTTAGAAGAAAAAAAGACAGGTCACAGCGGCATGCGACTACGGTCATAACCTGGAAACAGACTGTTAGGTACCTTTGCTTATTGTTTTATCCGGGTTTTTTCGTAGTCAGGTTTTAGTTTTTTTTTTACTTTTGTATAAATAAATAACCTAACTGTCCAAGTGCCTGAGATAGCCCGTTCGCAAAGCGTATATACCTACAATACGAAATATAAATGATGCCGATTGAAATGTTTTTCCGATTGTAATAATATAACGTATACGAATACGTGTATAACTTAACTTTACTCGTACCTACTATAATTATATACGTAACTATAAACACGACGGGTATTATTAGTTTATACAAAATAAATATTAGTAGGTACCCACTTGTTTAATACGAATTTATAAGAATAAACTTACCTCGCGTCACGGGGAAATCTATGAAATCTTAAATCCTTATTGTGTCTCGTTGTCGAGGTACATCCGTACACAGAACAAGAAGTGTGCACCATTATAATTAGTTTATTCAATGATTCTTGAAAACTCGCTCGCGATTTACACGGATGCGTTAGCCCCACAGAGTTTGGCCCGCCAACTACGCGCTCTCGCGGGCAGCGATCCGCGCCGCCCACTTCCCCTCGAGATCCCCGCCGTTGCTCTATGCAAGTACATTCGTTTTACAACTGTATGGATCTAAGTTTTACATTTTGTTTTTTTTTTATTTAGGAAATATTGTTATTTTTGTTTTGGAAATATACTCAGTGAAATTATAATAACACAAACTGTGAAACTCATAATAAACTATATTTTGATGTTATAAACGTAATAACAATAAAAATAATAATTCAGTTTCAAAAATCTCATTACGTAAATAATCAATAAAACAACTGCCAAAGAAATGACTTTTAAAACTAAATCTTCATTATGAGATTCAAGAAGACGCCTAAAGATACAACTACTCAAAAATATTATAAGTATGATAACTTATGGGTGAACACACAGACAAAACCTAGTGAAGGATATAATGCGCTTACAACATAGTAATAAAAATAAGACGGCGATTGTTGCAACATGTTAGTGTGAATATTTTATTATTGAGGAAACATTTTGTTTTAACTTATCTTTAAAGTGATAATCTTTGCGTTTTTGTTAGGGTTCCATAAGACTGATTGAAAAACGCAGTCTTTTTTTTGGTGAGTGGAAAATCATCCAATGACTGCTCCCGTCCTGGGTGCGGCGGGAGGGCGTGTCATACTTTTACTGACTAAGGCGATTATCACACTGCCCCGGACCACGCTGCATGTTGTGTGTCAACGCACCTACGCGCGTTTCTGCGGGAGTGCAGATCTGCATCATCGTGCGGGTTTTTTGCGCACTCACGCGCGTAGGTGCGTTTTGTAGATTCACGCACGGCGGCTCTCATTTATTCGCCGTTCTCTCGTTCTCATTGATTCACACGTCACGCCCATTCAAAATCACGCGCGGCACTGCGGGATTCGGTGTGCCATACCTTGCGTCTCGCCCCGCACCTACGCGCGGGGGTGCAGGTTTCTCCGCGTGTATGCGCGTGATCCGCATGAACGCGCGTGGATGCATTTTCGGTGTGTTAGACTGTGCGTGTTTTCCATACAAACGGAGATACTTACAAGCAACGGAAGAACACGCATCCACGCGCTACGCTGCATCATGCGGGGCAGTGTGCGAATCGCCTTATTCGCCGTTCTCTGTGGTGGTCGTACAGTACTGAGCAATCACGCGCGGCACTACGTGATTCGGTGTGCCATACCTTGCGTCTCGCCCCGCACCTACGCGCGGGGGTGCATGTTTCTCCGCGTGCATGCGCGTCATCCGCATGAACGCGCGTGGATGCATTTTCTGTGTGTTAGACTGTGCGTGTTTTCCATACAAACGGAGATGCTTACAAGCAACGGAAGAACACGCATCCACGCGCTACGCTGCATCATGCGGGGCAGTGTGAAAATCGCCTTAAACCCACTCATGTTCCTTCGGTTGCCCTTTATGTTCCGGGGTCACGGTAACTATTATAAACATTTCGCAACCCCGGCAGGCGTTGGCCCTGTAGGGCCCCTTCAAAACGGAGTCTTTAGGATCACTTTTGAACCTGGCTTCTCGATGCTTGTCTCCGAAATTAAGGCGTCTAAGATTAATAAACATTTACAAGTACTTAGCAAAAATGTATAAGAACAGAATCTAAGATTCGAACTTAACTGTTTTTTTTTTTGTTAACAGAAGGGCAAAAATGTTATTTAATATAATAACAAAAGCATTTTTGTTCGAATGCATATGTATTCTTACATGATAATATCGGAAGGTAATCACCGTATAATATAAAACCAGGTCGCTTTTCGCTGTCTATCCTATGTATGCTTAGATCTTTAAAACTATGCCACGGATTATGATGCGGTTTTTTAATAGATAGAGTGTTTCAAGAGGAAAATATATGTATTTGTTACACCCGTGAAAAGCTAGTGTAATTTGTTTATAATTACGCATGTCTGCATATCTGTTAAAGTATGAAGAAAACCTTTTAAACCAAACGAGGTTTATGAGCGGAAAACGAGAAAATTAACACGTTATAATTACTTTATTCGGTATCTAGACCTAAGTACCAAACCAGTTTGGGTTTTCACGATTGCTGTAAACGAAAACAGCGTAGGCGCAAGCAGGTAATACTAAAAAGCAAACACTATATTAGGGAAACTTAATGACTATTGACCTTATCAAAATATAATTAAATAAACAATTTCCTGACACCATATATCACAAAACTCATCAAAAGGATCAAAATTGGTTATATCCGAGATAATTCCCATATAGATTGAATATTTTTTTTCGTTATAGAAATATCTTGTAATGAATTATTTGAATTTATGGAAATCATTTGAGCCGTAACATTTAAAACTCATCATTTTACATTTAAGTTTTGTAATGTCCTTCAACTTATGTATTTAAAACGTTAATATAAACATTATTATGTGCCTCGCAGGTTTTTGAATGTTCGTACATAATTTTAAATCAATAGATAGTGGTATTTAAAGTTTTGTTTATATAAAGATACACGTGTAGCACTCAATTTAACAATTTAAAAATGAGTGAAAGATTGGCTTACTTAATATTATAAATGTGAAAGTAACTCTAATCTGTCTGTCTGTTACCTTTTCACGTCAAAACCACTGAACAGATTTGAATGAAATTTGGTACAGGTATATTCTGGGACCCGAGAAAGAACATAGGATAGTTTTCATCCCGGAAATCCCCCGGGAACGGGAACTATTAACCACGCGGACGAAGTCGCGGGCAAAAGCTAGTAATATATATATATACAGAGATCGCTCGATAATTATTATAAGGAACTATAGAAAAAAAAGATAGTAAACGTAAATGATTTGATACCTTATTAAAAGTTTGACGAAGATAATTTTCAAAGTCAAAGAGACTAGATTGTTATTGAAAACCATAGAGTTATTTTTATTAAATTTTAAAGAGATAACAAAATTCTCCTTTACGAAAAATCAGTACCTACTCAAATGTATTCTAATAATATCAAGATGTTGCGGAATGTTTATCATAGTTACCGAGACCCTGGAACATAAAGGGCAATCGAAGGAACATGAGTGGGTTTTAGTCAGTAAGAGTCTGACACGCCCTCCCGCCGCATCCAGGACGGGAGCAGTCATTGGATGATTTCCCACTCACCAAAAAAAAAAAATAATAATATCAAGATTCTAATTATACATTGGAATATAAATTAAATACATAATTCAGTAAGATTTTGCCTCCATATTTTTTATCGTTTATCGACATTATCAAAATAACTAGTTTTCTCATATTATTATGTTTCTTCACTACTACAAACCACGCGACAATATCGTGAACTAAAAAGGCAAGCCAGTTCATGAACGACATGTTTTCGAGTCGCCAAAATGTTATATCCGTAATCTATAATAAGTAAACGGGTTTGTCATATAAAAAATATCAATATATACTTCTCATTTATAAAAATTAATGTGTGTTTGTTAACTTTGAACTTGGTGGAGTGATTTTTAGGAGTTTTTTTGAGTTTGGTAGCAATAATCATAGTTATTCAAATTCTCTGATTTGGGAAAAACTGATAATAGTATTTTTTCCTTTGGGAATGATGAGTTCTGATAAGATAAATTTAATTTCTGTTACATCTAGGTCCATGACAGCGAATCCACGAATACAGCTAGTCTCGTATTTAAACGTAAAAAGTGGATGGTTAGATTAAAAAGTCAGATCTGAATTTTTATCCAAACGATGGTTTTGTAGATTAATTTTAGGCGGAGACTAATTAGAAGTATTTTTTTATTGTCTTACGTAAACTCGTTAAATAGACGTAATTGCGTCTGTTTTAAAATGAAAGTTATTTCTAAGTAGGTAAAAAGAATAAAAGAATCGCCCCTTGCTCACGAGGTATGTTAACTTAGATCATTTTGTTTACTTTGCCATAACTAATTTAGAGAAAGCAAAATTTTCACGGTATAAAGGCATCTATACATACAAGCGTGACTATCGCTGTAGCGATACAAGCAAAAAACTAAAAAGGAGTGCCAATTCAAATTATTTTACTCTAGTGCTAACACTAAAATGATGTAAAATCAATTATTCTCTGTTCTTTTTCTCGATTGGAAAGTAATCCATACTGTTAGGCAATGAGGCATTATTATAACAGGGCACATTTGTCGGGAATCGTTCAACCGTTCTGCAGAACAAACGCAGTGTGAAACGTCTCCCGGCCAGATTAAGAAATGATCTCCTAAGGGCTGCTAGATCTTTGTAGCCAAGGATCGAGATAGCAACTAGCAACATACCTCAAAAAAGGACTATGACCAGCAATAGATCGCCGGAGGCTGATAATGATAGTAGAACAAGCTTAAACCTCCGAACACACTTGTTTCGAGACACAATAGAAAAGCAGCGCGACAGCCGGCTGTCGCTTAGACGTCGAAAGGTTAAATATAATATGAGTACGCAAGTATAATAATATGAATACGCACGAAGAACGGGAAGGTAAAGATACAAGATCAGTTCTATTTTAATAGCTATCGCTCCCGTGATATCTTAGCGTGTGTGTAGGGGATGCCTTTATGTAGACAAACTGTTTAAGAAACGTATGTTTTACATACATACATACTATGTATCAAGTGATACATATTATGCATCAAGTGATTAAACACTTGCTTTACAAGCCACGCCTCTGCTATTCATCACAATGCATGTCAATCAACGTTCTCATTGTCATATTTACATGTTGACAACATTTCAATGCTAATTGGTATGGCTAATTCTCTTACTAGAATTATCAATGAGCATCATTAAATTTAGTTTTAAAATGAGCTATTTTACAATATCTTTATGCTGGAATTTTTTGCATCAAAGTATCGATATGGGTATACTGTGTAGGTACACCGTTAGATACCATTGGGGAGTCTAGAAAAAAAATCGAAAATATGCAATAACATAGATTTCAAAATACTCAGTATTATATTATATTATTATATCCAAAATCAAATCAAATTCAAAGAAAAGGGGTTGAGGTTTCAACTTTCACCACATTTGAAAAACACGAACAAACCTTGGGGTGGAAACAGACGACGATCGCGACAAGTTCGGCTTCTTCGGCTTAAACAACTTATGGTTCCTCAAATCCATTTTTGAATTTTGAAATTTCACCAAAAATAAATTAAAAAAGCACACACACAAGACACGACCACTCACAAACCGCTGACACTGGCAACTAGTATATTAATTAGAACATACTATTGCAATCTAATTATCATAAAATTTCAGGTTTTAGCCTTAACGAAGTCGTTAGAAACGAATTGCATTGTAAGTTTGTTGGCAAATCTTACTCCGGCGTGTCGGCTATTCATATGAGGGAAGGAGACGGCGATATAACCTGTGAACGATAGAAAGAGTGAGCGGAGTTTCGTAACTCGACTGTCGTAAGCGCATGCTTCTGTTAATTAAAATATGGGTTTAGTTGTAAATGTTTGCGGATTTATAACTGATGTGGATAAAATTAATTTTATGGAGATGTTTGAGTCCGAACTCTTCTTGCGGACGGTATCAAGATGAAATAAGGTTATTTAAGTGAGGAAATGATTTTATTTTATTTTATTTTAAAAAAGAAAATAAAAAAAAACAGATTACTAAAACTAAGGCCAATTAAAAGTTTTAGAAAAGGGTTATGAGAGAAGTGCTTGGGAGTATTATTGATCATTATGGAGTAGGTTGTCTGAGGAAGCACTACTCTACTACTATGCGTATTACAGCCGTAAAGCAGCGTTTCTGTGTAAATTGAAATGAATATTTAATAGATTTTAAAAGGCAATATTCACGCTACAAAAAACTGTATTAGTACCCATCTAAATATATATACAAACGTGTTTATCTTTCTCATTAGCAATGCAAATAAATTTTCGCAAAGGTCATCAAAAAAATCAGCGAAACCGGCCTCTTACAAATTAAAAACAAAACAAAGGTGACGCTCCAAATTTAAACAATGACAGATATATTATAAAAAAAATATCAAAATTTAAATCTATATGAAATCTAAAATGGCTGATAGTTAATATTTCAACGCACAGCCTAAACCGCTGGTCGTTTACACCATTATCAATTGACGTACTTTTTATGAGCTGGCAAAACGCGATTCTCCAATATAGGTATTTTGTATGGCAATGGCAACTTATGACGTCACTAAAATAACAACTCAGTTGACTATCTATTTATTGATTTCAAAGCAACTAAAAATCAAATTTTACTTCAAATTGAAAATAAACCGAATTTATAGGGCTGAAACAAAAAGAGGTTTTAAAGAAATTGTGTCTAACATTTATTGGTTAATGGTGTAAACTACCCAACTGTGAAAAGTGAGTTTCTTCTAGGAAAGTCCTTTTTTAAGACTATCAGACTTTCTGGCTTAGTAACTACGCACACTTATTCAGCTAGGTATATACAGCTCAAATCCATATGTTATAACCACAATTTTGTCTGAAGACGCATATGCATCCGTTTAGTTTTTTGCGTCTGTTCAGCCTTCTTATGAAATATTGTTTGCTATGGACATAAGCTCAATAGAGAATGACTCAAAGATTTACAAATGACAACTGGGACCAACAGCTATTTATTGACACGGGTTATTTTACGTAAAATGACACCTAAGCCGCCAGATTACTTTTCAAAGAGGCCGACCATGCAGTTCATTACTTCATTGTATGTAGTTTAGTTTTAGACAAGTATCAAGTTATATTTAAATACTGGTTAAAATAAAAAGTAGGAAGTGACCAGTAGACCGAGATCCAAAGCAGTGACCATGATTGTAAAATAATTAATCTTAATTGTCAATAAAGTTAACATGTTAATAAATTTATGTCTAAGCAATAATATTTTATGTTTTTATTACTTGACTTATAAAAAAGGTAGGTTCTTAATTTGATCCATACTGGTTCAATTGAAAACAAACTCATTTTTTTGTGACTACATTTTCTCCTACATACCTTGTCATCAGTGGATTAAAGGATTTAGTATGTAATGTTTTTCTGGAGATAATAACGTCATCGAGATCATTACGTCTAGTGTCATATAAATATTTAAAAGGAATAAGGAAAATTAAAATTTCGAAGTGCAAGTTCTATGTGAATTATTTTAGGAGCGATTACTTGTTTAAACATAATCGGTTTTAAATACCTATGTAGACTTTTCATGTTATCAAAACTTTTCTGTTTGTTTGCTTTATTATCATCTTTGTCCCATGTTCTTGAATTTGGGGCTTTTCTTTTTCATTTTAACTATTCAACCGTCATTTGCCAGACTCCCTGTCCTTCCGTATTTCTTCATACACTTTTACCATCTTTTCCTCAGTATTAATCCTACATTAGTAATCGAAATTGTTATATTCACATGCGTTTCATCCCCTCTCTTGCCATGTCCACACCAAGGCAAACGATTTCTTTTCAACGTCATTGGATTCATTTCTAAAATACACAACCAACTTGTTATACGATCCGTATTATAACATAACCTTACACTGGATCTCATAGATTGGAGTTAGGGAGTAAACACACGCGTCGAATTTTAAACGCGCGACTATGTATACGCTCCTCAAACAAGATACCGAAAGGTGCTGATAAACTTGAGCATTCGCCTGTAACAGAACATCTAGCATTCGCTATTTTGTAACAACTTGATTTTAGGAACTAGCGAGCGTTTTTGTATAACATTTAACTGAGCACACGCACAAGAGCGGGGCGGACATGACAGGCGATTTGTGTGCCATGTGTAAATTTTCAATTAAGAGTGAGCGCAAGGTAGAAAGAAAAGTTACAGGTATACTCACATTACGCTGTACAGACCTTCGAGCATTTACACAAATGTTACATTACAATGTAATCTCTCGCTCTCGCGCAAATGCTCAAGTGTCACCATGAAACGAGCGTTCCTAAAACGCTCGTCTGCTTGTTTAAAAAGCACCGTGTGCTAACGCCCTTAGCTCGCGATCCTCCTCCACGATAGGAGGCGGCAAGCTTTACCGTGCCATTGTGACGTGCAGTTTAATATAAGCATGCGTTTTGAATATCATACCAGTTACGAGTAACAGGTAGATACAGTTACAGGCGTAAATACTAGCGTTATCTACTCTAACTGTTTACTACGAATTATGATCCTGGGAGATACTTGTGCTGTTTTTCCTTGAAGGTTTTGCGGAGTTGTGGGTTGTTAGACTTAGAATTTAGATTGGGAGGCGATTTTGTATCGTAATTATTTAATTAGGGCGGTTATTTGGGACAATTAACTTACGTTGGTAAATTAAGGTATGTTTAACAGTAAAAATTCGGTTCTGATCATTTTATGAAAACTTGTTTTTCACTATTATTTTCTTCAATCAACGAACACGGATGAAAAGTTATTTTTTAACGAAAAGTGAAACGTTTCAACTTCAATTAAAATTGCGATTTTGACTTTGTAATTTACGTTTACTATATTCCTATTAACTATTACACAATTTGTATAATTCGGCGTCAGTTCAGTAATTTTGTAAATAAAACAAAATGAACTCCATTACAGTTGAGTACGCAAGTAGATTGAGTGGAATGTTTTTTTTACAAAGAATTACTTTAAGTAACGTTGATGTAATAAAAAAAGAGGTTTTATGCAACGAATACAAAATGGAGTTGAATCAGAATTTTAGAAACTTAATAAGTCGGCATTGTTAATATATTTTTTAGGATGTTACAAAATAAAAATACTTTTTAGGCTAAATATAGTATGTGAGTTTTAAGATATTATTTTTATTATTTATAACGTAAGCTTTATGGTGATATGTGTAGCTACGGAAGTTAAAAACATTTATTTGTATGGCGGTTTTTTTGTATGGCGTACCTACACGTGTTCTAAGAACTCCATCGTTTTATCACCGTTGTGTTTAGCTGTAAGTCTTACAAAGTTGTTAAATAATTAAAAAAAAAAACAAATAAATAAAGTAAAAAGCAATAGGCGAGACGACGAAAAAAAAGTTATTAGTCCATCATTGAGATTATTAAAAAAATTGGGACACGTATTTTTTTTTCTCGTAAACGAAAAATGACGACAATACAGTGAGTTGAAGTTGTGCGTGACGTCACGATCAAATACAATTTTTGCATTACGGTGGCGTCAAAAGCCCCCACTATGCCCCCACTCCAGAACTTTGTTGCTCTTTATCTTTGTATTTTTTTATTATTTTGATGAAGCAAAAAATACGTGTCCTTTATTTTTGACCGATCTACAAGACGGACTAAACAGAATGCCATTTTTTATGTTATCGTCATCCCTATTATTGGAAATCTATTCCTTAACGGGATAAAAATAAATAAGTTACTGCTGAGATTTTGTGTAAAAAGCGTGAAGCCAGTGGACACAGCTAGTCTTGAATTAAATATGTAGAGTTTACTTATCTAAATGATGACAACATTTTTTGTAAGTTTCTTCAGAGTTGCCTATTTTTTTCTGCAAATTTACCTAGAACACTTATCTTTAAGGAAATGTCTGAAGCAAAACAAACGTGAAGTTAAAAAAAAAACTTTGTGGTTTTTGAAATGAGCAATCTAAATATATTTATAACTTGGTTTTTTCAACAAAATGATGGTGAACTCTTCATATTTTTTATTAATATATTATTAATAGTTTCCATAATGTGTACGTTGTTATTGACTCAGCTATAAACAAATTTAAATAACAGTTACATTTATACAACTAAAAATTTGTAAAAAAAAAGTTATGGAATATAAATAACAGGTCATCAGCAATTCTATGTTTCAGGACTAATACAAGTAAAAAAAAAATAAAGATGCAATAAATTTTAAAGATACACCCATAACAGAAAATTAGGAGAACCCTTAATAAAATCATAGTTTTTGTGAGTCTAGTCGATAGAACAAGTTTGAATGCAGTTTTAAATATCAACCAGTTGCTAAGATTAACACACTTCTCCTTGACTACGGTTGTGAAGGGTATTCTAATATCTATGCTAATTTGTGTGAAGATGTGAAGTTTTTTCTCACAGATGTTTTTCTTTTTTATTGGCCGGCGCCAGATAAAAACAAAATATAACTGCCCCCTTACCGTGACGTTTAAAGTAAGATTGTTTAAGTCCTGTTGCAGGAGTGTGCAAGTGACAGCGTTAGACACGTTGTCTAGCGCCGTCTCTTTCCCACTGAAAGTAATATCAAAGTAATACTGCTATAAGGGCTTGTGGTACGCCCCCTGTAATGTAGGTATACTATGCCATTTTTCGTACAAGAGATTAGTAAGTTTTAACCTTTTTTTTTAATTCAACCATTCTTAAAAGTTATTAAGTATATATGCTCCTGAAATAAAATAGCTTTAATTAGTTTTACAGCTTAATGTTTTTATTTTGAATCAATAGTAAAATGACAACAAAACGTCAACAATGTTGTTTTTTATGGTTTATCATAAATCTATAAAGGTATATAAATCTATAATCAACTTCTAATATCAAATCAACACGGATTCGAGAAAAAAACGTCTACAGTTCCGGTTCCTAATACTTTACAATAAATATTTTTGGAACAAATATTCCAAAAAATATATATATACGGTCGAATTGAGAAACCTCCTCCTTTTTTTGAAGTCGGTTAACAAAGTAGGTATTCATTGTAAATCTAATACTTTATAGAACACCAATTACCAAAAGTATTTACTGTAAGACAATTAAAAATAAAATAAAACAGTAACACACAAACACGGCTCGGCCAGGAACAGGCGTGACGATTCGGTACCGAACCGTTACCGCGTATGACATGCATACGTAATGCTGCCATTGATAGGTTGCTATTGCACGTAACTGTTCTTCGCATACTTAGATATTTGGTGAATGGGAATTCGATTGCTTGTTTGAAGGAGCGGAATGTAATTCTTTAAGAACATAGTGAAGATCTGTGCTTGTCCCAGTTGTATTCGTTTCTTTGTGCCTATTGACCAAGCTATCAGTCAGTGATTTTTACTCCTCTGTAGTTCATCTTTGATAAATTTTTACTAACTAATTATTTTGAACTTTATTTTACACTAGAAATATAACCATGATTTTTGAGAAACCTTAAATTATCTGACGCATAAGCATATTATTTATTTTGGTCACTGTATATGCGGAACAACTCATAGGCAAAAAGTAGTGATAATTCTAAAAATACCTTTACATCCCCCCAAAGAAAATATCCTAGACAATGATTTTCCTTATCCAACATGAATGGATACTTGAATACTAGATCACGTGTACCTAATTACCGAGTATTACCTCAACGGTGACTTTACTATAAGTTATTTACGATGGGAACCATAAACAAGAATGTTGCCATATGAGTTATGAGTTAATAACAAACATAGCGATAATATGATGTGTTGAGATAATAAGCATTATAAGTGGAACAATTATTAATTACTTGATTTGTCATATAAATGTTATTGTTGACGATATGACTGATAGGGAAACAGGTTATCTTATAATGACTGTATAGCTCGTGATTTTAGAAAACTATATTGAATACTTGATCTACTATTTATAGGTACGTATTTTTCAGAATATTGTAATGTTTTTATGAAAAAAGAAATGAAATAAAAAATACCATAATGCATTTTTAAGAGAGTGGTAGTTTCTCAATATAACGCACCAAAGCCGTTTTTTTTGATAAAACATAATCAAATAAACAGTGAATTTAAATTTAGAACATTGACAACACAATTTGTGTAAGTAATCCATGTTCAAAAATGAAATTTTATTCGCGTCATTTCAGATCAGTGATTATTTTCCTTAATTGTGGAGATAACCTACTCTAAAACAATACAAAAAAACATTTTTTAACTCTTTATTATAAATAACACTCGAGTACCAAAGACTTACTTACCTAAGTCGCCCCATTGACCTTTATAAACAGCTCTATTTTAATCAACATTAAATTAACTCCTACTATATCGCCTACAGATTTGTAACATGCCATTTTGGATCGCGTGGAGACATCAGTCTAAATAAAAAACTATTTATTGTACTTTAAGTAGGACACCATCTTATCTGTCGACTAGATAAATGATTGTATCAATTGTGATACACGCAAGTGATTAATCTTCATGAGGGTTTGTTACTACTTTATCTGGTAGTCTTTTGTAAAGTATTTTGTTTTGTTTAAAGTGTAGGTGTTGAGATATTTCTAGAGAGACAATATACAGTGGCTGGTTGTTGGATGTTGTTCAAAAGAAAAAGGAGACTGCCTGGGTGGTTGTCATGCTCTTTTCTTAGGAATATATAGGGGTTACATGTCCTATGTATAAAACACTCATTAATCCCTTGTAGCTGTGAAAATATTAAACTCTAAGTTAACAAAATTAAAAGAAACGACAGCTTTTGAAACATTTTTTGAGCTTGCAGGGAAAACAAAACTAAAATATTGAGTACTTTCAGTTGACTTACAATAATATTAGAATTAACAAGAAGTAATGAAAAAAATATATCACACGTAAAGGTAAAAACCTAACAAATAAGAGAAATGACGTTTAAAAATTTTATAAGTCGCTTTTTATGTTTTCTGAGTGTCATCAAGTAGTCAAGTACGTTATCTAGTTCGTCAAAAATCCTTCTAGACGTCAATATCCTGTTAGCGATCGCCTCATTTTTATATATAACACAATTTTCACCTAATTGACATGCAGGAGGCATTCCATATCTTTGTGTGTGCGTGCTTGTCACGTCATCACAGTTCATGAAACGCACACATAGAATTAGATAAGGTTCCATTTTGTAACGCGCGTAACTTGGCGACGAATGATACTTTTCGGTGAATTTGTGGCTTATTTTATTTATTTATTACATTTTTTTATTTTTCTGTAGGGCCGTCCACAATCTCTCCATGCGTAATCCAAGGAGAGTTGCGATTGCGTTGTCGGCCCTTTTAGATCGCGGGTCCCTTAGTCGTAGCGGTTCAAAAATTCCGTCGCTGAAAGTGGATTCCACAAGATGATCATGTAAGGCAAGAAAACGAAGTGTGGCAAATAAATTTAAATCCTATTTTTCTAAGTAAAGCTTTTAATAAACATCTAAATCATCAACATTTATTGGTTTTGTGGTACAGTCTTATAGAACCCTACTGAATTCAATTGTTTTATCACTATCGATTGCACTTGTCTACGCGACTGTACTACGAAGTACTGTCAAACACACAAGCCGTTCCCAGAACTGTCACAACATACAACTTTATATTCCGAATGCATCGATGCATCGATATGAAAGGGTTCTTCCCTTTGGCGGCCATTTTTGTGGCACCTACCGTACTTCCTTAATAGTGTTACCAATATTCTGAGAAAATGTGATAGGTACCTGCAACAAATAAAAATTAATCATTAGTATTTATGAAGGAAATTATAAATACATACATACAATCGTATTATACGCTAGTCGTTCTTAGAAATGGAGTGTATAGGTATTTCAGCGATTGACGAGGTACAGTATTAATTTTAGTAGTTTAAGTTGCAAGCACTAAGGGCTAGAGTGATGGCTTATCATTATAATGTAGTCCTACACAAAAAATATAAAAATAGTTATTGATTATAGTATGCTAGTATGCCATTGAGATAGAAGTAGCTGCACTTTGTGAAGAAACTAGTCTAGGAAATTACTTCCATCATGGCTCTTTCTGCCACAAAGCTGATGCTGATGGAAAGCTGATGTGTTTTAGTTTGAGAGAGTTTAGGTACAGGCGTATGAGACATATTATCTTTGTTTTCACCATGCAATAATATAACGTGGCAAGAATTGTTTAAAATAAAGCGTTTTTAAGCATCTTCAAATGAGTTTCTGACATCAACCCTAACCAAAATGTCATTAAAATAAAGCCCGGAACTTCAACACCACACTAATAACCATTAACGAAAATGTCGCACGATAACATAAATAATGCAATATAAAGTTTAAAAGTTGTATTTACAAACATCAATCCTTACAGAATGCTGATAAAAAGTAAAACGCAGGCGCAGTTACTCGTAAATCCTTCATAATCGTTATGCAACGAAGCATCACATCGAAATTATGTTCATGAATCGATCACAAGATACTTTCACCAGAACATAGACACGTATTTCGATGCAGTGTTTGACAATAAATTAATTATTAAAATGTACTTATGTAATTTTTGAGAATCGGCCAAATGTGCCTGAGTGTATGTGGAGAAAAGGCCATAAATGAATGATAGCAAAAGAGATTGTCATTATTTTATTTGTGGGTCTTTAGCAGCTGTTGCAGGAAGTCAGGAGGCCCAAAGACATTTAAAGGGTTTTGTGCTATCTAGTAAATAGATTGTGGAAGTCGGGATAGCAGTAAAAAAACTGATATTCATCTCCAATCAGTCAGCTAGAATCTCATCACAACAGTAGGGAAAGTCAGAAATCGTGGCCCTGAACATTTCGATTAGATAATAACGCTTTTACTATCTACTGAGTTAATTTCACCAACTTTTCAAAGTATATTTTTTTTTAATTCACTCACGGCCATCTGATCCCAAGCTAAGCAGAGCTTGTGTTATGGTAACCAGATATTTGTACTCAACCTAAGTCCATGCCTGGTATGACAACAAAATTGACGCTTCATCTATAAACCGGCCAATTTGAGATAAATAGCTTATCGTACACCCGTAAACAGTAATCAGGTATCATCTCAAACCATCCACTTGTTAATTTTTTTCCTCATAATGGTGTCCATCACACGTCACGTCTGGCTATCGAATGATTTATTAAGGGCTCTTAACAATCAATTATACACTTTGTACCTGTCAGAATAGAGTTTGAATTCAAATGTTACATTTCCGATTAGATGTTTTCGTATAATAGTTCGATAAGTTTGATGTGTGAGATCAATCGGCCCGTGAAAGCTGGTTCGATTTCTTTTGAGTTCTTTTATTTCTTTTAAAATTACTGTGTCTATGATTACGTTAATATTTTTCTCACATTCTAATGTATGCACAGGCACAAATATTTTTTGGTGCATAGAAAAATATATTTACGATATAATCAACCGTGCCATCACACATCTTACATTTCTACATTTACGAAATCCATACCTCAATGTTTTTTTCTGATCATTTTGAAAGTAGGCTTTGCCATGGGAATCATAATTCTCAAATAAATACTTTCTTTCATCACAAGCTCTGTACCCAATTCACACAAAAGCATCATCGTTCCGAATCATTTCAATCGCAGTCACGTTGATCATGACCTGAGTTTAGTTCCGGCGTCCATTTCCTCTCTATTGATTGACATTTCACATTACTTAATACACCATTGACTGTTGAGTCATCATCTATAGGTGAAATGTTATGAGTATCAATATAGGATTGTATTATTACGTGATATATTGTATGGTCACGCGATTTAAGTTCTAAAACCAGAAAATTAATAAATCATCTACATATACACACTTCAAATCGTTACTATATTTTGTGCTTAAAGACATTTTTAGTCTTCCCCAATATAGATCAGAATTCAAAATGGCAAATATAGTCTACAACAAATATGATAGAAGATGCGATTATTTCCACACGTAGATTGTTGAAGAAAAAAAACCAGGATATAATTTGATAAAACGCCATGATGGAATCTAGCTTGGAGGGTTTGTTAACTTCTAAGATTCTAAATATATTAAAAATATCAGAATGTCATTTTCCTAATTATTTGCATATTTAGTTTCAGTTTTATTTACATTCTTGTATATGTAAATACTCGTGTTCTATTTGAAAGTCTTATAAAAGAGTCCCACGTTTCTGGCTGTGTTTTCACTGTATTGTCAGGGTTTAATGTTATTAATATAACATCAACGCATGTCAGTGACGCAACTCTCCCGGTTGACGGCCAGACAAACTAATCCTTCACTGACAAATCGGCCGCCGCCTCAAAGCCGATTAATAAATCATTTTGAACGGTTTTTGATAGGAAAAAAGAAAAATAGAATAACCATTTTGTTTATACAAATATACCTTTTGATAATACATTGCATTGTGAAAGAGGAGATGTTTATTTTTATGAATTAGAATGAGTTAGGTAACAGACTAGATATTGACTTTGTCGATTCCAAATTTCAGGAATGACGATGAAAGGCTATAAATTTGACATTTTTGGTGAAGAAAGTTTTAATTTAAAAAGCCAAAACTACATTATTAATTTAAAAAAAAACTGAAAACTAATCAATCTCTTGGACTTTTCACAACCGTGACTTTTTAGAGCACCTAAAAACTAATAAGTCAAAAACACGTAGAACTGAATTATATAATGTCATAAGTCAATATTATGTCACAAGTGATTCACAGGTACAATTAGGCACAGTCGAGGATTGCGCAAGGATGCACCTTTCACCCGTACATGCAGTTCTTCGTGACCGTACCGTCTGTTATTACAGTTAGGTACTCTTACATCTGATGATTAGATAGGATTTGTGAAATAAAACATATTGAAATGATGAACATTTTGTGCTATCAAAAGTTCATCATTGTCGTTATTGAATTTAGAAATACACTGAATATGTGTGAAGGAATAAAGTCTGTTGGTGAAGTTATTTTTTGAATTAATGTTATTAATGAAACGACAACAGATATAAGTAGATTCATAGATTTTATTCAAAACAAAAATGTTTTATAACCACTAGAATAAGTAAACACTTAAAAATATCTAAGTTAAAGCCAGCTCAATGGGCAAACACGACACTTAGTACATCCTAAAATGTTTACAGTAAGTGAATCACAATAGCTTTCTTCAAAAGGATGAAAGTGTCGACACAAAACACGAGCGGGACGCAGTGGGAACTTCAGAAACGTTTGATAAAAGAGTCTGTCGTGACGAAATGTCGCATTCGGCATTTTGTGTGTTTTTTTGTCGGTTATCAGGTCAAGATTCGTCTCGATGTGCAGTTTTGTAGTTTCTACAAAATGACGTAAATTGTGTTGTGAACTTGTAGCCCTTATTTTATTGAAACTTTTCTACTATAAATATAATTATGGTAATATGTTAAGTTGATGAGTTTGTTTTTTTTTTTTGTCTGAACGCGCTAATCTCAGGACCTTCTTATCCTATTTGTAAAATGTTTTGTGTTGGATAGCCTATTTACTGAGGAAGGCTGTAGGCATATCCTGCCGGGGTTGCGGAATGTTTATAATAGTTACCGTGACCCTGGAACATAAAGGGCAATCGAAGGAACATGAGTGGGTTTTAGTCAGTAAGAGTCTGACACGCCCTCCCGTCGCACCCAGAACGGGAGAAGTCATTGGATGATTTCCCACTCACCAAAAAAAAAAAAAAAAAAAAGGCTGTAGGCATATAAAACATCACGCGACGACCGATGGGGGACAAATAATGTAATAGATTTGGGCAGGCAACAGGCAGAATGGCTCAGACTTTGCCTATCCTAATTCATGGATGGGTTGATCTTAACAATGCGCCTTGCTTTATACGTCATCGACATCGTCTTCCTAGTTTAATTCAATAGGATTAGAACTCAATAAATAAGTTACGCATAAAAACTTAATTAAACTCGTTATACATATCATCCCATATTATCACTATTAAACGCGTGTTAAACAAGCCAAGAAAATTTTACGTACCGACATTTAAATTTGCAATAAAATAATAATTACCGCTTACATATTTTTAGACTTTCTTGTTTACGATCTCCAAACATCATGTCGAATTTAAACTTTATAACTACGTGTTTAAGGTGCACAATTATTTGTACATGATTGTTACGGTCTATGCTCTCATATAACACGACATTTGTATTAAGACGTGAATTTCTCGACTTTTCTCTTACTTTCCAAGTTGAATAACCGAGGTTAGTGCATCTCACATAATTACGTCTGTGAATATTTATGTCAGACTATTTTTATACGAATTATTATGTCATGATTATGTGAGATTTCACCGACACATAAACTCATTTATCCACGTTGTTTTTGTGCAAATTAAGTCTGAAATAGATTTATGGGCTAATTAGTCAGAACTGTCATTATAGCCTTATGTTAACGTGAGAGGCACAAACGTGTTTTAGTTTATTGATTTTACTTAAATTGATAATTACTATTATTGTTTAAGCCTTACAAAGATTTTTAGTTCTTTTTTTATACAAAGAAAGCGACTGATATGGCATCTATAGCAAGACCAGGATCACCACCTGAAGCACAGATTACTAAGTAAGTATTTTTTATTACAAATTTAGGTATAATATAAGGAAGTTCTAGGTATCGTGGGTAGATAAAAGGCTTGATTAAGGGCTTGATGATAGCAGTACTTTCGGATATGCTTCTTTCTCCGTCGCCTTGGTCTTTGTTCCCAATACTGGTAGCTTAAAACATTTTTATTATAATAGGGATGTTGACTACATCAAAAGAATGACGATTCTGTTTAGTCCGTCTGTTAGACAGTCCAAAAATACTGGACACATATTTTTTGCTTGATCAAATTAATAACAAAATACAAAGATAAAAAGCATCAAAATTCGGGGGCTTGTGACGTCACTTCTGAGTAAAAATTATACAAAGGCGTGACGTTTCACAAAACTTCAACGCACTGTATTGTCGTCATTTTCTGTTTACGAGAAAAAAGAAAAAATACGTGTCCCAAATTTTTTGATTATCTAACTGACGGACTAATTACTTTTTTTTGTCATCTTGCCTATTATTTGGAACGGTTTTTATTTATTTTTCTATAAATATTTATGAATGCAACGTATATCTTAAAAAAAAACGCTATAATAATATACTTAACGCAAACGGATGTTACATTTATGCAGATAATGCTATTTCTTAAACAATTTTATATTGAGGACATATCTCTCTGAACTAGATATAATATTATATTCATTTCAGACATTAGAGCTCTTCCTTAATATAATTATATTTAATATAATATTTATTACAACAAAATGCATTAAGGAAATATTTATAATAGCACTATTTACTAACGTAATATAACCCAAAAAACTACTCGATCGCATTGAATTATCTTTTAGTGTTGGGTAGCCTTTTATCGAGGAAAGCTGTAGGTTGTGTAACATCACGACACGACACAAAGAAGCGGAGTAGTAACGAAAGATGCGAATGAACAAGCGGGCTCAACTAGTAACTTGTGAAGTTATTGTCATAATATAAATAAATAAATCAGTCTTGTCTCATATATCTGTATTTTATATCTACATCAGTTTTTTTGGACATAGTTCAAAAACAAAACTGCATTGATAATTCATATTTTTTAAGCTATGGACAATACAAACTCAATATACGGCCGGCTTTGTTTTGCTTTTGAGTCTTTTTAAACCGAGTAAGGGTCCAATAAATAAATTAATTGATTTATTATCATTATTTCTATACTAATATTATAAAGAGGAAAGATTTGAATGTATATTATGTTTGTTACGAATAAACTCAAAAACTGCTGGACGGATTTCAATAATTCTTTCACCATTAAAATATGCTACATTATCCCTGAGTTACATAGGCTATATAACACCACACTATGACCAAAATTAGCGGAGCAGTTGACCAAAAAACTGTGATTACGCCTGTGAAACCGCGTGAAACAACTATCTATATAGTGGTACATATCATACTCGTACAATTACAATGCAAATCAGACCACAGTGCATCAAGTAATCTGAACTCATCAGATGCAGTATGTCAAGGCAGCTATCATACATCACGGTAACCACAGTCTAACCTTTGTATGTAAGTAGACCAGCTGAATATAGTAACAATCACTTTTACATGCAAAGTAGATCTAAAGGGCCGGCTTTGTTTTGCTTTTGAGTCTTTTTAAACCGAGTAAGGGTCCAATCAATATTTATACAGTTTATAGTCACAATTTAACATCAGTTGTCTGGTTACCATGGCACGAGCTCTGCTTAGCTTGGGAACAGATGGCCGTGTGTTAGTTGTCCTAAATTTTATGTGTTTTCTTTTGTTTTCTTACTTCTTCATTTAAACTTTGGTTGTGTCAAATCTTACCCCCATTTTAAGGATATGGGTAGGTATTTATATTTGTAGTTTCAAACTATCATACAGGATTAAAAACAATATTTTTCATAATTTTTATGCAAATTTTTGAAATTGTGATATCAGTTCAAGATCAACTGCAATATTTGTGAAATTTTAAAGCATTGACAAATTATTTATTTCTTTAACATTTTAACGGAAGTCTTAAATCTTATAAAATTTAACCGGATATAGATAGTTACGAAAGAAAGGCATTGACATTTAAAACCTATAAGTAATAATTTATAAACGTCAGTTTAATATACTTAATAACGACTTTAGGCTATACTGAAGACACGAATATTTGATTTTGATATGCAAATAAATAATTATTATGCAGATAGTTAAGAATGTATTTTTATTTTTAAACATTTGGTCTCGTGCAATATTATTTTTAAAACCAAGGTCACATGATTTCAAACGCTTTTTCAATTTCGAGAATTTAATGTTCACGTTTTGAAGTAAACGTGAGCCCAACACTAGCAAACAAAAAAGTATAATAAACCATAACACATCACCAACTAATAATTTGGTCCAACATTGGTTCCAATACTTTGAAATACTTCCATTATAAGCATACTAATTAAAAAAATATCCGATAGTAGCATTACTGGCGACCGGAGGCCGCGACAAAGGTCGTCAGGTGTTGCCAAAATAAAAATAACAAGTTCTTAAAATGTCACACTTAAATAAAATTGTTCGATTAAAATGAATGGTGACCCGTACAAGTGTGTGACACCTAGCAACAATTTCAATTTGAATAAAGAACTTTTTATTTTTAAATTTGCTTATGTTATTTGTTTTGTATTATTTATAAACTCGATTTGTATACAAAATATAAATGAAGGTATACTTAAATTGTATTATTTTATTTCTAGGTTTTTTTTTAGTTTGTAAATATTACGATAAGTGTGAGTTAATATAAAGGTATCTAGATAAAGACAGACAGTAAAATTCTTGATAATTTAATAATTTTAACAAAAGGTTAAAGAAGGTTATTTTTATCAATGCACATTACATTTGACATTTGATTTAAGATCTTGTACGTTTGTCACCAAAATTAAAATATTTCATTATTATTTCCATTATTCAAACCATTTTTAGCTCAGTTTTTTTATGTTAAGTAGATGGTTCTCGACATGAATATAATGTAATTCACTATGTTAATAATATAAGCGTCAAATGCTTTGTTAGAATCGTTTATCACATCTTATTATTATGTTCAGGTAGCCATTATAAATTGTATAATTATTATAAAATCTTTCAAATTGTTTTTTTTTTTTAAAACATTATAGTCATATATAACATCAATTTAAAAATGTACATGGCGTCACACATGTTTCTTTCAATAAAGAGACATATGACAATCAATATTCGTTCTTGATATTATACCTACTAATATTTTGTTACTAAAATGTTTTTAGAATGATCAAAAAGTATTGAGACAACTTTTAAGGCAAGTACACTTTCTTCAAACAAAATTTTATCATATACCTAGACAAATAAAAATCTGATGTCACCAATCCGTCTCCAACAAGAGTAGTGTCATAAGAAGATGCCTTAAACCTAAAGGAGGACAATGCTATGCTATTATTTTGGATAAATATCAAATTATTTCTTAATTAGGCTTATTTATAGCTGTTTTGTTACAACCAAATTTTTATATGCATGCAGAGTTCACCTTTAAGTAATTATTACACTAATTTGTTATTTTTTTAACGCACATGATTACCTTAAACATAATACTGGTGTAAATAATTGTTGATAAACCAATATAAATAAATAAATAAATATACAACTAATTCTTATAAAGGAACTTGGAATAGCAGCTTATGATGACAACAAATCTACAATCTTGGTAACTTTCCATTCATTAAAAATAAGTACAAAAATTACTAATCACTTCACATTTTTTTCTGACAATTAAAATATTTCTAATTATTAATCACATCTAATTTCTTGTCCACGAAACAAAAACGATTATTCTTGTTCGAGCCCGAAGGCGTATAGGTTTGAAATTAAAAATAATTTGACAATCACTTTCTTCATTATAAGTTTAGAACCAGTTTGGAACGAAATGTGAGCCTTAATTATCCATTTGATTAATCACAATCGAATTGACGTTAGGTATATTTATTTCTGGATCGACTTTTAATTAAATTGGTTTTGATACTTGCATATGTCGTTAGAATTGAAAGTGAAGATATGATATGTTGTTTGAATATTGGTGACGATTTTTTATAAATATACTAACTTATCCCGACAGACGTTATCCTATCAAATGAAACCAGCATAAGGCGCCACGCGCCATGATAATTTTTGATCGTGTTTTGTTTCTTTTTTATTTATTTAAATTTTGTTTCGGTTTTTTTCTGATGCCCTAATAGTTATTCCACTTTCTTGGACCTCCACGAAATCAATGCTCGAAAAAATCGTTTCACCCGAATTAAACGGTTAAGAAAACACGACTTCGTTTTAAATACTAGAGATTATGAAAAACAAGAAATTTCTTGAATGGTGTATCTTTAGTTTATGAATAATTAAAGAGATGAAGTATTCTTATAAACGTTTCGCACACACTGGAACAATCTCTTACGGGTGCGGTCGCAACGACTGCCCGCGTTGGTGTAGTCTTGTTCAGACATACACTACAAAATCTGACTACATCCGTAATAGCATGCGGCGCCCGCATTATAAACATTTCGATGTGACCAAGTCTTAAAAAATAGTATTTCTATATTAACATTGGTATACTAAACGAATGTGTAAGTCCAGTAGCATTGGAATACTGAAAAAAGGCCATAGAAACAACAAATACCTAATAATAATACCCTAACAAAACGATATAATTTTATTAATTCATGCAAATTAGTCTCAAAAAAACGCAATGAAATATTGAACGGATTCTTGAGATCATCTTATGAACGCGTGTTCCTACATGTGTGATTATGCTAAATATGCCAAAGTTCGTATAATTTCGACCCGTTTATGTGAGACGTATTCTAATGAGATCACTATGTAAAATTAATAGTTCGGGTTAGTGTTTACGTTCGAATAATTATTGTTAATCCGAAAATGATGTTTTCGACGACGATACAAATTTGAGATGTGTTGATATAATATTGATGATTGTAATAAATTAATTAGTAAATATTTGCATGTTAAGGAAGTTTTGTTTCGTCAGGCGTCTCTTTTGTTTAGACAATATTGATTCAGACCGACATTAAAATTTTATATGTGTGAATATAAATTTATGTACAAACACCATCTTCTTATAACCTTTTTAATAAATCCAATTTTGAAACTAATTGTGAGTAATAACCTAACTTTTTAAAAGATTATTTTATCTTCATTCTTTTAGGTGCTTTACCCGTACAAAATTAAAAAAGTCGCTAAGTTTGCCAAGCTTAAAATCAAGTATCAAAGAAAAAAAAGACGCCTATCAAGGGAACTAAACTCCTGATTCCAATAGAAAAAAAAACATGAGTATTTTATTAGATTGCTAAAATTTAGATAATAATCATAATTTTTTAGACCCTAACTCTCTCACTAGCTGTGCCATGTCAAGTTGCTATGTTACCATACAATGATATTTAAACTTTTCACAGCTAAAAGGACATAAAGAATTTTATCGCCTACAAAGTGTATATTTAGTTAAAAGATTATCTCACGCTGATGAGTTTTGAACATAGAAATATATTAATATTCAAAAAATGTCGCAACCGTATCGAAGGCTGTTTGATGATCCAAACACGAAACAGGTTCGAGATCCGGGTGATGATGATTATAAATAAAAGTCTTCTTTATATATGTATTTAATTTATAACATTATATAATTATGTAATAATTTATTTCTGAGTTTCAATGTGTTCTAGATACCTACTTAATTTTATTATTATAGTCTCGGGTGCTAACAATTACGTCACTAGTACTTGAGAATTTTGGAATTTTTATCAAAATTGTTTTGTTTTGTAATATGCGTAAGTGTAAGTAAAAACGTAATAGTAAAAAATAGTTATGTCTCGCAAAAATACTGAAGTTTTTTTTTTAATAAATATAGTGATCCGAGAGGAAGTTTTATACGTATAATACATGTTTACATGCATGTAGAGAAAAGTTTGCATTTTCAAATAAATTGTAAGTCCCGTGTGAAGCTGGGTTGGGTCGCTAGTAATAAGTCGATAGTAATTTAATAAATATGAGTCATCGAAACAATAAAACTCGGTCAATCTATTTTACACATTTCATTGTCGTACGTACAAACGATTTGTAAATATAAGATAAATAAGGACACTGAATTTACTGCCTACTGACACGACGCGGCACATTCAAAACCACTTCCGATTTATTTAGTTCCTACATCGAATTACCATTTGCTGGTCAATTTTCAATAACGTTTTTATTCGGAATTTTGAAAATTATAACATTATTGTAAGTAAAATTATTGCAGTCAATCAGTTTGTAATAACTTAATAATATTGAAACTTTATTGGCTGGACAAAGGTCGTACATGGAGATATTATTTTACTACTTATGTAAAAAAGTACTGTAGAATTTATATATTACTAGCTTCTGCCCGCGGCTTCGCTCGCGTTAGAAAGAGACAAAAAGTAGCCTATGTTACTCTCCATTCTTTCAACTATCTCCACTTAAAAAATCACGTCAATTCGTCGCTCCGTTTTGCTGTGAAAGAAAGACAAACAGACAGACAGACAGACAGACAGACAGACAGACAGACAGACAGACAGACACACTTTCCCATTTATAATATTAAGTATGGATTATCTTTAGCAATTTTGACTATGCGCGATGACTACAAAGATCCTGTCTCTTTATATATATAGATTTATTCCTGGTTTTCTCACAAGGCAAACAAATTAAATGGTATTAAAGTTGCAATAGTTTTCTTCCGATTTTAAACCCCACATCTCACTACGAAGTCAAGATGTCTAATTTATTTTTATTTTTCAATTTCTCACACAAAAGTTCAAACACGTATACATATAGCAAGGTTCCACAAACCGTAAGTTTAATTGGAAATCAAATTTTCGTTGTGTCGACTCAATAACTATAAAGCTATTTTAATTAAAAAACGATTGCTTCCCGCTATTTCAACACGAGTAGCTCTCGTACAATTATTTTTTCAACGATTGTAAATATTTTATGACTATCCAATCTTGTTTTTAAGAAGTTATTAAGGTTCTGTACTTTATATTATACAATTGTATGAGTTAACCAACAATTGTGTTTGAAAGCACGTTAACAGATTCTAAGTTTAAACAAATATTATAATATTGTAAAGTTGCTAATTTTTCTATTATAGACCTAATGCAAGGAAAAAGCCTCTTGTCGTATAGACAAGGCATGAACATTGATTGAAAAATACAACCAACCAAGCCCACCATTGCTTATCCTTCGAACACACTTGATTTGAGACACAATAGCAGCCCGACGACAGCTGGCTGTCGGTTGGTCGTTGAAAGGTTAGGTGGGTTGGTGATTTTTGAAGTTGATAATTCCAGCTTAATACAGTCCCACTGCAGTGTCAATGATTTGTGTTGTACAAATAACACAAGAACATTGATCACCACACTTGCTGTAAGTAGGTTGGTGATTTTGGACTTATATTCTTGCGCTTGTTACCTATAAATAAGATTTTTTACGTACTTTAAGTTTTCGCTACGAAAAAGCTCCATTTTTTCGAGTAATAAGGTCCGGTATCCTATTGTACGTATTTTTTTAGTCTCTATATCTCTTAAGAGCCATGTTGCAATTAAACCCATTAATACTTACTAATATTATAATGGGAAAATGTGTCTGTCTGTCTGTCTTTCTTTCACGGCAAAACGGAGCGACGGATTGACGTGATTTTTCAAGTGGAGATAGTTGAAGGGATGGAGAGTAACATAGGCTACTTTTTGTCACTTTCTAACGCGAGCGAAGCCGCGGGCAGAAACTAGTGTATAATAATTGTGGCTGTGTGCAGCTAATAACAAAGCTTACAAGTAAATAACAGAAAATTTTAAAGCATTTTTTCACAACTGAACAAAAAAGAGGCACACATTTTAAAACAACTTGCCAAGGCATACCTCTCAGAAAAAGGTGTGAACATTAAAAATACACGTTGCCATAAAAACTATTTTATCAGCTACATAAAATGCAGGGGCCAATGTTGACACAACCCAACGAATATTTTAATATGACACGTTGATATTGCGCTTTCAACGCTCGGGCGTCGTCGGCAAATGTCGCCAGCCCTCGGTTTCGTAAGCGGCGCGTGCGACGCTAATTGTAATGGCGAAAGCAAACAGGTGCCTACTGTGTGCTTTATTCATTTATACACAGATGCTAGGGACAACACTATTGTATTAAGTGCTAAGAATTGTAAGGGTTTAAGTTTTATAAATGTTTATTTTAAATTTTATGTTTGAAGGTGTTTATTTTTTAACCGCGGTCACATATTGCACATGTCATTGTGTCTAGGTTTAATTTTTTTTTATGTTTGCTTTTCGTACACGAGGTGTTAAAGTTCCAGCCAGCGTTTAACGCTAAAAAATATGTTTCTGTTCATAGGTGTGTAAATTTAAAATAACAAATTATATTTGAAACTGCGCAATGGATTTCGAAGCGGTTTTTTTAATAGTTATCCAAAAAGAATTTTATAATGTATGTATACACCCGTGCGAACCCGGAGCAGGACGCTAGTATATGATCTATATTTCTATGTCGTTTACCCGTAATTATTAAATGATAATTAACCTAAAAATTATAAGAAGTGTGTCATGAATACGGTATGTGTGACATCTCGTGACTACATCAGGGAAATCTACGCCTGCGACTAGACGATACAAATACTGACACGTTTATGAACAGATCACTTATCTTATTTAAATAACTATTAGTTAATTGAGGATAAGTGATTTACTTTACGAATAATCGTATTTTTCGTGCATGGTTGTGAATTCGATACTACAAGGAATGTCGTGCTATCCAGTAAATGGGATAAGGAATAATATAGAAATCTATAATAACTAGAAAACGTTTTACTTTAAACTTTCGCGTTGCATATTAATATTTTACTATTTTACGGGATTTAACGCGCACGTACCTTTTTTATTTGTTTTTCGCTTGACAATGGTCACAAGCAGACCGTTGGTCCGCTTGTGACCATGGCAGGTGTAACCCTGCCGAAACGTCAAGTGTTTAATCATATCTATACATAAACATTTTATAAGCCCACACAGACGTGTAAGATTGATTACAACACAACAAAATTATTTTCGTATATTACTCGTAATAACATTTATATCCAATTCTAATGTAAGAGCAACAGTAAAAATCTAGCAATTTTACACATTTAACAGTTTTTCAATTAAATTTAGTTGAGCAATTCATACGAATGTTGCACATTCTGTTAACTTTCAAAAACTTAACTGGCGTAGCATTTACGTAGGTTGGTTAAACCATATATATACTTACGGTTTTATTGTTACAACTAGAGCCAAACTAAGGTCAAAACTCGGTTAGGTATTAATTTACAGATATTGATAATGTTTAAAACAATAAAAAAACGCAACATAATCAATCAATGAGTTTCTTAAAAGGCAATTCAATTTGAAATTATCGATTTTGCACAACACTGAAAAATGAACCTAAAAGACTACGCACACACTTCATTGATTTCTCAGAATTTGAGAGTATTATTATGTAATGTGTTAAGGTTAAATTTTGTCTGGCACTTAATTCTGTTCATATCAAATTATATCCTACCGGAATAAGCGTTTCTAGCGAATCGGAAAAGATAATAGCTGAAAAGATACACAGAAATAATGTTCTTCCGTCGACCTTAATAATCGTATTCGGAAATGTTCGGGTAAAACAATGCGTGTTCGGTTACTTAGTACTGTGGGCAAAACAGGTCGTTGAACATATTTTTGTTTTTTTTTTACAAATTACGAACAATCTTTCTCTAATAGAAAGGTATAAAAGAAAATAAGATGCATACCCAAGTAATACACAGTGGTGTGAGTGAGGGCCAAAAATAACAAAGTTTAACAGATTTTTTTCGAATAAAATAAAAACTTAAACGTCGCTTAGCTTAAATTTTGCAATATTGACACTTTAAACACATTTTAATTTGGTATTTTATTTTTAAATAATATATCTTGTTTTTAATAGGCTTCATAATATTAGATTTGTATCAATACTAGATACATTGAAATTATGAATATACTGCGAGGAACTGGTGCCTAAGCTATGTCTCCAACCAATAAATGTATGGCACAGTTGGGCTTCTGTGTAGAGTACCACATATTCTTAATTTAAAGTTTCTGTAAAGTTTTTTATTAATTTATAATAATCTTTTTTTTACAACAATATGAAATATCAGTTACTTATATTGCAGACCGTACATCGCGAGTTGTTGTATTTTGTTCAAACGAATGCTGAAAATACTTCGTTAAATTACTGAATAACTAAACTGTGGGTTAATTAATAGTTTCTGTAGCAGAATGTGTGTAAATATTTTATTACTTAATGTTTGTATAATGTGTAGTAAAATAATTAACAATTTTGGTTTAGTTAGATTCATTTTGGTTGCTGTTAAATTCTTCATTAGGGTTTTTGCATGTTTATCATGATCTTTTAATAGCCAGTAAATAATAATAAATAATAATAATACCAGCCTATAACTGTCCCACTGCTGGGCAAAGGCCTCTTCTCATACAGAGAAGCCAATAATAGCCAGTAAGCACTCTTTTTTAAAGAATACTTATAATTATTATCCTACATCCATACTAATATTATAAATGGGAAAGTGTGTCTGTCTGTCTGTCTGTATGTTTGTCTTTCTTTCACGGCAAAACGGAGCGATGAATTGACGTGATTTCTTAAGTGGAGATAGTTGAAGGGATGGAGAGTAACATAGGCTACTTTTTGTCTCTTTCTAACGCGAGCGAAGCCGCGGGCAGAAGCTAGTATATTATAAAGCGAAAATTAGTCAGAATTCAGAATTGATGGATTGGTGTTTGCCACATTTCATGCCAAACGTGTCATAGCTAATACATAAAAACAACAAATAGGCTACAAAACGTCACGCTATAACCCACGGGAACGCAGCACTAACCAAAGACTAACTTAACGCAAGTAAAACCACAGGAGGAAGCTAGCCACAAACAAATTCTTAACCTAACAAATCCATTGTCAAACTCAGTATCTGATCTACGAGTGTTGCACTTTGCTACTGTGTAATTGTGTACACATACGCGCAAACACACACACACTCACTTCGCTGTGTGTGTGCCGTGCAAACACACACACTCTCACTCATACACATGTGATCATGTTACTCAACCTGACGACCTGTCATTGTTGAAGTCAACAATATGGCACAAGGGTAGGGTTGGCGATGTTTGTTTGTTTATGTTTTTTGTTGGCTTATGGTGACATTTTATTTTGCGTCTTTGGTAAAATATACCATTATCAGGTTATATTTGAATGGATTTCAAAACTTATTTGTGATTTTTTATGACATATGTATGGTTACTGTCTTAAATAAAATTTCTGTGATACAAGTTTGTTTTTCTTTGTGTGTGCCTATGAATCTTATCTCTATAAAAATCCTCTATAAATCTGGCCATTATTTTAGATATAACTTTACAAAACTGACACAAACGAAAATCTAAAATCGATTTAGTTTTATAATATTGTAGTGCAGTACAGATTAATTTTTCGGCTTTTTGTTAAGAATTTAAAATAGATTTATCATTGCAGTTTTTGCTTCTATCATGAAATAAAACTCAATTTTATCGACAAAATATTTACAATATAAAATAAAACTTTTTACCAAAAAAATGTCATAAGACGAAGATACAAAATTTCTCCGTCCGCCAACCCTAAATAGTAACGCTATTTGTAATCCATGACAAAGCCGTTAACCGGACCATTAGTTCTTTTGTAAGCTATAAAATTGTAGCTTGAACTTTAAAGTCGCTATTGTGTTAATTTTTTTGTATAAAAAAGTGATATGTTGAAATCTTTTTTGACTGGGTGCGGCGTGGGACCACTGTGTCAGACCATTCATGAATACACGGTACATATACTGTCCCCTTTTTATTTGATGACACAAATTTAGTATTAATCGTGACGTGTAACTGTGTATTTTTTGTCCAGAAAAAGTGGGAAGGTGCTACACTGTGTGTTTTAGCGTTTTAAATTTTATTTTATTATCTAGCAACTATCTTTTTTGGATGAATGTCGGTTATAGCTTATGTTCTCTCTTAGGGTTCATCTGACTCAATACAATACATCAACATCATCATTACATTTTTATCATCATCAGATTTTTGCATTTATTAACACATATTAATTTTAGCAAAGGCATAAAGGCGTAAAGACATTTTTTTCTAAATTATTAAATTAAATATGTAACTAAGTATGAAGCTGTGACTCAAAAATTGAAGCTAATACATCCAATGTGTTGGTGTTTAATGACAATATTGCATCAGGCATAATTGCCTCTTACACGGCATAATAATTATTATGTAGGCTTTAATAACTAAGTACAACCTTCTATAAAAATCTAATGTTGTTGGCGTACTTTTTTTGTTTAAAAAAAGATTTTATTTTCAGTGTTCTTCACTCACTATAGGTATTTGTTCTTGTTGTTCGAGTTTATCAGTTTGTAAACTTACTCAAGAAGCAAAAAAAAACTAACGTGGGGCAATTTTTTTATAATGAAGTTAAGAAAAAATAATATATTGAATAATTTTTAGTTATGTTTTTCAATCATATTCAATTTCACTGAAAGTGACATACTACCACTATTGTATCTCATTAAAAAACAAGAAACAATTGAGCAATATATAAAAAAATCTTGGAACACGTCACAATGATTCGCAGTTAAAACAAGATATTTTTTTCTCACGAAATTAATCAAATAAAAACGTAAAGTTTCAATCAAAGATGTTTTTAAATACAAATTAATTAAATTCAATACTATAAATAAATGAATCTATAAAGTGTAGATGACATAATCTTTGAACTGAGTTTCCAAAGGCCTGTCGTAACACTGATTTCGGGACCTTGACGAGTACATACGCACTGCATACATTATACAATACATTTGCATACTCCTGAATTTATTTAAAGTTGTATATTTGAGTAAATAGTACGTTTATATAATTATTTCCTATGTTTGAAGTTCGTTTATTTTATTAGTGCATTTATAGTATTTAAATTTTAAACGATTTGGTTATAAAAAAATAAAGTTTGTTTAGCTGTTGAATAAGGTTTTACTTCAGTTCGACTAGTTTAAAAAATATTTTAGAGTAGATCTGTTTTATTAAGACAATGGCAAGCAATTTATAGATAAATACATACATCATTAATTGTGTAATATTTGATTGATCACGCTTACAGCCATAATTACTGTATGATTTTGTAATTTATTATCAATAAAATTGAAGGCTTCAAAGTATGTCACGTATCTAACGTCTCTTTTGAGTGTTAAATACATAAATATGCAAGTATTAGCATTTAAAACCACAATTAATTTTAACCATTATATACTTTTGTTAAACTTTAAATACCTAAATACAGTGAACTTTACGACTAGCGGTTACCTGACAAAATTTTAAATTGCCGACTATAAAACTAGTATTGTGCTAACATTTGACCTCTACGAATCCTGTTTGCCTAGAAAAAGGAAAACTTTTAATAGGATTTTTTCCATTTAGTTTGTGCAAAAAAGAAATATAAATATGATTTAGCTTGACAAATAAATCATTGAATAAAAATGTCGGAAAGATCTTAAGGTGATTATGGCACGCAAGTATAAAATACATACAAGAGTTGCGTGCGGGTTTGAGAAAACGCAACGAACTCGCGAGTCGTAATATGCGCGGGCGCTACACTTTCGTAGCTCCGCGCTACGCATACAAAAGACATCAACGAGCGTCTTACCATTGTGCCCTATAATTTTCTTACCAACTTTTTCTATAGAAAATCGATCTACAAAATTCTTTCGCGATACCATTTAATTTTGTTTCTAGTACTCTTATTTAAACGCTAAAAGCCAACTAACAAAAGAAACTAATTTCGAAATTGTCGCCGCGAAACGAGACGACATTGTGTAACACACCAAACTACGAACAATTACGCGACGTCTGATTAAAATGAGCGAAAAAACACTCACCGCTTGCAAAAACTGTTTGGTTATAAGTGAAAGTCGCTCCCGTAGACGCGACTGGGGTTTTCTGTGAACACTTTTTTGCACACAACACTGATTGGAACACTTTTGGGGGCATAGATGTACACTTTAGGGGGTTGGGGGGTAAAGTTCGTTGGTCCTTGGGTTTGAATTTGGCGCGTATGTGCGCTCTCCGGCGCGGGCGCACGTGACGGCTGGCAGCAAGAGACTGCGCGCTCAACTCCCACCATCGCCGCCCGAAATACTAATCACCTTGCTATCGAGACTGTGATTGAGGTGTCGGTGATAAGAGGTAGCGACTGAGAAATGTAGGAAAATAGTTTTATAAAGAAATAATTTGTTGTTTTTTTAAGTGACTGTCACACGTACTAAAATAATGACTAAATGATGAATACTTTAAAATAATGACTTTCAATAAATTGTTAAGAAATAGTGCGAGTTTTAAAGCTTAAAATAAAATATCTTAAAATTTATTAAATAATTCTTATTTAGCAAAAGAATATGTATACAAAAAATTACAACATACTTTTAAACAAAGAAAATAAAATCTGCTCCATAGTAAAAAAAAAATAACTACAAAATCTCTTTCACTTATCATTTACACCACATCTCACACAAGGTGAGACGGATCTAGATACAGCAGCGTGTCATTTCTTCCACTACACATCAGCCTAGTGGCCATCTGAGGTCGAGGGGATAGGAAACCGTGACGTCATGACCTATGCTATTGCCGTATTCGTCATTTTCCAATATAGCTGGAATTTAAGGGTCGACCTTGACAGTAAATCTCTTGATGACTACACTATTTTGTATATTATGTACAGGTTATCGCAGTTACGTTGTTGTCACATTGCATTATTGTTTTTTTTTTATAGTAATGAAAGTGTAACCTTTAGGAAAATAAATATTTTGCTTCGTTCATATTTCACTTTAAGTTTCGTAATTTTTTCTCTTTTATATATTTTTTTTAATATCGCCATTGTGACTGCAGAATTTATCTTTAACGAAATAAGGTTTGCTTGTAGACTTTGGTTTAAGCTCACCATTGTACATAACTCATGTTTTTTGCTATTTTGAATGTGCATTTCCTTTTCAATCAATTTCTTTACAAAACTATATTATTTTTTGGTGACTAGTAAAGTCATCAAAACCAATTTATAACGGCAATTTAAATTCATAAGGCCGAGGACTCTGATACAATTCTGTGACGTCAGCATTCATTACACTGATTTCCAAAATCCAATGTCGTATTCGTCATTTATTACCGATTTCTCTGTAATGTTTCATCTTAGAATTTGGGTATATTTTTGTGACCTTACTTAATTAGTAATGTGTAGTATATGTAGCCAAGAATATTTTTTTCAGCGTTAACCCATAACCTGTACCTAGTCGTAATCTATTTGTAACAATATAATAAAGCATTTTCAATCACAATGGAAAAACAATGGCAGCCCAACTGTCGGCAGTCGGTTAGTTGTCAAGAGGTTAAGAGATGTAGCATAGGTTATATTATTTTTTATTATTTTACGCTCTAAGTTATGTGGGAGGCGTCTTTGTCAAACAATGGACTGATGTAGACTGATGATGATCAACATCACGCTAAAAGTAAAATGACAGGGAGGTGACCAAATAATAACTATCGAAGCTTAAAAAAAACGTTGCTTGAGTCAAATTATTCATTACATTTGAACCATCAAAGAAAGTTTTGGACGACATTTACAATCAAAGTATAGTAATTTTGTTGTCCCTTCGAAAGGTAAGGATTAATATTTCACAATAGCTTGTACACATTAATTAAACGTATACAAAACTTATATAATTCTTAAAATAGAAAGCTGTGACTTAGCGTCACATTGATGATGATAATAATAGGTTCAATACAGAGCAATTAAATACCCATTAAGAGTCTCGAGAATTGTATTTGCCTCTCTCTAATATCGCTAATATAACTGGGAGTAATATTATCGACAATTTGAACAGACTGACAAAAACAGTTTACGCATCGTTGACTTAAATATGAGGATAGATAAATTCCGGGGTCGCGGAATGTTTATAATAGTTTCGGTGACCCCGGAACATAAAGGGCAACCGAAGGAACATGAGTGGGATTTAGTCAGTAAAAGTCTGACACGCCCAGTCAGGGAACAGTTATTTGATGATTTCCCACTCCCAAAAAAAAAAGGATAGATCAATTCTTTTAGTAACACTTTGTAGATATTCATAAAAATCATAGATGCATAAATAAATATCTTGTGACAACTCACACCCGGCCATCTGATCCAAAACCAGACAGAGATATAGTAACCAGACAACTGGTTTACATCTATACTAATAATATAAAACTGAAGAGTTTGTTTTTTGTATGGTTGATTTAGTACGCGCTAATTTCTGAAAGCTATTTATTGTTCGAATTGAAAAAAAAAAACTTTTTGTGTCGGATAGCCCATTTACTTAGGAGGGCTATTATACAGGGTTATTGGTAAAACACCGACATCCTCTCAGGACTATGTTACTATCATCATAAACAACAACTTTTGTTCTATGTTTTTTTACGCAATGTATTTACCAAAAACAAATCTTCAAGATTTCGTTGTCCTATCTAACACATTTCAACGCTGTATTGTGCCGTAATAACATACCTACGCTTGCCGCGCACTGTCCTCGTATGCTACGCAGACTTCGTCACATTTAGAGTGTTCAATTTAAATATTTTTAATTTTGTATGAAAATGTAATAAACTAAAATATGATAATTTTTAAAATGTCGTAGAACAAAAGTTGTTGATTATGATGTTAGTAACATAGTCCTGAGAGGATGTCGGTGTTTTACCAATAACCCTGTATAGGCTATAACATCACTACAACTTATGGGAGCTGAGTATTAATTAAAAAAGCGCAGGTATCAGTAAGTTTTTCAAATGAATTACACTCATTCACAGAATAAATAGACATGCTTATAACACACAAGATTTGTCCTGACTGAACATCGAATCTACGACCTCCGGTTTAGCAGTCAGGGTTACTAATCACTACACTGCAGGCCAGTTAAACCGTTCATTACAGACAATGAGAGACAAATGATAGACAAATGGGTAAATTGTCGTATTCATTTTTGTCTGTCATTTGTTTTGACAATCCAATTGGCAGTTTCTTTAATGTCAAGGCAAAGCTGTTGTTTGAAGAAGATAGAGTGACAGGGTGATTAGTTTAGTCGTGTACTATAGTAATGAAAATAACACAGTATCATCATCATCTCTCTAGCCTTTTCCCAATTATGTTAGAGTAAGCTTTCAACCTAACTGGGTGCAGCTAAATCATCATCTCCCTAGCCTTTTCCCAATCGTATTGGGGTTGGCTGCCAGCTTAACCGGATTCAGCTGGATACCGGTGTTTTACGTGGAGCGACTGCCTACCTGACCTCCACAACCCAGTAACTGGGCGACACGATACCTCTTGGTTAGACTGGTCATAGCTTCTGGCTAACCAGTAACGACTGTCAAAGTTCTACGAATGACAACCGGGACCAACGGCTTTACGTGCTTTCGGAGGCACGGGATGTCAGTGATGTCTAAGACAAACTTTAAAAAGTACATATGAATTGAAAAAGTCACATTGGTACTTGCCCGGATTCGAACCCACAACCTCTTACACGAGAGGGGGGCGGGGGGGGGGGGTGAACTAAATATCATTGTTTTATATGGAGCATCGGCCTATCAGACGACTACAAGAACTTTTAGGTTTTTTTTAACTTCTGTTATGTAAATTTCACTGCACAGGTGATATTTGTCAGCTTGTAGAAGCGTGTCTAGTGATCATACCCGAACCAGGACAGATCTTTCAGATTTTTCACGATTGAAAGCCATTAACTTCATAAAATATGTTTAGTGACAGACCCATGTCTTGTAATAAATTGTAAACAGCTTTTTATTTAATGTAATTTTTGGGAAAAGTCCCTAAAACAATAATTAAGCTAACCAAGACTTAAAAAAAATCCAATGACTACCACAAAATCCCAGAACTTGGACGGGGAACTTTCCGAAGGTCCGTTTCACGACGAAACCTCTCCAGTGTGACCTCTACAAACTTCCATTAAACCAATGAAACAGAAAACGACCCACAATCATCTAAAGTAATAATTTCCACACAATTGATTCATAGAAACTGAATCAGTAGACGGCGAAATTGCGACGATTCATTTCTGATCACCAACAGAACATTGGCCTAGTTTACGAAAACCTTGACATAGTAACCCAGACTTCTTACTTCCTCAAATTTTAAGTTCTTTCCGAAGACTCTCATAGCAATTCTCATAACGTCCGTTGAATCACTGCGTGTAATTATTTCAAGAATGGTGTAATTTTATTGTAATTCTGTCGGCTTGTGATGTTGTAATTTCAAAACGCTTTCATTTTGGATTGGATGATGAAAATCATATAAAACCCTTTTTAGTAGTGACCTGCTTTAGTCACTTATTAAAACCCCTTCTTACCTTCTTATTAGTCACCCCTTTATTTGTAGCTTCAGTTAAGTTTGCAAATAAATATCCGCTGATCTAAATAACAAATTGGTTCCGATTCTCTTGTTCACAAACTAACCTGAATTTAAGTTAAGTGCATCTTTCTCTTTTCATTTCATTAAGAAAAAGACAGAAGGTACTCGTTTTGTTCTGTCAAATTAGCAGGCGCCTGGAAAAAAATGGCGTATTTTTAGTCGCAATGTTTTTGATCGCGTCTAAATTATCTATGGAGTGACTAAATTTGGCAGAACTTAACTTAAATTTAGGTTACTTTGTGAATAATAAAGAATCGGCGCCACTATCTTCTTTCATAGCATGTCTTTTTAGTCCACCTTTACAATATACCAGGGTTGTTCCATTGTATAAGTTTTTAAAATGATAAATTCAGTAATCTTTTTAGGTTCAGCATAACTAAAAATAAAGGATGTTGATGCCCATAATTTGACTCTATATGGGCAAATGTAACGATTAAATTGTTCATCACAAGTGGACTTGGTGAAACTATAAAAGTTTCTTATTGACTACGCAATTTTAAAACTTACCACCGATAACCCTTCATCTTTGCTTTAGCCTTCAACCCCATTTCTTAGCTTAATAAAGTGTCGCCACAACTTAACCATTCCCTACAGTTGACGCGTCAAAACGCACGTACTCCGAAGTAGTCCGAACCGAATGCGTAATCAAGATTACTATTAAGTATTACAAACACGAAGTTATGAAAGGTTAACTGCAGTAATATTACCCATTTCCTCGCTTCTTAAGACTAGTAGACGGACGGAACCATCTAATACCCCCATTTAAGCTAACGAAAAAGGACTTTGTTCCTTGGTTTTAAAGTCTAAACTTAAATGACGTAGCTTATGTCTGTACGTGACGTAGAACGCGTCATGCGATCTCTTGGATGATATATGAAAGTTGGAAAGAAATCAGATTCTTCCTATCAATAAAAATGCTAATATGACAACTCACAGTCTTGAATATTGTTTTGTATATGTTAAGATTCAATGACCATTGTCTAAATATATATTGGCCTTCAAAAGTTAGTGCCATACTAACATTTTATTTTACTCTTACGACAATTTAGAATAAAAAAGTTTAAAGCAAATTATGAAATTTGCTTTTCTCATCCTATTTTTTTCGTAGTTGAATCTTGTGAACTTTTAAAGTTATTGCAAATTTTTGAATTGCGATACTAACTTTAAAGTCCAGTGTGATATCCTTTTTAAACTCTTTAATAAATTTTATTTCAATCTTCTTTATCCAATATCCAAAAACACATCACTAAAATAAATCTAAGCGCGGTCTTACAAAGTGAATCGTCAAAGCATCGGTAAGCACCTTAAGTTTATCAACATGTTCATTCGGCATTGACCCACATGTCGTATCGATATTCGGTTACAACACTAGCGGTGACGAATACACCTCTATAATTAATCTGTCATTTAAATATTTTAATTTTTACTCTGTGCCCTCGACATTAATATCGAGGCAGGTTTGAATCCTCTTGATTAGAATTTGAATTAAACTTAGTCCTTTTGTTTGGGAATAATGAGTGTAATTAGTACAAATTAGTAACCTGGCGTTTCAAGGGAATGTGTCAAGCGAATTGTAACTTTGACATCGGTATAAAGGGTTGGAAGTTGGATGTCAGTGTTAGTGTTTTGTGTTTCGTTATAGGAAGATACTAATCGATCATTTGATTTAGTGGAAGTTGCA
Source organism: Athetis lepigone (assembly GCA_033675125.1). Classification (NCBI taxonomy): domain Eukaryota; kingdom Metazoa; phylum Arthropoda; class Insecta; order Lepidoptera; family Noctuidae; genus Athetis; species Athetis lepigone. The sequence continues at coordinate 18,670,244 of CM066232.1, forward strand.
TTAATTACATTGTTAAATGCCATGGTTATATTGTAGATAGAGATAACTGTATCAATGTAATCGTTATCTAAAATGTGTTTGTAGGCTGTTATCAATGTGTTCAGTCATATTATTGTTTGTCTGCCATACCCATAAGTTTTTTTACTAAATTATATTTTGTCGTATTCTTACATTTAATATTTCTTATTATTTTATCAGAAATAACGAGGCAACAGTTTTCAGGACAAACACAAAATAGGTATATGCTTTGCATTTTTTTCGTTTACTTGGACAACTTTTTCAAATATTGTATTTTTAAAGTTTCCCATACCGTCACTTTGCCTGTCTATATTTAAGGTTTTTTTTACTAAACTACTGACAGTCGGTTCGGTAAAAACGACTTCGATAAAGCTTGGTACGAAATAAACTTGGACAACATGGTAGTTAAACCGTGACTACAAGTGACAAGCGAAATTTACGTATATTTTTTTTTTTTTTTAACTTTTTCCTCGACTGCCGTAAAGAGGGTTATGTTTTTGAGCGTATGTATGTATCTATGTATGTCTCATTCTATGGCACGCTCTAAAGCCTAAACCGTTTAACGGATATCGACATTTGAGGTGTCATTGAATTCGTTTCAGTTGCTGGAGTGACATAAGGTATATATATAAGAGGGTGTTTTTGAGCGTATGTATGTATCTATGTATGTCTCATTCTATGGCACGCTCAAAAGCCAAAACCGTTTAACGGATATCGACATTTGAGGTGTCATTGAATTCATCTCAGTTTCTGGAGTGACATAAGGTATATATATTAAAAAAAAGGAGATGTACAAATTCCGGAAAAAGATCTGAGGATCCTGCAAGGTACTTATGGCGTAGCCAATGAAAATACCGAGCTCAGAACGAAAGAGAACAAAATATTTATTCACATATATTACAGGGGGTCATGAAATGGCGGAGAATCTTAACAGCGACTTTCAGAAAATACACAAAAAAGTACAACGCCATCTATCGCGCTTGGTATAAACAAAAAAATACAAAATGTGTCATTTTTGACTTGTTGGCATTTAACATTCCGCCCACCATGGACAAAGTGTCCATAATCATAAGAATCTACAAAATAACAATTACAAGTGTATTTACCCGCCCACAATGACTGTACTATAGATGTTACCAACAACAATAAAAAATAAAAATATTACAATGTTAACATAACTTCATTCACATTGCATTCAGATAGCTCTTGAAATTAAACATAACTTTAGTATCTACTTAAGTCTAAACGGCAACAGGTAAAATGATAAGCTTGGACACTGGTCTCTTAATAATAGAATCTTTACATTTTAATGAAACAACACGCGTAAGATTGTCCACACCGACATGCTTGTCAGTTATGATGCCATACAACCATCTTGCCGGCGGCAAATCATCCTCCTTCACCAATACTATATCTCCCACTTTAGGTTCAGGAGTTATTTGTGACCATTTATAACGGTGTTGGAGTTGAGTAAGATATTCGTGTGACCATCTACGCCAGAACTCTTGAGCAAGCCTTTGAGTAAAATGCCATCTTTTGAGAGTGCTAATTTTTGCATTTTCGTAGTTTAAATCAGGGACAAGCACTAAAGGTTCACCTACAATAAAATGCCCCGGGGTAAGTGGGTATGGATCTTCTGGACTGCAGCTAACTTGAGTTAACGGCCGTGAATTAAGACATGCCTCTATTTGACACAGGAGTGTCGTTAACTCCTCAAAAGTTAGGGTACTGTTACCGATCACTCTTTTTAGGTGATGCTTTGTGGACTTCACTCCAGCCTCCCAAAGCCCACCAAAATTAGGAGAGTGAGGTGGAATGAAGTGCCAATTGGTGCCGTTTGTCGCAAGCCAAGTAGCTATGTCGCTTGCTACTACCGACCCTTCCCGCGGTAACATATTCTTAAGCTCCCTATTTGCTCCAACAAAGTTAGTGCCATTATCACTCCACAAATCTGCACAATGTCCTCTGCGTGCAACAAAACGCTTAAAAGCTGCCAAAAAAGCTTCTGAGGTCAAATCACTACCTCTAGATGTATTGCACGAGTAGTCATACAGACAAATAAGCAGATGTAACCCTTAGTAGCGTGATAACCACGTCCTTTTGTGGGTCTGACAGCGATAGGCCCTGCGTAATCAACACCACTTTGATGAAAAGGGCGGCGCTCAGTTACACGAGCTGACGGTAATTGGCCCATCAGCTGTCGATTTTTTTGATGAGAATAGCGAATACAAACAACGCATTTACGGACATACTGTCTGACGAGATTCTTAGCGTTCACAATCCAATACTGTGTTCTTATGTAGTTTAGCATTATTTGAGGACCTCCATGGATGGTACGTTCATGTGCATCTGCAACTATCAGATTTGCTAGATGCGATTTATTAGGAATCAGTATTGGATGTTTCATTTTTTCTACTACATTAGCCATCTGCAAACGTCCACCGACTCTAAGGATGCTTTCTCCATCGAGAAATGGATTAAGCGAAATAAGTTTGCTGTTTTTATTGATTTTACCTAAACTTCGTAAGCACTCTATCTCCTTCAGAAACCCTTCCCTTTGATACAGTCGAATACATGTAAGTAATGATTCATTAATTTCCTTAAATGATAGCCAATGTGTAGTTATATTTTTAGTATTTGATTTCTTTATGACATTAAGAAATCTTCTACAGTATGAAATCACCCGTATTAATCTTTTCAAGCTTGAAAATCTTGAAAAAATATCTGTGTTTTCTGTGAGAACGTGACATAAAACCTGACCCTTTTTCTCTTCAATTTCAGTTTTCATAAAGTTTCCTTTACTATAATGGACTGTATTAGCTAATAGCCACTTAGGGCCATTTTTCCAAATTTCAATTTTAGAAATATCACCTGGCTTAATTCCCCGTGATGCGCAATCTGCTGGGTTCTCATCGGACTTGATATGCGACCACTGACTGTTGTCCATGATAGTCAAAATTTCAGAGACTCTATTAGCTACGAACGTCTTCCACTTGCTAGGATGACTACTTAGCCAAGCAAGGACAACACTAGAGTCAGTCCAAGCGTGAATATTTTCCTTTGAGATACCCATTACTTCCGAGACTTCTTTAAGCAACTTTGCTAATAGTACGGCTCCACAAAGCTCCAAACGAGGTATTGATATTTGTTTCACCGGAGCAACTCTTGATTTGGAAGCGACGAGATTCACATTAATTTCTCTGTCATTATTTACGGTTCGAACATACACAACGGCTGCGTATGCGGCATTAGATGCATCACAAAATCCTTGTAGTTCCATGTGAATATCGTCCTTTCTTGTCCCAATCCATCTCGGAAGTTGAAAACTTGTGAGATGAATGAGATCCGTACGATATGACATCCAATCTTTGAGTATATCCGCCGGTATCTCATCATCCCAACCTACACCAGTAAGCCAAATTCTTTGTATAAAAACTTTAGCTGTCGTTATAACGGGGGCAATCCAACCGAGTGGATCGAATAATCTTGCAATATCCGATATCACCTTACGTTTAGTCACAGGTGTTTCAAGTGAAGGAAGTCGGACAGTATACTGAAATTCATCACTAGATCTGTTCCATGTTAACCCTAAAATTTTCATTACAGAATCTAGCTTCATCTCTAAGTTTTCTTTTTTATCTTGTTTGTCTTCCTTAATTGCTTGCAATAAATCATAATTATTGCAAGACCATTTTTGAAGTTGAAACCCTCCGTGACTAAGAAGTTCGTTTATTTGTTTGTATATTTTTATACCCTCTTTAATGCTTTCACAGCCTGTCATGAGATCGTCAACGTAGAACTCGTTTAAAACTCTACTCTTTGCTAAAGGATACTTATCACCTTCGTCATGCGCAAGCTGCTGCAAGGCCCGAACAGCTAAGTAAGGTGCCGAAGATGTTCCGAATGTTACACGTAACAACCTTAGATGTTGAAGTTCTGACTTTAAATCCTTACGCCACAAAAGGCGTTGAAAATCAACATCTTCTTCAGCCACCTTTACTTGTCTGTACATTTTGACAATGTCAGCAATAATACAAATAGGATGACACCGCCAACGCATGATGATGTGCCTCAATTCAGGCTGAAGTCTTGGACCAACCATCATATCCCTATTTAATGAGGTTCCATTATTTAGAGTACATGATGCGTCAAACACAACTCTAACTTTTGTAGTCGTTCTTTCATTCTTAACAACTGCGTGATGTGGCAAATATACAGAAGTAGAGTTTGCTTTCTCTGATTCTGGAATTACTTCCATGTGCCCTAATGTCAAGTACTCTTCAATAACGTCAGAATATTGCGTCTTAAATTTCGGATTGCTATGCAATCTTTTTTCCAGTAAATAAAATCGCTTACGAGCAATTTCTAACGAATTGCCATATTGACATTCTGGGTTATTTGATTTAAAAGGCAATCTTACTACATAACGACCTGATGAGTCTCGTCTAACAGTTTTTGCAAAGAAATCCTCACAAGATTGCTCTTCATCTGATAAAAGTTGTTTGATGTCTGAAGACGGTGCTTCTATTTCCCAGAACTTCTTTAACAGATCATCAGTAGAAATATGATTGTGCATATTAACAATTTTATTATTTATTGAACCTTGATTACTTCCTTCGTGTAAATAACCAGATAGGATCCAACCGAGTGTAGTGTTTTGAGCTACTGGAGACCCTGGCTGACCCTTGATAACACCATCTACTAAAATCTGGCAATACACTTCCGCCCCTTACAAAATATCAATTTTGTTTGGAGTACCAAACAAAGGATCGGCTAATTTTAAGTCCGACATTTGTGGCGATAGTGCTGTTAGAACAATCTTCCGGTCTGGAAGAAGTGATGTGATGCTGTTAAGAACATGAGCTTTTACAACAACTAAAAAGTTGGGATCATAGCGTGACTGAACCTTTATGGTGACGAACCATTTAGAATGCAATGTTGCACCCTGATCACCGCCAAGTCCTGATATAAAGCTCTTGTTCGGAATCTTCTTAAGACCAAGCAACTGTACCGATGACTCGGTAATAAACGATGCTTGAGATCCTTGGTCTAAAAGAGATCTCAATATGAAAGTACCTGTTCTCGCTTCTACCTTTACCAATGCAGTGGCCAATAATACTTGGCTGTTAAAATTGGAGAAACAAGATACAATGTGGTTAGGTTCTTCGCTCTGTGAAATTGATGGTGGAGATTGATCCGAACCATCATCCTTTCGATCGTTTTTAGGGAATGAATTTGGATGGAGAAGAGAATGATGTCTCTTCCTGCAAATACGACAATTGGTTGAGTTGCGACATGAAAATACTGAATGATTTGGACCAAGACAGTTAAAGCACAACTTATTGGTTTGGACAAATTTACGACGTGCTTCAACGTCTTCCTTTGCAAACATCTTGCAATGGATGAGCTTATGATTTTCAGAACAGAATTCACATTTCGAAATAGAAGTATTAACATGCATAACTTTAGATGTGTGAGTATTATTGTTTGACTTAGGAATGATTTTGCTATTTAAAAACTCAAGAGACCTGAATCGCTGCTCTAAGAAACTTGTAAAATCGTTTAATGTAGGTAGCTCGTCATTGACTTTAGAAACTTGAACTTCCCACAATTTCCTAGACTCAGTGTCAAGTTTTGAACTAATAATGTAAATTACAATAATGTCCCATGAAGAAATATTGATGTTTAAATTTTTGAGGGCGTTTAAACATTCATTTGTTGTATCAAGCAATCCTTTTATAGCACTAGAAAATTCGAACTGTATGTTCTTTTGACTCATGAAACGATTTAAAATACAAGTAACAAGATATCTTTTGTTATTGAAGCGATGTTCCAGCTGATCCCAACAGGTTTGATAATTACTAGCCGTGATAGGAATATGCCGCAAAAGTTGTTCGGCTTCGCCCGTTAAATAACCCTTGAGATAGTGCAGCCGCTGAACATCGTCCAATTGTTTGTTGCTGTGTATTAACGATACAAATAAATCGCGAAAACATGTCCATTCGGAATATTTTCCACTAAAATTAGGAATTGTGATCTTTGGTAACTTAACACTTAAAGAATGACTGACGTTAGACTCAATAACTTTAGAACTAGACGATGCAACAGTATTAGAATCGACTTTAAATTGAAGCATGCAATCCTTTAACTCCGTTTTATAGTCCGTGTATAGTTCTTCAGTGCTGTCGTATGCATCAGTTTTGTAATAGTTAGATTTCGCCAATTCCTTGCTTTCAAATTCCGAAATGATGACTCTATGTGTATCCCGATATAATGTCCAGTAGTTTTCCAGTGTATCAAGCCGAGTTTCCAAATAAGATTGTGTGATCCTTTCCTTAGGAGATTTTTTGAAATTAATTCTGGCTTTTTGGATTTTGCTTTTTGTGTCTTCTTGCATAATAACGTATGTATCCATTTTGATAAAGTTTTATTTAATGAGTAGTGTAAAATATCTTAAATGTTTTCAATGAACTTGTTTGCCTAATCTCAAAAAAAATTACAAGTCGATGAACTTTTTCTTCAAAATTTTCTAAGTGTTTGACAATTCTGGGTGAAAACCGGCGTGGATTCCCCGTCTCTCCACTTTCCTTAAAACTATTCTAAGTCCAAACAACTTCTAAATTTTTCTAAGTCTATTTCTTCATGTATTTAAGGTTCTAATTTGCTTGAATTTTCTCTAAGTCAATATGGTAAAGAGTACTCACAGTTTTTCACTTCATACTTCACTGATTTTTATCCAACAACATTCGTATTCGAACCGCAGTCCGATCCACTCAGAACGAAAGAGAACAAAACATTTATTCACATATATTACAGGGGGTCATGAAATGGCGGAGAATCTTAACAGCGACTTTCAGAAAATACACAAAAAAGTACAACGCCATCTATCGCGCTTGGTATAAACAAAAAAATACAAAATGTGTCATTTTTGACTTGTTGGCATTTAACAGGAGATATAAACAAAAAATAAGAGGAAGCTTTGTTTCTGTTTATGTAATTGCCACCAACTTTCGAAATTGCAGTTGGGTTTTTTATTATTCAACTTTTTTTGTAAAAGTATATTTTAAGCTGATTCTTATTCATGACTACGACTATTAACTTTGTAAAATATAATTATTTAACCGGAAGTCGAAACATTCTCGCGCCTCTGTTACCCACTAAGATCACTAATATACAGTTCGTAATGCGTAAATAATGATGTCATGACAATGATCTCACATACAATTCGGTATTAGGAGAGTCCACTACCTCATGAGCCGAGTCCAACGTCATTGGTATGTCATAGTTACACGCTGCGAGAGATAGGCATGCTACAGATAACGAGAAGGTTTATTTCAAACAACCAATAATAACCATTGTCTCTAGCAGTTTTAATGCTCTAGATGTTCTAGGCGGAATATACAAAAAAGTAAGGAATTAGAAAATATTACAACACTGGTAGATTATGGTATTATTACACTGGTAGTTAACTGCTAATCTCAGCTGAAATAGTAATATACCTCTTCACCTCATCTCCCTAGCCTTTTCCCAACTATTTTGGGGTCGGCTTCCAGCTTAACCGGATCCAGCTAGACCTCTTCACCTGATTTACTGAAAACCTGAAAAGGATATAATCACTTATTTAATCCCGACTGGACTGAAGCTATAATGAACGACATAGTCATATTTCAATTTTTTTTTATAATAATAAAAATAAGTTTATTGTGCGTCAAACATCAAGGTGCCAATAAAACGCATATTTCAATTACGCCAATAAAACGCATTTAAAAATATTTTTAAAGAACCTATATAGTAAAAAAAACGAATCTAGGAATAAAATAGCTTTATACTTTGTTTGAACTTTCTATTGGACTTCTGCTAGTTTTCTACTCTGTGGTCTCAATCGCTTACTCTGGGTAAAACCCATTCAGAAAGAACTATGACGAGTCTGTCAGGAGACTGGACATTACGTCCTATATAAATAAAAACATCAACCTTAAACTTTAACAGCAGGGTTCAAAATCGCATGTTTCTACAAGAAGGTATACTCGACCTTGGGTAATCCTTTGTAAATGGATACTGTAGGTATAGTCATAGTATATTTATAAAGATAATTGAGAAGGTATCGTGTAATTGGTCAGTTATTATATATTTAATAGTATTTATAGTTTTATACCGTTTGAACACGTTTTCTAATTTAAAATGTGTCTTGAAAGTGAGAGTAGAATTTGCAGTAAGCAATTTTTTTATTTGAAAACAAATACTATTAGCAGGCTAAATTACTTAATCACGAAACATACCATTTCGATTTGCTGAAAAATACTTATCGTATCGTATAAAAATAATTTAATTTTCTAGTGGACAAATAACATATACGTGTATAGTACCTGTACTATATATGTTATTTGTCCACTAGAAAATTTCATTTTAACTGACCTAAAGAACGCGTCGCGTCATCTATCAGCTGTTGCGATAGATTTTTTTTTGTCTTTGGAAATGTTCTTTGTTATCGTTGTATAAGGCCGTACGATAAATCGCTACGATTTACTGTATCTAGCGACCATTAGTAGTTTTTAAACTCCTACGCGGCGACGCACTGTGGGCTGGATTTCGGGTTTCATAGACATACGTTAAGCGTTTAATCGCGCGGTGACCGCGCGATCACTGCGCAAATATTGCTGATTGCTGTTTTATAGATAACTAGCTTTTGCCCGCGGCTTCGCTCGCGTTAAAAAGAGACAAAAAGTAGCCTATGTTACTCTCCATCCCTTCAACTATCCCCACTTAAAAATCACGTCAATTCGTCGCTCCGTTTTGCCGTGAAAGAAAGACAAACAGACAGACAGACACACTTTCCCATTTATAATATTAGTATGGATGGATATTATTTAAGTTCATAAACATATATTTTCTTAAAATTGCGCTCACATTTTCTATTAACCACTTCACACAACTGCGCGCCTAGTACTTTTGATTGATTTAAGTACTAAGTATCTCAGTATTTTAAATTTTCTCACATTATCACTTCACATTACTGCGCTCCTAGTACTATTGTTCATTTAAGTTTTCAATCTTTAATTGAATTTAGAATTTACTATAGAAGAAAATGATTCATCTTTTATAATTATGTTCTCGTCGATTTTTCATTATTTTTAAGATGTATTCTGCTATTCGGGGCGGGGACAAATCCAACGAACCAAAAACCATGAAAATTGGTCTAGCCGATCTCGAGTTATAAGTGTTGTAACAAACCCGACTTTGTTTTATATATATAGATAACCCCACCGATCAGTAATCTCGAAAGTGACGACTTTTATGCCTGAATATCTTTTGGAAGACCACATACATACTTTAAAATTGTATCATTACAGTATAGACTCATAAACGGCTCAATGAGAAATTTTTATTAAAAAATTTGTATGAAGCTGACAGTCGCGCACAATTGGCCCTAATTATTTTTTAGGGAGTCAATGTTTGAATTATTTTGATAGTAAAACTGTCGATATTATTTTTTTTTTATAACACATAATACTAAAAGTGGAGTAATATTAACATTTTAATGAGATTCTAATACAACAATCACGTTTTTTTTTGTCATGACTTAGCTAAAAAGTTGTAGGGAACCGTTTGTGCGCGAGTTCGTTTCAAACAAGGGCAGTTTTTTAAATTAGTTTTAGAATGACCGCTTTGCAGCGAACGGCTGTCAAGTTTTCGAGATATTTTTCTTAATTAAAGTCATTGATTAAGCCTTTACTTTCACCTAATTTTCATTCATCAAAACAAGTCTATTCAAGAATCTAACAAGCTACCGTTCAGAAACTAATCACTACAGCAACCTAAATGTAATCATACTGGCCATTTAATTCACATTCAGATAGGGTTGCGCCGACCAGTAATTGAAATCGAATTAATGAAATCGAGACTGCCGTTACTTCTCGATACCTAATTAGTGACGTAATCGATAAGCAAGATGTAATGTGGTTTCGAAATGTCGAATGTAGGCTGATGAGGAATTGAAAAGATGACAAGTTGATTTTGTTTTCGATTTGACATGTTCGAGAGCTGAATGTCAATGTTGTTATTTGTAATTTAGACTAAATATAATATGAGTGATATGAGGCTCAAGTGATCGAAGATGTCGTAAGTACCAATTACATTGTAAGAAAAAAAGTCGCTCTCTGGTGATATGTATGCTTAGATTTTTAAAACTACGCAATAGATTTTGATGTGGTTTCTCCAATAGATAAATTGAAATCAAGGGGAAGGTTTATGTCTACAAAACATGCAGATTATAGTAGAGAAAAGTCTGGATTTTCAAAGATTTGTAACACCTGCGCGAAGTTGGGACTGGTCGCTAATTAACAATAAAAATATTATTAAAATCTTTCCAATAGTTTAGCCGTGAACACGGAACACACTGATAGACAACGTTACTTTTGCATTTATATTACACTATGAAATACTTAGGTACTACTTACTATACCAAATCCTCAAAGAAGTGAACACGAACTTGACTTAAATAGTTCAGTGATGTCATAAAAACATGACAACAAGACAGTTAAACCAATATTACCTCATTGACCTTATTATTTCACTTTTTAGGTTAGCGTCATCTCGGATATCCGCGGTAGTTCCCCAATATAGAATGTTCACAAAATCCGGGGCTGAGGGTCGTAAACAATGTTGAATCATCGCTATAAAGTAAAAAATTGTATCAGTCAAGATTGAGTAAATAAACCATTTTCCACCATACCATCAGAATTTCGAAACAGTTTACTTGATTTAAGGTACAATTGAAAATCATAGGCAGGCTTCGTAGTTTTCTGGCATTGTTGCTGAAATGGACCTATTGGCGCAGCCATGAGATACGCAGTGTTTTCTTTGTTATTTATTTAATTGACATGTGGTTTTCGGTGCAGTGTGTCTTTTTAAGATATTTTTCTTTCTTCTTTCTTTCTCTACATGCAAAAAAAAAACGTTTATAAAAACAAGATTTACTATAAATGTACCTATTTTTTATCAAGTTATAACATTAGTCATTACCAGTGATCGGTATTTCGGTGGTATTACGATCAAAAATAAGTACATGACCTTATATCGCCAACCTGAAACTGATCAAAAATTTCCCAAAAAATAACTGAATTATTGTTGGGGGTTATTTTAATGTAATTGATATTTCACGCTAAAATATTAATCACTGGCCGATACTTAAACTATATGTTATAAAAGCTTGTAGCGAGATTTATATTACGTTCATCTTGCCTACGTCATGCCAAAGTTGCCATTCTTTTGCAACAAAATATACAAATAGTTCCCTACACATTGGCTTACGATCTTTATAAAATCTAGGTAAGTACAACATATTTCAACAATTATAAAGTTTGCCGAAATTTTACACATACGCATTTTATAAATAAGTACTTTATCTCTATTTTTAAAGTTTGGGAAGATCGTCAACCCCGGAAATGGTTTGTGCGTAATATAATCACGTACCTATCCAGAGTGTGCCGTACCTTGTTTTTTGTACTATTTGTTATTACTACTCGTTTTGAAGTTTATCGCCTAATTAAACCTTCGAAGACACGTGATTCGAGACACAATAGTTGGCTGTCGCTTGGTCGTGGAAAGGTAAAGGTGGGTTTATATTTTTACACTGCCTTATGAATTCCCGCTGTCTGGAGAAGGGAATATTATAAATCTGACTCATTTAGCTTGACCTATATTACATCGATTCCAGTATGAGTGGCCTGTACATTGTGTGTGGTTGAGTTGATTGTTTATGACGTCGTACTGTGGGCTGGATTTCGGGTTTCATAGACATCCGATTATAGTATAGACTCATAAACGGCTCAATGAGAAATTTTTATTCAAAAATTTTTATGAATCTGACAGAATAAAATGACATATCTCCGGTCGCGCACAATTGGCACTAATTATTTTTTAGGGAGTCAATGTTTAAATTATTTGAAATTTTTTGGTATATTGCATTATAAGGCCCGATGTGCGAAACATTTTTTCTTAATTCACTTAAATATGTATTTATTATAATTATATTCACATGTTTTCATGGTCCTATTATTTTTATTGCCTTTATACACAGACGCTTAGCTGGAATAAAGTTAAACTTTTGATAATTATAATTATATTTTCCTTAAAAATTAAAAAAAAAATGTTTCGCACCTCTGATCACGGTTCATAAGATACAGTCTGGTGACAGATAAAAAAACAGGCGGATGGCGGAGTGGTAGTTATCCGTTTTATCCTTTGGGTTCAGAACCCTAAAAACGAAATAAAATTTAATGTGAAATAGAAGTATTATTGGTATTTTTAAGCAATAAAAACCGGCCAAGAGCGTGTCGGGTCACGCTCAATGTAGGGTTCCGTAGTTTCCCGTCCGTCACAATAAGTGTTCCCACTTATAAGTTTAAAAAAAGGCTTTTGTCATACTAAGTACGCAGAAATTATTTTGTACAACCTTTTTGTCTTTTTTGTACAAAAACTGTTCTTTCTATCAAGTTCAAAATAATTTTCCTAGAAAGTCCTTATTAATTTCTACTTTCCATATTTTTTTCATATTTTTTAAACCTACGGGTCAAAAGTTAGAGGGGGGGGGACGCTTTGATTTTTCTTTTGGAGCGATTATTTCCGAAATTATTTACATTATCAAAAAATGATTTTAGTAAACCCCTATTCATTTTTTAATACCTATCTAACAATATATATATCACACGACAGGGTTGAAATTAAAAAAAAATCACTTCCCTCTTTACATATAGGGGGGCTACCCTAATAAAACATTTTTTTCCAATTTTTATTTTACCACTTTGTCGGCGTGATTGATATACATATTGGTACCAAATTTCAGCTTTCTAGTGCTAACGGTCACAGAGATTAAGCGAGGACGGACGGACAGACAGACAGACATGGCGAAACTATAAGGGTTCCTAGTTGACTACGGAACCCTAAAAAAGAATAAAAAGCTAGTCTATGATACCATTTTGGCTGGTGAATATTTGTAACTCTTTACGGAAATCTACAAGCCTACCTAATCACGCCTTGCCTTGTATCAAATATACAAGGAAGCATTTAAATTCCTCTCTTATTGATTTATGTTAATTTTATTAGTAAATGATCGTATAAAACGGCTTTAGTGACTTGTGCTAAAATTAAACAGATTTATTTAATTTACGCAAGATGGTGGTTATATTAATATTTCTGACCGTAACCGAAAAAATCTAATTTTATTATTATGTAGAGATACAAAATTTAATAAGACTGAGAATATATTGGCATCAAACTCGTGGCTAAATTCTTGATCAAATCTAAACAAGCTATCATCGATATTCTAAGGGGTAGTAATAGCTTATTTGTTACCCGTAGCGGAACTTAATTTTCTTTCAGGTAGAATTGTTTTATGAATGTGCGCCGCGTGTCTATCAAATTATACTTTAACGACTGTAAAAAAAAACAGCCAATAGCGAGTTGAACTCGCGCACGGAGAGTTCTGTACCGCTATCGGCAAAAAATACGTTGTATGGGAGCCCCATAAAAAATATATTCTGTTTTAACATTTTTTTTATAAATACGTCATTTGTGAAAAATTTAACTGCCTAGCTGACACTGTTATTGAGACCGTATCCGTTCGTCTGTCTGGTGTCAGACACTGCTAAACGGACGTATTAAAAATATTTTAAAAAATCGGCCAAGAGCGAGTCCAAATCGCGCACCTAAGGTTCTGAATCATTTTTTGGCAAGAAAAACACGAGTGTAGCTTCTGTCTGGTGTCAGACAAACGGACAGACAAAGGAGTCTTAATAATTGGGTCCTAATTTTACCCTTTGCGTACGGAACTCTAAAAACCTCGATGTGGATTGCGAGATAATCCAATCCCGCCGGAAACCTCGCCTGGCTCCAGCCAAGGAACTATTGAATAAAGTTATTGCTAAATATGGTCCAATATAGATTATATAGAGTTGGAAGTGGTATTTCGGAAGATACCCAACGGAAATCCTTTTTATGGCATTATATATGAGATGGCGGTCTCAGTGCAATGACCTGTTAAACGTTTTTAGCCTTACTTAATTAAAATGGCGTCATTCTTTCCTTAAATAAAGAATATGAACCACATAAATGGATGGATGGTCTAGATAATAAATGATTTTACTAATTGAGTTCCAAAATAAAAATTGTACAAATCAAAATAAAAAAATACTTCCAAAAATAGAGAATATTATGAATGCGATACATGGATAGATAACCAAGAAAAAGAATGATTTTACTAAATTGAGTTCTAAAATTAAAATTACCGGGAAAGTGTAGGAGTGGTTCTCGTATAAAGGGCTCTTTTTAAGCTATATGTTAATATTGAGTAATTTAATTAATTACGTTTGGTTTTCTTTATTCCTGCTATACGAAAACTAAAACTATGTTCATTCAGGATTTAAAATTTTTATTATTTAATTTTACAAATACTGAGAATTGTACTGACTATTAATTTCTATTAGATGCATTTCCGACCCACAGAAAAATCTCATAGGGAAAATAAATATAGAAAACTCTTTTATATAAGCTCTCTAGCTAACAACCTACTAATATTTGTATGTATGGGTGTTTGTATGTGTACGGATATTTATTACTCTTTCTCTTAAAAACTGCTAATTGAATTTTGATAAAACTTTACAGAAATATATAGTTTATACATCAAAGGCTACATTACATCACGCTGCAACTTACGGGAGCGGAGCAGTAACCTAAAACATAGACAATGCTACCATATAATTCTATAATATATAAATATATAATTTAAAAAAATATCTATAATATATAATTATACTATCAATATTAATTATAATTATAGCATATTATTTTATCTATAATATGTATGTATTTAAAAATTATATAAGTTAAGTACGTACCTATATCAGTTGTCTGATTACCATAACACAAGCTCTGCTTAGCTTGGGATCAGATGGCCGTGTGTAAGATGTTCCAAGATATTTTATTTAATTATAATTATCTAGAACTAGCTTTTGCCTACGACTACGTCCGCGTGATATAGTTCCCGTTCCCGGAGGATTTCCGGGATGAAAACTATCCTATGTCCTTTCTCGGGTCCCAGACTATATCTGTACCAAATTTCATTCAAATCATTTCAGTGTTTTAGGCGTGAAGAAGATACAGACAGACAGAGTTACTTTCGCATTTATAATATTAGTACGGATAACTACTTAAGTAGGTATTGTACTTGTATACCTCCTATAGACACCTATATTTGTTTTAGAAGCCAACCTAACATTGGCATTTTATTGCGATGAAAAATATTCACATCGAAGTAGTAGGAATATTCATATCGCGAATATTTACACAGCTTTACCTAAAGCATACCTATTTGGTAGACCCGCAAATAATTGTCTCGCAAATAAACGGGTTGCCTTAGCAGCAAGATGTTTTTCCTTTTATAATCAGTAGCAAACAAGTAAAGTCTTGGATTTAGTCCTGTATTGTAGCAAATTGTATTTTGAAGTTTTAAGGATTTGTCACACTGGATGCGTTCTGCGGCCGACGGTCAGGTCAAAGTGAACGCAGCCCGCATCATGTATGAACAACATTGTCGGTATCAATATATTTTGTATAGAATGCGATCTGGCCCGTGCGAGCACAACCAAAGAACGCATGTTGGGCCGACGGGCGGTGGGGAGGGAAGGACGCATACTAACCGGTGGGCTGCGGGCACGCGGGCTGCGGGCTGCGGGCGGCGTTGTTCATACATGATGCGGGCTGCGTTCACTTTGACCTGACCGTCGGCCGCAGAACGCATCCAGTGTGACAAATCCTTAAGAGGTATGTGGTTCTTCATACTTCATAGGTAATCTATCGTAGTACGTTCCTGGCTACTGTCGGCAGTCAGGTAGAAGCAAACTACTAATAAAATTCAAATATACAACATGTCCCGGAATAAACGCACTCCACCGACACCCCGATTAGAAAATTATGTTATAATCATAATACATACACTGAATTTTTATTATTATGTTTAAAACACTGTTTTTTTTATAAATTAGTTGTACAGATTGTGGGAGAAAATTATAGTCACATTACAAATCTACGCATGCACACAGTTGCACTTGCATATGGGTCTAGCGTAGTAGGTATTTCATCCATTTCACTTTGTTTTGACTGTACAGCGGAAGTGTGACAGCAGTCTACGTAGTTTTAATTATTTTTGGGAAAAAATATTACCTATATTAAAAATTACAAAAAACGATTCAGTAAACGATTCTGAACAAACAATTTTCTCAAAGTGCATTAATTCAGTTACACATTGTATACATTCATTTCACAAACAGATAATTATCTGTGTGTTAAAAGGAAACAAGAAAGTTTTTACTCTAAAAAACAATTACCCTGAAAAACAAGCATGTTTTATTGTTTTATGTATTTTTCGATCAAGCTTCAAGCGCCAATATCAATCAGATTGGAGCTTAAAGTCAAGCTCCCAAATTAATATCTATTGCTACATAACCAGCACAGGTTAAAAAGGCATTTCCTCCAAATCTAACCAAGGGGAGTAACTTAAAAATAATCTTTACAAGATACAAATCATCGATAAGGCTCTTAAAATTAGCCTTTGCTTAAAGATGCTCGATGGAACGAGCAAAGAGGCGTCCGTCGCTTCGATTCGATGCGCGTACGCACATAAATCACAATATCAATTAGAACTTTCTTTAGAAAGAATATTCAGGCTTGTATACATTTTAATGTTGTATAGTGTAATTCTACATACATGTTTAAGTTGTTTCTAGGATCAATTGTTTAGTGGATGGTAATTTTGGTTCCGGTATGAATGTGTTGATTAAATTCCGACACAACAATATATTTTCCACTAGCAAATTTTTTGTACGTTTTTACTTTTTTATTGTTCCAAAACTAAAGAAAAAAAACCGGCCAAGAGCGTGTCGGGCCACGCTCAATGTAGGGTTCCGTAGTTTCCCGTCCGTCACAATAAGTGTACCTACTTATAAGTTTAAAAAAAGGCTATTTGTTACGTTGACATACTAAAGGAGGCCATACACGCTAGGGTTTGCATGATGGTTATAACTGTGCATGCAAAACCGACAAGCATAACCGAGTTTACATGCACCGATAACTGTACAGTTTAATCACATACACGCTAGGGCTTGCCTGTCGGTTATGCATGCACGGCTAAAACCATCATGCAAAACCTAGCGTGTATGGCCTCCATAAGTATGTTCGCGCCAGGTAGTTGGCGCTTAGTTTTAAGTAAAGTTATGGAGGCCATACACGCTAGGTTTTGCATGATGGTTTTAGCCGTGCATGCATAACCGACAGGCAAGCCCTAGCGTGTATGTGATTAAACTGTACAGTTATCGGTGCAAATGAAACTCGGTTATGCTTGTCGGTTTTGCATGCACAGTTATAACCATCATGCAAACCCTAGCGTGTATGGCCTCCATTACCCGCATTTCTATTTAGTTAAGTATCCTATCCCTTTCTTGCCCGCTGCATTGAACACTGTTCACGCTATAGATCAGTCTACGATTGACCGTGGTTGGATACATTCGACACGCATCAAGTTAGATTCACCGCTCGTGGAAAACCAACCGCCTGGTCTCCACTTCTGGATTCCACGCCCTCTGCGTGATCCTACCGCTTACCGCATCGCTCGCGATTGACTCTCGTCTTCGTCGGGTTTCCGGTGATCTCTGATCGCCATACAGAACCGCGGCCGCCACGTGGTTCTACTTAGACATATAAGACTATAACCTGTGCCTAGTGAACAAGTGAATTAAGGCGTCTACTGGGAGCTGAGAAGGAGCGCTGCCAAAGAAGAGAGAACGAGCACGAGAAGCCCACCTCTGAGGTTAGTCGTACCGTAGTTCAGTGCAGCCTCTTTGCCTACCGATCCGTCCCTTCCTAGGCACTTCACTGTGCAGTGCAGCTCACTACTGCTGGTCCTTCGTTCTGAACCTCGCCATTTCACCCAAGTGTCGGCGCGCTCGGTTCATATTGCTTGACTGCCGCGCTGACACAAAGTACGCAGAAATTATTTTGTAAAACCTTTTTGTCTTTTTTGTACAAAAACTGTTCTTTCTATCAAGTTCAAAATAATTTTCCTAGAAAGTCCTTATAAAGTTTTACTTTCCAGTTTTTTTTCAAATTTTTTAAACCTTTTAAAACTTTTGACCCGTAGTCAAAAGTTAGAGGGTGGGGACGCTTTGATTTTTCCTTTTGGAGCAATTATTTCCGAAATTATTGACATTATCAAAAAATGATTTTAGTAAACCCCTATTCATTTTTAAATACCTATCCAACAATATATCACACGTCAGGCTTGAAATTAAAAAAAAAAACACTTCCCTATTTAGATATAGGGGGGCTACCCTAATAAAACGTTTTTTTCCAATTTTTATTTTACCACTTTGTAGGCGTGATTGATATACATATTGGTACCAAATTTCAGCTTTCTAGTGCTAACGGTCACAGAGATTAAGCGAGGACGGACGGACAGACAGACAGACATGGCGAAACTATAAGGGTTCCTAGTTGACTACGGAACTCAAAAAGGGATCCCTTTTTAAAAAGTTTTTAAAATCTGATTTAAATAAGATAATCTCCAAAAAATCGTCTATGTAATGGGGCCCCATCAATTTATTTTGTGATGGGACCTTCTCCATAATTTTCACTATTTCTTTTTAATGTGCGTTTTTATAGCGACAATAAAAACGCAAACTCTGTAATACTATCAATTATTGCTTATGTAACAAACGGAAACGCGGACAGACAGAACGGATAAAATACAATGAGCAAATTCCCTACCAAAATTAATATCCCGCAAAGGCCCCGTTTATACTTTATTTTGAGAACCGTTAAAATTGGAATACATTCGAAGTGCATCGATATTGCGGTGATATATGGCCGCGGCAGGAGTGCATTTAAAAACCTATTACTCATAACACGATTCTCAAATGTATCCTCAATTTGTTTAAAAAAAGAACGCGGAATCGATTAAATAATTTGAATTTGGAATATAGGTACATAATCAGCTTATGCTGCGGGATTGACTTTGGCATTGTAGCGAGATGATCTGTCTAGTGTGAGCCAAAGGTGGCCAAAAATGTGGCTTTGATGATATTGAATTACTTATTGGTATTAAACATGTAAGTAGATAAGAGAATAAATGATTGAAACCTATGTACACATCACCCCTTATACATAGGTTGTTTTCAAAGTCATTTTCCAAATAAAATAAAAAGAATGGGAACATTGTTGTAGCGGTTATTTTTCCAAAGTAAGTGAAAATATTTTAACAGAGTACCTAGATATTTTTATTGTCAACACTATTTAGACACGCAGCATATTTTCAAGCTAAGGCGGCAAATGAAAAGGGATCTGATGATATTTTCCTGGAGCAAATTTTTGGCCATACTCCAGTTGACCATGTAACGTAACATCAGTATGATTCAAATATTATTCGATTGCAAATAAAAATCGCACCATCTCCATTGCGATGAAGCGATATTTCGTTATTAAGACCTCCATTTATTTTGTATGCACATAACAAATTGTAGCGTTTAATTTTGTTACGTTTCTCCTCTTATTAGTTGTCGTCGTCTTTCCTGCTTAATAATAATTACATTAAAATAATGTAACCCCATTAGTTATTTCATATTCGACTGTTATAAATATAATAACGGTCTTCTTCTTCCTGCCCTTATCCCATTTTACTTGGAGTCGGTGCAACGTGTTTTTTTTCTTCCATACCAAACTGTCACCCGTAATGCTATGGTCTTATGTTGCGGAATGTTTATAATAGTTACCGTGACCCCAGAACATAAAGGGCAATCGAAGGAACATGAGTGGGTTTTAGTCAGTAAAAGTCTGACACACCCTCCCGCCGCACCCAGGACGGGAGCAGTCATACGATGATTTCCCACTTACCAAAAAAAAAAAATGCTATGGTCTTATTCCTTTCTTCTTCATATCAATGTTATTCGGTTTTCCTCTGCACAATAATGTGATATAAGTGCAAATCAATAATTTAATAAAACCTCCGCCCCTAAATCATTAAGATTGCGGCTGCAACTAACAAAAGAGTTGATAATTTCGAAACTACTGAATTGATTTTGATGAAACATACCTAAGAACCATCGTTAGATAATCTTCTTTCAAATAATAGAACCGCATCCAAATTCCTTTACCCGTTTAAGAGCTTCAGTGCCTCATACACATAGCGGTCAAACTTATGAAACATCTATTTTTGGGTCGGGGTTTAATACATCATAGAAAACCTATCTTTAGACATATTGTTTTCTTCAAAGAAAACCAATTAAAGGAAAACAAAATACACACATTTTCTCCGTAAAACGGACTCCAACAAAAAATGTGGGTGTTCCCATCATTGCAATACTTACGAGAAAGCGTTGCTCGGGGCGATAAACTGACATCTCCGAGGATTTAAATCAGAGTGCAAGTAAATACTCGTACGTCGATGCGTACTGCCGATGCTTCCGCAGATCATCTGTCTTCTTCCAAAAGCTGATTGCGTAGGGTTGATACTGATCCAGTTATGCATCAAATCCATATTGGGCCCCTCTATGATGGTAGAAGTTACAGTCGCGTTTTAAACCTTCGAATACACGTAATTCCAGACAGACAAAAAGAAAGACAAAACCGACAGCCGGCTGTCGCTTGGTCGGATTCTTTTGTTTTTGCCTTGTAATGTTCTGTCTCCTGGATGTTTGAAATGGAAAATATGTATTTTCTTATTACTCCGCTTTTTTGGGTTTTTTTTATTATGTAATAACCTGAATAAGAAGTAGTCCTAGAGATATTATTATCTAATAATATCTCCAGGACTGGATGAACTTGACACTTGTCTGGTGAACGCCACTGTTGATATTTGCCTTCAGAAGTTGCAAAGGTTGAGATTACGTCAATTATCTGTGATTTTAGTAAATAATAATTCATCACAAAGAGAAAAATGTAAAGTACAGCTGTACCTAGCTGTAAATACAAGTAATAGCGACAGCATGGACCATCTAGTTTTGAAATAAAAATACTTAAAATAGGTTATTTATTTTTACAGATCGTTTTTACAATTTTGAGATTGCCCCCAAACTAACATATATTCCATACGATTATAGAGGGTTTACCTCAAAGAATTAATTTCGGCATACATAAGTAACGTTTTGCACCCCTATACCGTTCGGTCAGATACAGAAAATCAATTAATAATCCTTGCACATTCCATTACCATAAGCACAGCCCTACCTTTCGTAACATTGAAAACAAATTGCGAACAAATTCTTAGAACTTGAAGTACCTCAAAAGAAATTACTTCAGTTTATTAATTAAGTATTATCAAAATATTTATCGTAAATAAATATTTATTAGTGACATTTTTGTATTTATTGATACTTAACACTGTTATGCTAGTGTTTCGCGCATAATGAAGATATTTAAAATACGTTGTAAATCACCTTTTTGGTAACCGAACTAATTTGAATATTTATGCGGGGTTGCAAGTGTTGGCGATGATTTATTAAGGGATATTTTTAGCTGGCAACTTTGAAGTATTACTTACATAAAAACTGATATAATATAATAATATTGTAAAAGTATTGTCTGTCTTTACGTTAGTCAAGCTTTAAATTAAGATAGATTGGACCTTGGAGGAGGAAATAGGCAACTTTTTAAATTGCGACGTCGTCTGACCTAACCAATATTCACTGGGGTAAAGTCATAGGCGAATACGAGTACGTAATTTATAAGAGAACATAGCTTTGCGTAAATGGCGATACTACCCTCCCCTTTAGCGTTGAAATTTCATTTGATCCACAAACCCTTTCTGAGTGGTTACCTATTTTTCACACCCTGCAAGGACACACCCTGCAAGTTTCATGTCTCTAGGACCAGAGGTTTAAGCTGTGCGTTGATATATCGACAGTTTGTCAATCAGTTAACTATTTAATATATAGATTGCAAAAGATAGCAATGATATTCGCATCGCTAACTGTCTCTCATTGCCTGCTGCGTTCGTCTCGTGAACGATTAAATATATGTACCTATAATATAAAAATATCCAATACTACACCACGCATTGGATTTTTTTTTTGTAATTATTAATACTAACCTGGACTTTGGCAGTAAGTGGTGTTGATACCCCCTTGCTGGTAAATAAATATAGGTATGGCGATGATATCCCCGTGCCTCAGAAGGTCCGTAATGCTGTTAAGCTAGAGCCTGATCTCTCCCCAGTCGTGTCGAATTGCCATCTCTAAGAAATGGATATAGAAGTAAAGGGTGTGTAAGTACACCTGTGTTTACAACTAAATACTAATACTTGTCAAAATCTAGTCTTCAATGTGATTGGTCGCCAAAAGCGGAATGCGGTCCGGAGGATTATTTGCATCTTTTGACACAATATCTTCAAAAATTCTGTGAAAATGCCGACTTCGGACAAAGGTAAGTAAAAAAAGGACTTTTATTTTCTTCGCACACATATTAGGCGAGTAAATACAGGGAATTTTATTGTATGCTTAACGGTTCATTGTTCAGCACTTAATGTTCAAGATAAATACGAAATTTTGGCTCCGTAACGTAGGCGGTAGAACTTTTGGGATGAATCTTAACAATCTTTATCAAGCAGTTAACACAACCTTTATTTCTTTAAAGTTAGAGTTGACATTTGATGATCATGGTGATAAAAATGACAAGCACAGAAGTTCATTTGTTTATTTATAAGGAAATGTAGTATTCGGTTACAGACACGGTATTTTGTGAGTCTTCGTGATATTATTTGGCTGGTTACCGTTACTGAAGGTTGGCAAGTTAAGAACCGGGAGTTACTGGCTATTTATAGACGGTCAAAGAACCGATGTTTGATGGTGGTACTCAGATTACAATTAATAATTTTTATCTTAACCGTTGCACATTGTGTTAAACAAACCTGTTTCACATCCTCGGAATAGTCCTTATCTTCAAGATAAATTCAAAAATGGAACAGATTTTGAATTTATCTGAAGGATATTTTAATCTGTACGAGGACACGAATTGGAAATTGGACAAGTATCAAATGGGCTCTTTCAATTCTTATGTTCTTATTAAATATATCTACGACATCACTGACTCCCGTGCTTCGAAAAGCACATTAAGGTTCCGATTGTCAATCGTAAATATTTGGCAGTCTTACTAAGGAGTGTCTATCGCATGACCCAGAGACTGAGTGAAAGTCAAATAGACGGTCGCTCCATGTAAAACGCTGGTATTCAGCTGATTCCGGTTAGGCTTGAGGCCATCCGTCCCTAACATAGTTGGCAAAACGTATCTTATATCATATTAGTTTAAAGATGAATGCAAGGAGAGAACAAGGCTAAAGAACAGATGTATGGGTGGTGTGTGAAGAAATCTATTACCTCCCTAGCCTTTTCGCAATTATAATGGAATCGGCTTTCAGACTAACCAGATTTAGCTGGATATCAGTGTTTTACGTGAAATGACTGCATCTACTCCACAACCCAGTCACTGCGCGTCACGAGAGGTCCGTTGGTTGTACGGGTCAGACTTGCTGGCTTCTAATAGGCCTGCCACACTATGCCCCTCGCGCTGCTCATCGCCATGCTCCTCGCGCTGCCGCGATGTTCGCAATGACGAGTGGCATGGCGAGTATTGCGGCCACACTACATCTCTGCCTCCTTTCCTCGTTACTTCCCATGCCACTCGTCGAGTGTGTGGCCGGCGCATTACACGTTACGACTGACAAAGTTCTACGAATGACAACCGAGACCAACGAGTTTACATGCTCTCTGAGCACTTTATTAGTACTGAAGAAATGTGTATGATGAAAATAGGAGTCATTTATAACAGTTGACAGATCAGTACTGTTAAAAACTACGTCCATTTAAAAGAATTGTCGTCAATATTTTGTGGACTGGCAACACCGTCGCCGGCCATATTGGGCAGTTTGGACAGGTCCTGTCATTCGAGACGAACCAACGGTCGCGTGTGATTGTCATTTGTTAGTTATTGGAATACTATTATAAATCTGTTGTTATTTGTATTTGAAGTAAAACCAGTGATTAAAAATATTGTTTGCACAAAGCAATTATGTAATTTGATCACCGGACAGGAGTATTTTACAGTACGGAAGAAGAAACGAGATCGCAAGAAAGGTCCAGACAGTGATGACAATTCAAAAGTAGTGTCATCATGATTCTAGTGATGGCTTTGCCAATCACAATCATATATTGCGTTAAGGGACACATGACATTCTTAGGCGCCATGTTTACCTCTTGCGCCAGCACGGTGTGATTTGTATGTTAATTACAAAAACACTCAATGTAGTAGGAAAATGTTAGAGTTGTTGACGGATCCTACGTCGGCAACTTAATATACGATGCGTGTTTGGCATCATACCAAATGTTCATGATTAAAAGATCACGTATTATTTACTTCTTGTGTGGATTCTTGCAACATTGTTTAACTTATGTTATTTTGATCATCAACATTATCGTAGTGGGCGCTTTTTGAAAAGAACTTCATAATGCAATCGAAATAAAGTCACGCGTTGCAAAGACATTATAGTATTTATACTTGCTCTAATTCATAGAGATCTGTCTAATTAATGGAATGCGTAGCTTGACCATTCAGACCAACTCCCTGACTCTAATATCTTGATATCTACATTGTTCACTTGAAATAAATATTTTGATTTAAAAAAATGGAGACAGGAAGACTTTACTATCTTCCTCATCGTCACAATTATTATCTTCTTTATCACCTTTCGCTTAAATACCTTTGGGATCATCTAAGTCATGTTTTCTACTGACAAAACCCGACATCAATAACAAGATTAACAAAAAGCGCCATTTGAGCAGACTGTTCTTCTTTTTTTCTTGCAACATGAACATTCAATATTCAACTAGTAGTAACCAGTAATAAACTATGTTACTAAGGTTGAACTTGACAAAATCAGTTGAAAACTCTACAACACTCTTTTTACCTTCAAGCCTCATTCAAATTTAAAATTGATCTTTCCTCTCACCTCTTTTTCGTTTTGCATCATCAACGTCAAAAAACTCAAAATAACCTGTTCATTAGGCCTCATCTCATAACGAATCGGCGTCAAAATCAGATTTATATATTTATCCTTAAGTACCGTAACTCGGAACTCGGTCAAAGTGTAACTGTGCCATACCACCCGGGGATTGCGATGTACGATCCCGCGAGACTAGTCGTAAATCCCGTGCGTTCCCGGTAACGTAACAGTACTGAATGAGTCCGAAATGCAGGCAGGTTTCTGTGTACTTATTGGAGAATTGGTGTTTTGGTTGATTGGCAGGGCTTGAAATACCGTTAAAAATATGGTATCGTTACAGCCCTTTGATGCAGATATCGTTATCTATTAAATAACGTTACCAAATTTAACGTTATATCTGGCACATTTTACCGTTAAACATACGTAACGTTATAATGTACGATAACGTTAATTTTATCGGTATGAGTCAGTTTTGTTACCGGCGCGGCGCGGCGCCGCCACTACCCGCCGAGCCGCGCCCGCGCGGCCTTGGAAAAAAGGGCAACGTCGCATAAAATAACCAAAATATACCGTTAACTTGTTACCGCTATTTTCACAATAACATTAAAAATACCGGTAATTTTTAACGCTATTTTTAACGTTCTTTTAATGTTATGTTACTAAATAACGCTACCAAATCATACCGGTATGCAAGTATCTCTATGGAAATAACGTTACTTAACGTTATTTTTAATGTGAATTGGTAACGTTTTCAAGCCCTGTTGATTGGTGATAGGAGAGTTGTTGGTTATTGTTTTTGTTATGTAATATATAGATTGTTTAAAGTAGGAAGAAAACGGAAGTGGTTATTATACATTATATTAGTGGCAAGCCGTGTTTCTTGTTGTAATCCTCTAATAGGAAAAGTTGATTGTCTGGTTCCATATATTATGTTTTTTGATGTATGTCTGCCAATGTCAATTACTAAGTGAAAAAATATGGTTTATTTTTCAGTCGAAGAGGAATTATTCAGAGTTTTATATTCTGAAAACTGAAACAGGCCTTTGGAGAGGTTTTCAACTAAGGTTTTAAAATAATTGCCATAAGCATAGATGTTAACTTCCAAAATTATAATTATTTTGTCAATTAAGTTTTAGGTGGTTTTAATTATTTTCAGTTATTCCTTGGTACAATACCAACTACCCTTCGCTTAAAATATACCTGCAAAGGCATGATATTATTACGTCCTTATTTTACGTATATACGATGGTACTCAATACCATCCCGTGACCAGTAATCGTACTCCAATGATACAGTAACAAGATTACGGTACTTCGAGTATTTATCACCGGCTTAATTACGCTTAATAATAAATAAAGCCACCCTTACTTCGTGAGATCCCGGCTCACTGTCCAATGTATTGATTCATTTGACAGGACTGCACTTTAAATAAAACATATTTATGTCACGCTATGGGATTGTCTTTGTGTGGGATTGAAGATGTGACGTTGTGTTTTTGTAAATCGTTTAGTTGTTATGTAGATTTATATTTATATACATAAACTATAGTGTCTTTTTTTACATAGATCTAGTCTAGTCCGTAGTTCAGAACGGAACGGAGCCAAAGAACAGAAGTACGTAATCTGTAATGATCTTTACTCTTTTGAATAAAAACGTTATATGGTTTTTGTATATTTTTTACATAGTATTTAATTACATATTAATGAATGCAATATTTAAAAAATATAGAAAACAAAAATTAATATTAACATTTTCAGACATTATAATTTTGGTTTAACGTAACACAAATATGTTTTTCTTGTATGCAAAAAAATAGTCTTTGTCCAGCTCTGGTGTGAAATAAAGTGACAAATGGCTCCGATGAATTGCGAGTACATAATAATACATATAATTACATTGCCAACTTACCAAATTAACGAGGAATTTATTCGAAAGGATCGATATCTGTATATAGCCTAATTATAGTTTAGCCGAAAAATGGTAATATATTTAGCGTAATCTTGATAAGGCCTGGAGAAATGAATTTTCATGGAGTTTTATATCAAAGAAATAAATAAATATCCTCGGATTCCTATTAATAAATATCTTTTTTTTTTTGGTGAGTGGGAAATCATCCAATGACTGCTCCCGTCCTGGGTGCGACGGGAGGGCGTGTCAGACTCTTACTGACTAAAACCCACTCATGTTCCTTCGATTGCCCTTTATGTTCCGAGGTCATTGGCCCTGTTGGGCCCCTTCCTGTGCTGACTCCTTCTCTTTGAGGCGCGCGTGGAACAAAACGCGCCGTCTACGCGGTCCTGGTCCTAGCCGGGCGGCGAGCTACCCATCGCTCGCCATCCGCAGAACCGCGCCTACGGTGGCCGGTAGTCGTCTTGCGACTCTCGACGTCTTCGCCTGGGTCTTAGTCCGGGGCGAGAGGCTCGTCGTTGCCTCTCGCGCGCCGCCGCTTCCTTCACTAGCATAACTGCTTCGCAGAAGGAGGCGACGGCATCCCATTCCGTCTCGCCCCGAAGCATGGCCTGAACCAGCGCCGGGCGCGAGAGGTCACCGCCGCCGATCGCCTCTACGAGGACACGTCGATGGTCCGCCCATGCGCGGCACACCTCCACCGTGTGCTCGACCGTGTCCTCCAGGCGACCGTTACTGCAGTGGTGACACCCAGGCGTCACTTCCGCCCGAATCCGACACAGGAACCTCCCGAACTGACCATGTCCGGTGAGGACCTGTGTCAAGCGAAACGTGAGAGTGCCATGACACCTCTCCAGCCACTCCTCAAAGAGGGGTCTTACCGCCGCTATAACGGCGTGCCCAATAATAAATATCTTTAGAGCCCTGCGTTACTCTCACATGTCTGTCAAGACTGACACAGTATCGTGAATGGCCGCAAGTGCGGCACGTGCGGGGTTTTAGAATTTGACAAAAATGACAGAAAATCTGATAATAAATTGTTAACTAATAACTTCCCTTACAAAAAGATTTTATAGTGCAGAAAACCTGAAGTAGTTTCGAATACCTATATAATTTATAAAATTAGATTTTTATTTGTCTGAAAATAGATAAATAGTTCATCAATAGAGTAACATTTCATTTTTTGTTACATTATAAAAACGAGACGCAGTTTTGATAGCTCCTAAAAAGTACGTCAACTAACTAAAACAACGTTTAAACAAACTTCAGTTATAGGAATATCTAAAAATATAAATAATGTGCTTGTAATGCAGGCTGATTAAATGGTTTTTAAATAAAAAGAAAAAACAATATGACATCCTAATCT
Source organism: Athetis lepigone (assembly GCA_033675125.1). NCBI lineage: Eukaryota > Metazoa > Arthropoda > Insecta > Lepidoptera > Noctuidae > Athetis > Athetis lepigone. The sequence goes on from CM066232.1 coordinate 18,698,572, forward strand.
GAGCTTATTGACATTCAAAAATGATCGGCAAAAATATCTTGAATATCGAACCCAAAGGATTTTATGAGGCTTGTTTGAGAGCAAGAGTTTTTTTGGAACCTGTATTTTTGTTAATATTATTTAGGTATAATTTCATAAACGCCCAAATTAAGAAATTTAATTATCGCAATACATTAAAGTCCTTTTTTTGTAATTTCTTGAATTAATCTATAGTAATATAATATACTTAAAATGACTACACTGAATAGCTTTTATGTTTTCTTTAAACGCACTGATTTGTAAAACTAGATACCAGTCGAACTAGATTTTTTTAGAATACATATTAAGAATATATATTCTAAAAAAATCTACATTTAAAATATATAAGTATTATACAATCTAATCCATAAGTAATACTGCGAGTATATATGATATACTAAACTACTAAACTAAAAAATAATAGTTTTTTATCTTTAGTATAGTTTAAGTCTTGTTAGGTATAATTTTATTTTATTTATCACTGTCCTTAACGCTCTCTTATAATAATTGTATGTTGTAGCTACCTTAATATGTTGTGCAACTAGCTTAGAACTTAATAATTGTTAACTGTACACTTAAGCGTTGTAACAACTACTGGTGGTTCTAATAAATATAAATAAATAAAATAAATATACGTTAGCAGAGTGATAACTAAAGACGCATGTAAAACCTCAAAGAACAACCAGTAAAACAAAAAAAAGACAAACCCAAGAACACTAAATCAACAACTAAACCAACTCAAAACCGAACATATCGAGTGCACACTATCAATCCGCATGTCGCACGTAAGTAAGTAGGTGTCGAGTCCACATATCGGGTTATTTATTACATTATAAACGATATCGGGAATCTCGCGCGTTTTGGACGCACCCCCGGTATGTGATGACGTATCTCATATTTATGGGGCATACGGGTATTGTCCTAGCGTGTAGGCCGTGATGCATGGCGGGTATGTCGATGGATGTTACTTACCATGTGGCACCCCAGAGTGGGATGTAGACGTATGTAAGGGATGTGTGCCCTTTAGCTCTAAATGGTGTTTGTTGGTATGCGGATGTGTTCGATTTATGTGCGCCAGTTTAGTTTCAGGGTTAGGTTATCTTTTTGTTTGTATTTTTTCGGGTTCATTTTCATGATTATTTTACGAGTATAAGCCAAAGCTTATACGCGTACGGGTAAAAAAAATGTTTTTTTTTCATACATGGTTGGCAAACAGGCTGACCTGACGTTAAATTTAAGTGCTTGATGTTGAATATATTTCAAAAATATTTTTTTTGTCATATTTTTATTTAAATATTTTATATTTATACATAAAGTGCATTAATTCAGTTACACATTGTAACTGAATTAATGCACTTTGAGAAAATAGTTTGTTCAGAATTGTTTACTGAATCGATTTTTGTAATTTTTAATAAAGGTAATATTTAATCCCAAAAATAATTAAAACTACGTAAACTGCTGTCACACTTCCTCTGTACAGTCAAAACAAAGTAAAATGGATAAAATACCTACTACGCTAGACCCTTATGCAAGTGCGACTGTGTGCTTGCGTAGATTTGTAATGTGACTATAATTTTCTCCCACAATCTGTACAACTAATTTATAAAAAAACAGTGTTTTAAACATAATAATAAAAATTCAGTGTATGTATTATGATTATAACATAATATTCTAATTGGGGTGTCTGGTGGTGTGCGTTTATTCCGGGACATGTTGTATATTAGAACTAAAAATAAACACTGTTACATAAATGCTACAAACTTTCTTAATGTGCAACAATACGAACGGAAAATAAGAGTAACAAAGACCACAAAACATCAAAAAAGGAACTCAAAAAAAATCTAACCCAACCACCTCACAAAAAAAAAATCAACGACAACATCAATCGAAACTACACACACACAAATAAGCCAACACTTAGCATACCCACGCGGTGTTAACACGAGACTTCAAAGTGCATGCGCGGCATTTCAATACCATCGCATACAATATAACCGCATCCAGTTGTCACTTGCACTCATTGAACGTACGTCACTCGTGGACAATGGTGTTATTGGGTGCTGGCCTGTAAGATATGGGTCAGTTGATGGTCGATATAGGCACGATTGTTTTTTATAAAAGGACGAAATGTTAAGTTGCAGTCTTCAGCCTGGAGCTGTTTTTCAACGACAGTGGAATTTATAAGAAATGTCAGTTTTAATTTATGAAAGTAATTCAAGCACAGCCGACCTATTAAAGTTAGAATCATTAAATATAAAGTATAGTAATTTCTTTATACGACAAAAAAGCACTAAGAAGCGAATCTGAACAGTTAAAATTTCTATGCAAAAGGAGTGTGCGAAGTTGCAGAAAACAGTTGCCTAGTAAAAAAAAGCTTAACTAACGTGTAACTAAAAAAAGATAACAGAAAAACATTTTAACTAACAAAAAATAAAAACAAGCCAAAGGTACCTAAACAACAACCATTTTATAGCAAATATCATTACCATTGAATTTCACATGCATTCCGATCAACAAAATAGTTAAGCTACAAAAGGCGAGCGAATAAATACAAAAATCAAAAATTTATTCCACATTACCTACTTTAAATACTTTTTATCTGAAGTTCGGAAATAAATTGAAGCGCTCGTGCCACCCAAGACACAGAAAACAAAACTCAATGTACTGTCGTCGGTCCCAGATATTCTATACACTAGAAATATTAACCGCATCGCTACGAAAACGCTCCTCTAGAAAAGATATAAATAGATGAATAAAGTTTGAACACAATCAGCTTACATTGCAGTAAACAAAACGTCACAATTCACATTAAATAACTACAATTATTAATTGTAATGAAAATTAAAATAGACATAAGAGTTCTATCCAGCGACGTAAGCTAAGTTTGTTTTTATGTCTAATTTAAATGTCAAAAGTCTTCCATTAAATTCGTACCACAGCTTTGACGTCACATCCTTCTCCGAGCGTAGTCTAAGCATGTTCTTCTCAAATCAGCTTCATTGAGTTCGTATTCGTAGTCCGTTCTATTATATTGTCAATTCGGGACCTCCATGCACCGTATACAATTACAAGATGTGTTCATTCTGCCGCAATCTGTCAGTCGGAACGGTCGTCTCACTATAAATAATGTGAATTTATTTGCGTGCACTTAATTTATAGCTATTTTGGACACAATGTAGCGATGTGATACCCTACTGCAGGAGCAAGTGCGTGCATTCAAGTCCCATAAGGCTAGTATTGTTGGTGAAATATATTGGAAGTGTACTTTGTAAAGTTTTGTAAGGATAAAAGAGGTAGCTTATAAAATCAAGTAGGCAATAAAATTGAAAGGTTCGAAGTTATTTGCTTGTACCTTCGTTGGTATATGCAAATAATCTTGAAACTTGTGGGTACAATGAAATTCAAGTGTTGCTAGTTGCTGCATCTACGAAAGCATTGTTAGCAGAAGCTGTTTTCTCGAGAGTCACTGAGAATCTTATGAGCGAAGCCAAGTACAATTTTAGCTAGACTGGAAATAATTGGTCGGCAAATAGTTTTACACTTTGAAGTGTGAATTTATGGAAGACGGTGTTCTTATTATAACCTCAAAGGCCTCCTGAACACAAAAATAATTATTAACTGATTTTGTTTTGTCCGTAAATCAGTTTTAAGACTTCATAAACAAATATTCTGACTCAACATTATTGCGTTTTTAACTACATTCATTGATATGCACAGAGGCTCGTTTCAGTAACGTGAAAGTGCACTTTTTAGAAACTAAGAGGTTTTCAACCATACAAGCAGCTGTTAATAAATCATCACACAGCCCATTCATCATAAATTCGACGTTATTTTCTTCGCTGCACTAATGAATTCAATCAGGAAAATAAAAGTTATCATAATAGCACTTCCTAACCGCACTGATAAATAGGTATCTAATTATAACTAACTGTTACATATAGTTTATACTCCAATGTGTACGTTAGTAACACTATCTGGCAAGTGATTTAGTGCATTCGCCTGTCCACTGGCACGGTTTACTGGCGTGCCAGTGTGTAATGACTTCAGATGTAAATACATTCAATTGATTTGTTGGTTTCGGCTCTGTGAAGGAGAAACATTGGGTGTCTGTTTTCTATATCGCGTATTCAAGTGAGATTAATAGGTGGCTAGAGATATAATGCTTTGTGTTATAATTAATGGCGGGGCTTTAGTCTGCATACTCGTTACATCCTAAGCATTTTTATTGACCGAACATCGAGACATACAGTACGCGCGATAGAGTTTAGTCAATGAGCACGATCTATTGACGTCCGTGGCGTGGCGTATTATTAGTGTGTATCCGCGTTTTGGCCTAAAACAACAAACTGCAAAAGAAATAAGTACCCATGTCAAAAGTACTAAGCGACTATCTGTATAACCGCACTTCAACTATTGTTGTCGAATTCAAAATTTATAGGGTACTTACCGATAACTATGTTTGACACGAAGCAATGCCCGAAGCACGAAGAAAAAATTCTTTTCATTAATGACCTAGAGGCCCATTAAGAACAATTTTTGGAAATTTAATACCCTGGGCTACCCGCCCACGCCCATCCGATAAGTCGATGACCAATTTTTTGTAGGCGAAAAATACACTGTTCGATAAGATATGGGAAAACAGTTTCGTCAATAGGCACGATGAAAAAATCCGTGGCTAAATCCGCAAGAAAAAGCATATAACATAATATGAATATGAATGGATGTAGATGTAAATCGATACATACGCTAAACAAATTATTCATATAGAGGTCACAGCATCCAATAATCAATCATTATCTCTGCTTGCAAACATTCTATAAACTACAATTAAAACCCATTGTTACCATTATCATAGATGAAAAAAACCACAAGAATTTGACCTCATAATTCAAAGACTTGCAAAATGTTCAGCACATACTTATCTAAGGGGTGTTATTCATGTCGCAAGATGCTTAAGCTGCGCACGCGTCGATCTATAATGAAATCATAAGTCACGATCTCTCTCAAACGATCCATACCTGAAACAAATGAAAATAGACTTTAGCCTTTCTGAAATAAGATTGAAACTAAAACGGTGGACATGTAAGCCTTATTTTGCCCTATATAACATCGGTTGAATAGATTATTGAGAATTACAAAACATTGAGTAGCTGCTGTTTAAGTTCATTATTTCTTTTCATCATAGATTTTAATTTTTGTTCTTATATAGTTTAATAGCTTGTTATATTACTTTATTAGCGGTCTAATGGGTTGTGAAGTTTATAAGTATTATTATAGGCAATCTAATCTTTGTACAACTTAATTCATTTAGGAAGGTTTCTAACGAATGTCGTGATGGTTCTGTGGTTTCAAGTTTCAAACATCTTTACTTTTCTTGTACTATTCATATTTTCAAGGATATTTTTATTTTATAGGACCAGATGTTTTATGTGTCTGTCCCATACGATACTCCTTGTCGGGGTGACAAGGAGTAGTCTTTATCATTGTAACTACTAACAACAAAATTAAAAAAAAAAACATAGTATACTAACTGACTGACTGATTGATTATACATAATATATCAACGCACAGCCCAAACCACCGGTCCTAGAGACCTGAAACATAGAGGGTGTTCTTTAAGAAGAGTAGGGAGCCACTAAGAAAAGTTTTAGGAATTTAGACTCCTAAGGGGTTAAAGTAATGAATGAAAGTTCGACATCCACGCAAGCGGAGCCGGGGATGAAAGATAGTAATATAATAATACTCACAGATATACGGAAAAAACCCATAAGAACGAACTTATACCTTTAAGGGCAAATCCAACTAGCACATTCAAAAACCAACAAATATCTATGTAATCTAAGAGAAGTCAGCACGAGAAGGGGCCCAACAGGGCCAACGCCTGCCGGGGTTGCGGAATTTTTATAATAGTTACCGTGACCCCGGAACATAAAAGGCAACCGAAGGAACATGAGTGGGTTTAGTCAGTAAAAGTCTGAAACGCCCTCCCGCCGCATCCAGGACGGGAACAGTTATTTGATGATTTCCCACTCCCCAAAAAAAACTATGGTCTCTACCTAGATTAAAACGGACGGCAATAAAATGGACTACAATCTATTCATAGGGTTTTACCATTAACCTTTCGAAGACCTAGCGACAGCCAGCTGTCGGGCTGCTATTGTCTTTCCATTGTGTCTTGAATCACGTGTGTTCGAAGGTTTAAATTCCCAAAAAGGCTATATTAGCCAGTATATATGATCAGTATCACATCTCAACAATAGGAGCGGAGTTCAAATTCCACAGAGGTGACATTCACACAGCCTGTGACTCTAAAGACCATTCATTGTACACTCAGCCTTAAAAAGGTAGACACGTCAAGATGAAATCTACGTATGTATTATGCGTATAATATAACCCACAGTACAAATCATTTAACCGTGTGGACAATTTTTTTGGACCTTGGAAGAAAAATGCGATTTATAATCGTTAAAATTGATTTTTTTTATATAAACTAAACATTCCTTTATTTTTAAAAAGAATTAATTTGCATTCAATGATTTTAGAAAATGAGTCACACTCAAGAATCAAACTGAGTTAAGGTGGAAAAAAAAACAACAACCTGTACTCTTATGACATCAATCAATACAGCTATTCATAAGGATCAAAGCTTTCAAAAAAAAACGAAGGGTGAATTAATATTCTTCAGATTTATTATTCTCCGTTAAGTTTACCCATGTTTGCAAAAAGATTTGGTTCTTATGAATGACCCTAACCTCTTATGGTACAAAAATACAGCGTGTTAGTTTTTTGGGTTTTACTCCTACCGATTTCCGAGTGTGGCAAGCGAAATTTCAAAAACCTATGAATGCCATTTTATTCCTTTTCAATCTATATAAAACGGACCGATTGTTGATATGTTAACGCAAAGCCTAAACCGTCGGTCCAGGAGACAAGAAATTTGAAACGTAGTTCATTGTGGAAAGGAAGTACCTATACAAAAAGAAATTTGGGAATTTAAGATGACATGTTTTTGACACGCGGACGGTGCCTCGGACATGAGCTATTTACTTGTAAACTTCAAACTATGGTCCCCATCTCATAACACATCCATCACCTTTTTACGTAGCTTAAGACGCTTTTGTATCGTAGTGAAGACGCGATATGTCAGCGGGATCTGGTACACTTGCGCGAAAGACATTTGCGCGAAAGACACTTGCGCGCGGCCGTTTGGGCGAATGGACACATGCGCGAATGGACGTTTGCGCCCATAGACATTTCCGCGAATGGACACTTGCGCGACTAGACGTTTCCGCGCCAAACCACTTGCGCGAAGCCCTTTGCGCGACGAACACTTGCGCGCCAGACATTTCCGCGACAGACGTTTGCGCCCAAACACTTCCGCGACTAGACACTTGCGCGAACTTTTTATTCAAAGGACATTGGGCAAATTTAAAAATATTATGTAAGGGGTACCAATATTTTTTTATTTACTTTTCGTTTACATGGCGTCCACATAATTATCTACCGAGGGTGGTAAGTCGTTTTCAAAAGCAAGATGGCGGCCATAATATTTTTCACAAAATACGTCATGGGTGTCGATTTCATGGTTTTTTGGGGTGCCAAGGTCAATAATGAGGTCGCTTTGAGAATCCAAGATGGCGGCCGTGACCTTTATCATAATATGCGTCATGGGTGTCGTTTTCATGTTTTTTTTTTGGGTGCTAAGGTCAAAAATGGGGTCAATTTGACAATCCAAGATGGCGGTCGTGAACTTACTCACAATATGCGTCATGGGTGTCGTTTTCATGGTTTTTTGGGGTGCTAAGGTCAATAATGAGGTCGATTTGACAATCCAAGATGGCGGCCGTGACCTTTCTCATAATATGCGTCATGGGTGTCGTTTTCATGGTTTTTTGGGGTGCTTATGTCAATAATGGGGTCAATTTGATAATCCAAGATGGCGGCCGTGACCTTTCTCATAATATGCGTCATGGGTGTCGTTTTCATGGTTTTTTGGGGTGCTAAGGTCAATAATGGGGTCACTTTGATAATCCAAGATGGCGGCCGTGACCTTTCTCATAATATGCGTCATGGGTGTCGTTTTCATGGTTTTTTGAGTGCCAAGGTCAATAATGAGGTCGATTTGAGAGTCTAAAATGGCGGCAGTGACCTTTACCATAACATGCGTCATGGGTGTCGTTTTCATGGTTTTTTGGGGTGCTTAGGTCAATAATGAGGTCAATTTGAGAATCTAAGATAGCGGTCGTGACCTCTCTCATAATATGCGTCATGGGTGTCGTTTTCATGGTTTTTCGGGGTGCTAAGGTCGATAATGAGCTCAATTTGACAATCCAAGATGGCGGTCGTGACCTTTCTCATAATATGCGACATGGGGGTCGTTTTTATCGTTTTTTGTGTGATAATGTCAAAAATGTAGTACCCCAAAAAACCATGAAAACGACACCCATGACGCATATTATGAGAAAGGTCACGACCGCCATCTTGGATTGTCAAATTGACACCATTATTGACCTTAGCACCCAAAAAACCATGAAAACGACACCCATGACGCATGTTATGGTAAAGGTCACTGCCGCCATTTTAGACTCTCAAATCGACCTCATTATTGACCTTGGCACTCAAAAAACCATGAAAACGACACCCATGACGCATATTATGAGAAAGGTCACGGCCGCCATCTTGGATTATCAAAGTGACCCCATTATTGACCTTAGCACCCCAAAAACGACACCCATGACGCATATTATGGTAAAGGTCACTGCCGCCATCTTAGATTCTCAAACCGACCTCATTATTGACCTTGGCACCGCAAAAAACCATGAAAATGACACCCATGACGCATATTGTGAGAAAGGACACGACCGCCATCTTGGATTGTCAAATCGACCCCATTTTTAACCTTAGCACCCCAGAAAACTATGAAAACGACACCCGTGACGCATATTATGGGAAAGGTCACGACCGCCATCTTGGATTGTCAAATCGACCCCATTTTTGACCTGAGCATCCCAAAAAACCATGAAAACAACACCCATGACGCATATTATGAGAAAGGTCACGACCGCCATCTTGGATTGTCAAATCGACCCCATTTTTGACCTTAGCCCCACAAAAAACCATGAAAACGACACCCATGATGCATATTATGAGAAAGGTCACGACCGCCATCTTGGATTCTCAAATCGACCTAATTTTTTACCTTAGCACCCCAAAAAACCATGAAAACGACACCCATGACGCATATTATGAGAAAGGTCACGACCGCCATCTTGGATTTCAAATCGACCTCATTATTGACCTTAGCACCCCAAAAAACCATGAAAACGACACCCATGACGCATATTGTGAGTAAGGTCACGACCGCCATCTTGGATTGTCAAATTGACCCCATTTTTGACCTTAGCATCCCAAAAAACCATGAAAACGACACCCATGACGCATATTATGAGAAAGGTCACGGCCGCCATCTTGGATTGTCAAATCGACCTCATTATTGACCTTAGCACCCCAAAAAACCATGAAAACGACACCCATGACGCATATTATGATAAAGGTCACGGCCGCCATCTTGAATTCTCAAAGCGACCTCATTATTGACCTTGGCACTCCAAAAAACCATGAAATCGACACCCATGACGTATTTTGTGAAAAATATTATGGCCGCCATCTTGCTTTTGTAAACGACTTACCACCCTCGGTAGATATGTGGACGCCATGTAAACCAAAAGTAAATAAAAAAATATTGGTACCCCTTACATAATATTTTTAAATTTGCCCAATGCCCTTTGAATAAAAAGTTCGCGCAAGTGTCTAGTCGCGGAAGTGTTTGGGCGCAAACGTCTGTCGCGGAACTGTCTGGCGCGCAAGTGTCCGTCGCGCAAAGGGCTTCGCGCAAGTGGTTTGGCGCGGAAACGTCTAGTCGCGCAAGTGACCATTCGCGGAAATGTCTATGGGCGCAAACGTCCATTCGCGCATGTGTCCATTCGCCCAAATGGCCTCGCGCAAGTGTCTTTCGCGCATGTGTCCTGATACCATGTCAGCGAGGACCACAGATTTTTACAATCCAGATTTTTCCATCTCATATTTAACCCTATGTTATGGGGTGCAACATTTGACTCCTATCAAATTTATAACCCTCAACTTATTTTACATAAATATCAGTGTTATTGTCTATCAGAGTAAATAAACTGTCACTGAGAAAGGTTTCAATGAAGTTATAGGGTTCTTAGTCAGCAAATAAATTTCTACTTTAAACGGAAGAGGTAAAGTTGAATTTGCAACGTAAAGGGCAAAGTGTACGTACTTTTTGATGCGCATTTTTATTCAAAAGGTCTGTGCCTTTTAAATAAAAAGTGGGCATCAAAAAGTATATTTTGCGCTTTACTTTAGAAGTTTATCACTTTTATTGCCCATAAAGCGCGTTAATGGCAAGTTACCCATAGTGAATTGCATTACATTTTTAAAGGAGAAGTCAAGTAAAATTACTTTTGTATGTGATAACATTCGTAATGTTTTTAAGTGAGGACACCGCTGTTATTTATTAAGATCATGATGTTTTACGTTTGTTTATTGTTGCGAATTGTTTTAATTTTTCTTTCAACGGGTCTGATTTATGTAATATGTGTTTACTTCCTACTTACTAAGTGAAATCATCGCTTATTATCATATTATTATCTTTACTTGAGAAGTAAGTAACCTAGGTTGGATAATACCGCTAAATCTATACATATAATAAAATCGTAGGAAAGTCAAAACTGTACATTGAATATTTTTTAAAAAGAATACTTGGGGCGTGATCTACAATCGATACCGAAGCCAAAAATATAGTTTTTAGAATTTTTGTCTGTTTGTCTGTTTGTCTGTATGTATGTCCGGGATAAACTCAAAAAGTACTGCATGGATTTAGTTCAATTTTTGCAGGGATATTACTAAGAGGTCGGGTCAAAACATAGGCTACATATTATCACGCTATCACCTACGGGAGAGGAGCTGGAGCCTTCACGCTGACGACGTCGGAGCTATCTTCGGAAGTACTCAACGGATTTCAATGATTTTTTTTGTTGTATAGGTATTAAGTCCGGGCGACATTTAGGCTATAACTTATCCTGGAAACTTGAACTCCTGGTGCAGGACCGCAACAGACCAGCTAAACTATAAGAGATACAAAAATGGTATCGTAGCAAAAATTGCTTCACGTTATAAGCAATTTCTGTTGAGAGAATAAACTTGAAGATCTGGAACACCTGAGGTGGAACTCCATGAGCCAAGCTAAACTATAACATATATAAGTATGACGTCTTAGCAGGAGTTGTTCAGCTTGATGAGCACTCTCTGTTGACGTATAAAAATTGAAGATCTGGAGCACCTGTTGTGGACTTCCATGAGCCCAGCTACGCTACACTATACCTAATATATATAAGAATGACATCTTAGTAAGAGTTGTTCAGCCTGATGAGCACTCTCTGTTGATGCATAATATTGAAGACCTAGAACCAACACCTAATGTGGCACTCCAAGCACCCAACTACACCATAACACATTAAATAAGAATGACGTCTTAGCAAAGGTTGTTCGGTCTGATAGGCATTTTCTGGATTATAAGATCGAAGGTTAGGAAGATCTGATGTGGCAATCAAAGCTATCACTGATTTCAATGAATAAAATAACTTAAGCTGGGAGTACCTCCACACGATGAAGGCGGATAAACATGCAAACAAACAGTTCGAACAGAGAATCTACTTTTTTTGAAGTCGGTTAAATCCATTAGTGTTATATTCCCCAGAGTGTATCGAACACTTTACTGAAAATCGCATCAAAATCGGCTCAGCCAAACACCCATACAAACAGGTCGAACAGAGAACCTACTTTTTTTAAAGTCAGTCTAATGATCATTCTTCATCAATTTCATGTTTTAGTACTGAATAAACATTGACTGTTAATACTTTTGTTCGGCATTTATCTGTGTGATTATTGCTTTGTAAGTAATATAAATGTTCATGTCGTTGTAAACCTAATTATGATGATGATGACAGTCCCAGTCGAATGCCTCATCTGTTTGCCGTCATCTTGGTGTTTTGTGGAGTTGCGAAACCGGTAGCTTTGTGGGAGAAGTACCGCCATCTTCTGTCCTAGGACTTTTTACGAGCTTTGAGGCGTGCTTCTGAAGGTGAAATCGAAGCAACTGATAAACGCATGCTGAACACCTGTCTCAGTTCACTTCAAGATGTGGTCATTTCAATCGGCGGTAAACCACTGGTAGAGTACGGGTTGCCAGCTCTCAGATCATTACCACATCAAGACCGAGGAAATCGGGAGTACACCGCCGAAACCAATTACGATTCGGGATTAATGACCACTATCCGAAATGACCACATCACTAGGTTCAACTCAGAGCTAACACAAATATATGACACTGTACTGGAAAGCATTGGGCTCGACCAGGGTAAAATGTTTTTCCTGGATGCTCCTAATGGAACAGGGAAAACATTCATTATCGCTGGTATCCTTGCAGAGGTCAGGACGCAAGGCAAAATTGCCATTGCTGTAGCATCATCAGGAATTGCTGCTACGCTGCTTTCTGGTGGCAAAACAGCGCATGCCATGTTCAAAATACCCATAGATTTAGAAAGCGCCGAAATGCCTGTTTGTGGGGTATCCCGTAACAGTGACAAGGGATATGTGCTCAGGGATTGCTCTCTAATCGTATGGGATGAGTGCACGATGGCTAATAGGAAAGCAGTGGAGGCCGTCCCTGCAGGACAACCCCAGGAATGAACACTTGATGGGTGGTGTTACAGTTCTGTTCAGTGTCGATTTCCGGCAAACACTCCCTGTGGTGATGCGGGGGTCTAGGACTGACGAGGCGAATGCTTGGTTGGAACGATGTTCGTTGTGGTCACAAATTCGTTGTGACCATCAATATGCGAGCTCAGCTCGGTGGCAATCCACGTGCCCAAGAATTCTCAGATGTCCTTCTAAGTCTCGGCGAAGGCACTCCACCAGTCTAGGAAAGAGGTGAACAGGTGGTGCTCCCAGAGTCTCTCGGTAGAGTGGTGGCCTCCTTAGAAGAACTCATTTGTTGTGAGTATGGGGACATCAGTCGAATACCTAACCAACAGAATTCTTGGGTGTGACAGCGAGCCATTTTACCACCCAAAAATTACCAAGCTGCAGCCATCAACGAACGCATTCTCTCGGAAATTGAGAGAAACGAAGTAGTTTATACGTCCATAAACACTGTAGTCGATCAAGATGACGCCACACATTATCCCGTACAATTCCTAAACTCCCTTCCATTTCAAGCGCTTGCAGTTCCCTGTGAGTGAGTGAGTTCGCCATGACTATCAACAAGTCGCAAGGGCAGACGCTGAAGGCTGCGAGTGTCGACCTCAGGACGAGCTGCTTCTCACACGAGCAGCTGTACGTCGCTTGCTCCCGCGTCACGAGTCCTGATTCTCTGTATATTTTGGCTGCTGAGAGCAAAACTAAGATTTAACAACGATTTCATCTGAGCCGTTATAGTTTTCTTTTAAGGTTCAATCCAAGGACTACCATCATGTTTTTGCATGGATTTATTTTAAATTTTGCATGAATATTACTAAGAGGTCAGGTCAACATAATTATAACCAACATATTATCACGCTATCACCTACGGCGGCGGAGCTGAAGACGACCTTCACGCAGACGACGTCGCGGGCAGCAGCTAGTAAAATATGAAATTATATCACATTTTGTTGTATAACAAATTATACAAGTATATACTACATACTTAAATCAAAATTTTTGCTACGGAAACTCAAAAATCATAGAAGTATTGTTTAAATCACCGGATCAAAAGGATATTATAGGTACTAGGATTTTAGTGGAGGTATTATTATCCATTCTATATTATGTATTCCATCCATATTTATAAACATAGCTTGTCATGTCATTTATGTTAAGCAATATTATATTAAGTTATTATACAGAGTTGGCAGATATCCTGTACCAAGCCGTAATCTATCTGTAACAATATAATAAAGCATTTTTATCCTTCGAATACACGTCATTTGAGACACAATAGAAAGACACGGTGCCGATTCTCTTATTCACAAACAAACTCAAATTTAAGTTATGTGCATCTTTCTCTTTCCATTTCATTAAGAAAAGGACAGAAGATACATTTTAGTTTAACAAAAGAATCAGCACCATTGAGTGATATTTTTCAAACAGGAATGAATCTTAAACAAATCAAAAACTTCACCGTGACGCTATTTCAGGCTGACTGTATACTGACTAGATTTTGACATTAAATAACACACTTTCCAATATATAAGATTTAAATACTGACCGTACTAAATACTTTGTTCTAATACGTTCAGGCAATGACATAAAACCCTTAAGAATAAACAAATATCATATGTCATCCCAGGACATTCGGTGACACACACAATAAAAATCATATATAACGGTCGTCGCAGTAAAAACCACAGGGTTTGGCACAAACACGAAAACTTTAAGACAAGCAAGTAGCCACTCCATCTTCTGAGATAAATGAATGAGATTGTCCTTACAGCTGGCAGACTTTAGGTACATCTACCCGAAAAATGACAACCCTATTTTGCATTTATGAAAAATTTCCCTACACAATTTTGATCCTTAAACTTATAGAAGCAAGGTTTAAATTTAGAGAGCCATGTGTTCAAAAGTCTTGCTTGAAAAGATGGACAACGCCTCGACAAGATCAACAAAAAAGATATTTGTAACAAAAAATGTTTAAACAATGAGATGTAACTCGGTTTAGGTAGTTGCCGTTATATCTGGCGTTGAGTGTTTGAAAGACGAAGGTAAAGTGATAAGTGATTAAGATCTAGACTTAGTTGATGAGCGTACTGCAGATAGAGTAAACACAGATGCCAAACGAATAACAGGACTACTGAACTTTGAGCCTTTAAATGTTCGGACATACCTGATTACAGAAACAATAGAAAGACAACATGGTTTTAGAGAGGGTCTATCTACTGAAACTGCAGTTCTATGTCTGAAAAAGACTGTTAATTATTATACTGGCAACCAAACGCCTGTTTTTGCCTGTTTCCTAGATATGTCAAAAGCTTTTGACATGGTGTCCTACGATAAGTTGTGGTCTAAGCTCCTTGCCGCTAATGTACCTGGTGAGGTGATAAATATATTTAAATATTGGTACTCCCATCAACTTAATTGTGTAAGGTGGGCTAATGTACTGTCGGAAGAGTATGTGATGGAATGTGGAGTTAGGCAGGGTGGGTTAACCTCGCCTACCCTGTTTAATTTGTACATAAATGACCTCATTGAGGAGCTCAGCAGGTTACATGCTGGCTGTTACATAGATGGGGTGGCATTTAATAATATTAGTTACGCCGATGACATGGCACTGCTGAGCCCGTCAATGGCCGGTCTCAAGAAATTAATTAGGGTCTGTGAGTGTTACGCTGAGGGACACGGTTTGAGATACAATTCGGTCAAGAGTGAGTTGATGATCTTTAAGGTGGCTAACAAGGTCACTGAGAGCTATCCAGCTGCCTCTTTGAGTGGTTGTGTCTTAAACCGTGTTTCTCAGTTTAAATATCTAGGGCATATTGTTACGGAGGATTTAAGGGACAATCTAGATGTGGATCGGGAGCGAAGAGCATTGGCGGTGAGGTGTAATATGTTGATCCGAAGGTTCTCACGTTGCACGGGTTCAGTGAAAATAACACTATTTAAGGCATACTGTCAAGTTTTTTACACGTGTAGCCTTTGGACTAACTTCACTCAAAAGGCCGTTAATGCTCTTCGAGTCCAGTACAACAATGCATTCAGGATGCTGTTGGGGCTGCCACGCTTTTGTAGTGCCTCAGGGATGTTCGCGGACGCCCAGACTGACAGCTTTGCTGCAATCAGGCGCAAGCGATCAGCATCCCTGTTGCACAGGGTGCGTGCCAGTACCAACAGTCTCCTGACTATCATTGCCAACAAACTGGATTGTCCTATAATCTGGTACTTAAGTCAGCTGCATGCTCCTGTAAATATTAGAAATGTCTACTAACATAGTTCGTAAGTTTTTATGTTACTAACATCTTCGTATTGTATTATTTATTTATTTATTCGCTAACATAGTTTTAAGGTGTCGCATACTAACAATTTTTATATAGTTATGGAATTTGTTTTCTGAAATAAAGAGATTATTATTATTATTTATACTGCCCTCGTAATTGAAATCACAGTAACTTCAGTTACTGTGTTTAGACTTGTTTTAGTTCTTTAAAACCACGAGACCGAGCGCTATTTGGGAAAATTTTCGGTTTGTATGTAGCTAGTATAGTTATCGAGATACGGTAGATAAAAACACAGCATTTTGCTAAAAATCAAAACATTTTTAATAAAAAACACAGTAAGTAAGAATGTTTAGGTTTGAACACAGCAATTTACTTGTATACTGTGGTAAAATATGAGTTTATGTATTTTTTGAAATATGTTTTGCTTGGCTATAACACGGCATCTTCAAATACTGTGGTTTTGAGTAAAACTTTCGTAAAAGTTAATTCATGTTATACATAAATTAATCACAGTATCTCAATTACTGGGTTTAAGGTGCCTGCAGTTTCAATATTTATTTCGAAAATACTAAGCTTGACCACAGTAACTATCGATTTACTGGGTTTTAAGCTAACCTTTTCCTCGGAACGGGGGGTAAGCACCATACCAATTTGTCTTTTCATGCTGCTTTGAGATCAGCTTGTGGTAACGATATCATCCGCATAGGCAGCGAGTTGACTTGTGTTGTAATCAACAAGCTCTTATAATCCTACGTTTTGGATAGCTGCTTCCAGCGTGAGATTGAAGACCGCTGTAGGTAGGACTTCTTCTTGCCTTACTCCTGAGCGTATTTCGAACGGATCTGATATTTCAATCTGTACAGCAACTACCTACGTGGAGTTAGACGTGGTAGCCTCAACCAAGCGCACTAGCTTATATACTTAGTATTCCAAGTAACTTTATGGTATCCAGAATTTTCTGTCTGTTCACGCTATCCAAGGTCTGCTTGAAATCTATGAACATAATGATGTAGATCTATGTCATACTCATCTGGTTTTTTAAGAGCCTGGCGCATCAGGTTGATTTGATCACCGATTTGTCTAAAACCACCCTGATACTCTCCCAGTATTTCTTCGGCATACCTTCTTAGTTACCAGCCCTGTGAACATCTTGTAAGCCGCAGACAGCACTGTGATTCCACGATAGTTACTGACTGTCTTGTCCCCCTTCTTTTGTATCGGAATTACTAAACCTAAACACCAGTCTTGCGCGAGGGTTTCTTATTCCCAGATTTGCGTAATCAGGTTGTGTATTCGCCTTAGCAGTTCATCTTTTATAATCTCAGCAGCAACTGTGTCTAGGCCCGTCGCTTTGTTGTTTTTGGAGGCGCTTAATACACATCATAGTTCTTGATGCGGTTTCAAACTTCACTTCCTACATTTAGCAGATTATCGAAATATGGCGAAGCACTCCCTTATTAATTTTTGTCATTTTTCAAGGGAAACAGAGCACTTTTTTTTGCTAAAAAGTTTTATAACCATCTATGTTACTTCGTTCTGATTTGAAACCTTTTATTGCTTGACTTCGCATCAAAAATGCTAAATGGGATTAAAATCTGGGTTGTTTCTGATTGATACGTAAGGAATTATTTAACAGTGCGTGCAGTGTGCTCTGGACTGTTGTTGTATTGAAATATCCAAATAATCGGAAGGACGTCTTAGGCGTGTAGTAAGAATGTTTTGGTATACCGCCGTTTACCCGAATTTTATTTGCCCTAATTTCATTTGCCATAATAGTCAACAGCCATAATATCATATGACATAATACTCATTTGCCCTACTCTCATTTGCCATATTAGTCACGTGCCAGAATCATTGTTTCCCATAAAGTCACTTGCCATAACATCATTTGCCATAATCATTGTAAGCCATAATTATCACATGTCCTAATTATCACATGCCATAATTATGATATGCCATAACATAATTTGCCATCGACTTTGGGTGTATAACGGTTGTTTATATCAAGAGAAATTGGATGCAATTGGGACTTTAGGGCACCCCGACTCGGACAGGTTAGGTTAGAAGGGGATGGCGGGGTCGTGTGAGCGAGCGAAGCGAGCGAATAGACCCCGCCATCCCCTTCGTGGTTATTTTTTTATAAACCACACACAAGTAGGAGCCCCGCGAAGCGGGGCTCCGTCGACCTAGCCCACCATCAACCATGCACAGAAAAAAAAACCATTACGGGGCTTAAATATTTGTCTAATACTTGTTATGCCATTTAAATATTATGACATTTAAATATTATGTCTAATAATTATTATGGCACATAAAAATAGGGCAAACAATACTTATGGCATTCGTATATTATGGTATCTAAAATTCGGGCAATTAAAAGTATGTCATATGTCTTTTAGGGCAAATGAAACATTCGGGCAAATGAAATTCGGGTAAATGAAATTCGGGAAAATGATGATTATGGCATATAATCTTCGGGCAAACAATAGACAACCGAATGTTTTTAGTTGTTTTTTATTTTTTATTTTAGATGTTGTGTATTTTTAGTTTGGAAAAAAATATTATTGACTTATTTTACTGATCTACAGAGCGATACTTGTATGAATAAAATAAGTATCTAATTATTTTTGATCTCCTTCGTCTTGTCATTTTTATCCAGATCAATAAAGAATTGTTATGTAGAACTAAAAAAGAAATTGATCTTAATTTTAGCAATTAAAACTTATAAGTATTAAATATGTGATTTTACTTTAAGAAGATTTAACTGTAAGTTACAAATGATAAAAAATAAAATAAGTATAAACACATTCCATTGTTTAATTTTATCTTATGTGATCAAAATAGGGTGATTATTTTTTAAGTAATTATACGAAGGCTAACCTAAAACAAAGTATATTTAGATACTATAATTGCACCTTACAGTAAACCTTGTTACAAATTAGTCTTAAACACAGCATTTTCACTTACTAGGTATTGATCTAGGTAGTCGACTCTTACTATTATTAACTTTCAACCCAGTATGTGTAAAGTTACTGTGTTGTGATGTCACTAGTGTTAGTGTCTTTACATGGTTAATACACAGTAATAAGTAAAACTAACCTAGACCACAGTAACCAGTCAGTTACTGGTTTTTAGCTTAAACAAATATAATTTAATAAATTATATTCCTATTTTATAACACATTATCTAATTTTATTAATTATACAACAGTAATATTATATCTATATATATACAGAATTAAAGCTTTAACTATTTTCTATCATTAAGAAATGATTTTTTCAACCTAACTTATATAGTTTGTTCATAACAAAACGATTTAACAATTAAACTTTAACCGCGTTTTTTACAAAACGTGATTTTCGAAGTTACTGTGTTTTCAATTACGAGGGCAGAATAGCAGGGCGATAGCCGGCTGTCGCTTGGTTGTCGAAAGTTTAATAGATACAATTTTGCACATTAGATTTTTTCTGGGTCGGGAGAGCTTTACTTTCATGTTTCTCTAACGCATAAACTGAACCCTTGTGGGTTCGGTTTGTGCGTTATCCAGCCTAACTGCTAACCGCTCAAGTCGAAACCACTGCGCCAATGGTGCCGGCGTCGTCGTGATGATACCGCCCCACCTATTTATGCCACGAAGCTTGTGTTTTCGGTTTGATATGGTGCAATTGTAAAGGTGCAGATATACACTTGAGCTATCAGCTTTCGTTGCGGAATAGTTCTAATAGTTACCGCGGCCCCGTAACATAAAGGGCAACCTAAGGAACAAGGGTAGGATTTAGTCAGTAAAAGACTGACACTCCCTCCCGCCCCGCCCACGTCGCGGTCGATCGGGAGAAGTCATTTGACGATTTCCCATCCAGTATGAAATTTAATGAATTTATTTCACTATTTACATGCACTTGTTAAATAGTCGGTCGGTTAGTCCGAAAGGTGACGCTAATAGTTTGTTCCAAAAATAAGAATTTTTGCTCATATGGATATTATAGTCAAAAATATTGACGAAGATATAAATAATATTCTCTTTTGAATCATCCCTTTGAAAGTTATAACGGTATCAGTTAAAATTTTAGAAGATACGATGTTTTTATTTCGCCATCATTTGTTCGGTGACATTATTTTGGATAAACATTTTTCCTTATGCTGTGGTTTTTGGGAATTTCCGGCTAACGGATGCAAGGTTTTCTGAGGATGTTGACATGTTAGCTCATCTATAGTAATAATTTGCCGGGGTTGCGGAATGTTTATAATAGTTACCGTGACCCTGGAACATAAAGGGCAATCGAAGGAACATGAGTGGGTTTTAGTCAGTAAGAGTCTGACACGCCCTCCCGCCGCACCCAGGACGGGAGCAGTCATTGGATGATTTCCCACTCACCAAAAAAAAAAATCTATAGTAATAATACTATGTAAAAACGATATAGTATCTGGAACTGCCAGACGAATTGCAAAAAATCTGCTGCAATAGCAATTATTGGAAATGGACAAACAAAACATAGGTTGCGCTACGACTCATAGGAGCTAAGCAGTAGCTACAGATACGGATGAAATTTAGAGGACAGGTAGTTTATTATATGCCTAATTAAAGTTTGCTCGGCATTTTGGCAAACTAGACATCACAAGCACACACACACACACCATATTTTATACCCTGTGGTATAAAATAGTTTTAAAATAATAATAATTATGCGTTTATTCATAATTTAGGTCACATTACAAAATAAATTAGCATAAAAATTATAATACCTAAATAAATTAGCATACAAATTAAAATGTTCTATAGCTTTCCAATTTTCTTGGCATTATTCCTAAAAGGGATTTATTTTTACATCTATTAAAAGATAATTATTGAAACCATACAACTTAATAACTGCCTCTGGTCAGTCGTACGTACCTCTTTAGTTAGGTATCATAAGTAAGAGAAAAAAGTGTGCAACTTGTGCCTCTATTTACTATAGGTACTGTCAATGATACGACCTACAATAAGTGTGCACACAATATTAAACATTACAGAACACGGTAAAAAAAGTTTTACGTTGCCAACGACCACTATTTACCTACCTGGTTTCTCCATCTAGGCAGGTACCAAAAATCGCTAAGTACCTAAAATATTTTGACCACAGAGCGACCATTTTTAGCCAGATCAACATTACCAAACCCTTTGAATTCTCTTGACATGACTCAATGAGGATAATATCATCAACATTTTATTCTTAGACATTTTAATAATTTACTAACGAGTAGGCGCGGTGTCTTGTAGGTAAATCCATAATCTACTTGGCATTTTCCTTCGTACCTACCAAAATAAATTTAAGACAGACAACGTTGCACTACTCATATCTACAATTTCAGGTGAAACTGATACTGCATAACAACCTAAAATTCTTACTGCTGGGTTTAACATAGAATATTTCCTAAAAAAATCATCCATACTAATATTATAAAAGGGAAAGTGTGTCTGTCTGTCTGTCTGTTTGTCTTTCTTTCACGGCAAAACGGAGCGACGGATTGACGTGATTTTTTTAAGTGGAGATAGTTGAAGGGATGGAGAGTAACATAGGCTACTTTTTGTCTCTTTCTAACGCGAGCGAAGCCGCAGGCAAAACCTAGTGTTTAAATAAATTAACAAAGAAGCAAAATATCTTTTTAGCATGATTATTTTAGTGTGGTTTTAGTATAATTTTATGAAAATAAAACAAAATATTAGAAGTATCATTCCAAAAAAATGCGTCACTGTGGTTAACTCTACGAAATAGGTATTTTAATTGTACTACTGAAATAAATCCGTTATTTTAATATATTTTTCTTCGAAATAGAAATTCGTAAGCCCCTTACGCCTGGGTTCTTTGACCTATACATCTGAACTGGTAACTTTAGGCTCTGATATAAGACCATTCATAAGGTCATTCGACAAATTGATTTCAGTTCTTGTTTTGTAAGAAGGCGCGAGAAATTTAAAATTAGCCACACCTTTATTTATATTTTTAATTAATTTAATCTTTATTTTGACTTTCAAGTTGTGTTTTAAGCGTATTCATTAAATTAATCGTTCGATCATTTCTTTGGATACTTTATTGTATTTTTATTGGATTAATTTCGTAATAAATGTGTAAATATTACAAACTCCGTACACAGTAAGTGCTGGTTAGTTCTGGTTTTAACTTACGTGTAATAAGTTTACCTGCTGTGTGTGTATCTGTCTGTTTGTCTCTTTTTTAGACTGTATGTGATACCGTAGTGCTTTACCGGGTGAACTGATTTTGGTGCAGTTTTATTGTTGATGGTTCCTAGACATGTTTTATTAAAATAGGTTAAAGTTTCAAAGTTATCTACTCTTTTCTTAACTGTAGTCACGTCTTCGCGTTTTAATAACTCTGAGGCGAAAGGTTTTCAAATTCTCAATTTTCATTTCTATATTACATTAATTTTCAGATGCCAGCAGCAGAGTTCAAGGGTGAAGGTTGCGGAATGTTTAACAGTAGTTACCGTGACCCCGGAGTGGGTTATAGTCAGTAAAAGTCTGACACGCCCTCCCGCCGCACCCAGGACGGGAAAAGTCATGTGATAATTACCTACTCCCCAAAAAAAAGGGTGAAAACCAATGTGAAACTAAGGCTCAATTCACACGTACCACAACCACACCACAGCGACAACCACACCACAACGCCGCGATGTGGTCGGGCGTAAATTTTGTATTGAAAATGAATATTATAATTCACACGCACCACATTTTGTGGTTGTTATCGACCACCTGTGTAATACGACTACATCGCAACCACGTCGCGACGGCAGCGCGGCGTCAGCGCGGCGTCAGCGCGGCCACATCGCCACGACATGACGTCCACGCGCGCCTAGCTGGCGTCTGCGCTCCCCCGGCCTTCTTTCATTTTGCGTAGTATTGCGATGCGACAGCGACAACGCAACCACATCGACATTTTGTGGCTACCACAACGCTGCTGCAAAAATCCACTGCGACACTATTCACACGTAACCACATCTTGACCACATTTTGTCGCTGCGACGTGGTGTGGTTGTGGTACGTGTGAATTGACGCTTACTGATAAAATACCATAACCACAAACCAGAACCATACTTATTTAGCAAGTAATATTACTTGACTTTGGCTGAGTAAAACAACTAGATACAACTAAGATGGATACAACCAAGCCAAAGTACGTGAATGAGCGTTCTTATATTTATCTTGGCGTTGGTTTAAGATAGGAGACGTAAAAACACAATAACAATACAATTTCAACTTTGACTTCCCATCGGACGAAGTTTCAGGCAAAAACATTACAAAGTCACTGAAAAATGAATACAAATAAAACATTTTAACAGCCATTAATATTTTACGCCGAAAAAGGCAGACATTACATAATAATTTTCGCACAAATTCTTGCTTGCGAACCGTTTACACGTTCGTAAACAAACAGAGACACGCGGAATTCCGTCACGGATTCTTATGTCATGCGGAGGGTAATGACAGCGTGAAGTATTTGGTTTTATTAAAAAAAATGTTTGATTGTTGAATTTTGGATATCAGATAGCAAATCAAATAATGAATTTATAAAAATAAAGACATTATGAGTGCAACAACAGAAATTATATTCCTCTAACGAGCAAATAGAACAATTTCTGTCAAATAAATTCAATATCTTTACTATACCAACAGAATATAAAATGATTCAGGACTGAAAATGGAAAAGCAATTTGTTGATGACCAAAACCCAACACAAAAGTAACGAAACCATAATATTCATATTAATTAATTTTAGTTCACATTTTATAACTAGATGGCGTAGTCGCGATTTAGTGCAAGCTATGGTTTCGTTACAACGACTTACATAAGATTGTATTTTTTGTTGTATGAATTGTCATCGGAACAGATCAAATATATAAACCAGCAGTTCAAGCTATTAATAAGAGGTTTTTTATTTCAACCCTTTTAGTAGCTACAATAGGTCAACGATTTACTTCGGTAAACGCAATTATAGAAAAACTAGCTGACCCGGCGAACTTCGTACCGCCTAACAGTCAATTAATGTCGTGTTACCTTTTATCTGAACTAATTTGGGCTTGATGAACGTAATTCAATGATACGAAATAAATATGAACATAGATAGATATATAAAAGTATTTTATTGTTATGAACAATACATACAGAAAGAGAATACAAATAAAAATTAAGTTACTTCAAACACGTGTCAGAATTTTTTTTTATTTAATTAAAGTATGTTGTGTAGCATGTGATGCACTCGGATTAACTCTGTTCATTCAAGCACCTTGTGGTAAACGACATTCTTTGTTTTTTTGTCAGGCGCAAGAACAAATAAAGCGGAGGGTTTACCGACACGTGAACATGCCACGTACAATTGACCATGAGAAAAACATGCATTTTCTAGATTGAGGCCACAAATAGTCAATGATTGGCCCTGTGATTTGTTAATCGTCATGGCGAAGGCAAGACGAATCAAATACAGAAATCTAACAAACTACATTCCAGTAATTTTTTACCATTACAGAAAATAAAGTCTTTAGCATAAATTACCTTAAATGTCGGATTATATACGTGTTCTTCGACAATTTCTGCCCCAAATGAAGTCATTTGAAAACAGCCATTGTATTTTTGAGTGTTCGCTAGAAAATGTCGTGATTCTGGTGTTTCGCCATAAAGTAAGGAACACAATGGCTCTGGTGGCGGAGCCAATAATGGCAATTTCACTTTGCCACTAAGGCAGCACAAACCAGGCGTTTCACCAGCAAATTTCAATGCGCCACAATGCTGGCAAACAACGTCCATTGGACCAATGCTAACTAAACGATGCAAGCTGTAGTCGATGGTGCAATCATATAGAAACGCTGCTCGATTCAAATCAATACTTGAACCATTTCTTCTTGCACTTCGAAGATTAGCCCTCTGTTCATCTGTACTATTTGCTCGTCGATTTCTCGTTTCTAACCTAGCCGTTTCACGGGCTGCTTCTTTTTCCTCTTGTGTTTGAGAAGCACGAATTAAGGCTCTTCTTCGCTCTATACTAACGCGGCGCTCTTCTCGTGCAATTTCTCGTTCTTGCTCAGATAGTTGACTCGCGATGTTTCTTTGCCTAATTGCATTACGGCTTCGCTGGGAAAGATTAGATCTTCTAGGACGCGGCATTGTTTGAATAGTAATACTGAATATGTATTCGCACAAAACCACACAAAACAAACAAATTTTCTCTTTGCAATCAAATTTAAAAAGTACCTGAACTTTCGAGACATAGACAATAGTTTAGATCATAGACTTCTACTTTTGATATTGCACTTTTTAACCTTTGTAATAAATCTTAGAAAAATCTTAGACAACATATAAAGACATTTACGTTTTCGATAACCTATAAAATAAATCTTAGAAATTGTTTTCAGAAATACAATAGTTTAGAAAATAGACAACTAAATTTATGAACGCACGCGTAAACGTTAATCATTTGTCATTATTTCTGAATGCATGTCAACCATTACTGCCAACATTACGTATTTGACAGGATGGACAACAAATGTTTGACAGGTACGAAACAACAAATGTTTGACAGGTACGAAACAAAGTAACATTAAGGGAAAATGATTCATCTTTTATAATTATGTTCTCGTCGAGTTTTCATTATTTTTAAGATGTATTCTGCTATTCGGGGCGGGGACAAATCCAACGAACCAAAAACCATGAAAATTGGTCTAGCCGATCTCGAGTTATAAGTGTTGATACAAACCCGACTTTGTTTTATATATATAGATGTATTTCTCCAAATATTAAATCACTGTAATATTTAACACACAATAAAGTCAAAGTCAAAGTCAAATCATTTATTTCCATTAGGCCAAAAAAGGCACTTTGAAACGTCATACTTATAAACAAAAGTGAATCTACCGCCCATTCGGAAATGTTGTTACGTATGGAGAAGAATGGGCAAGAAACTCCATACTTACTCTTTTCAAATAATGTTGTTACAATATTATTAATTGTACATTGTTAAATGTGAAGAGAAGAATGTATATAATGTCAAAACCATTTCCGTTAAAAGAGTATATAAACATAATAAAAATTAAAATTAATTAGGAAATGGAAGCTAATCGAGTTCACGAACATTTAGTGTAACACATTTACAAATAAATTACCTTCCTCAAAAAATGAAAAATAATGTGTGAGCCAGCGCTTCCAACTATTAGAAAAAAGAATTGTGTCTAATTTATAATTGTAAAAGTAAAAGTAGTTAATCATTATCAGTTTTAATTAGCCACCAGTTTGGTTTTGTCTACACTGTGGATGAAATATCCTATGGAGCTGGACCAGCATGCTTCCAAGCATTTTTATCTTGAATGTAGTCTTCCAATTTATAATATGCTTGTTGACATAATTTATTCTTAATATATGTTTTAAATTTCCTTTCGTTTAGTTTTAATATATCACAAGGAATTTTGTTGTAACATTTAACACAGTACCCCATGAAAGATGTATTTACTTTGGACAGTCTAAAATATGGTTGAGCTAGTTTATCTTTATTCCTGGTATTAAAATTATGTCTATCACCTACTATACTAAAGATATGTTGGTTTTTTCTTACATACATGATGTTCGCATAAATAAATTGGCAAGGTACCGTCATTATATTTATCGTTTTAAACAGTTCTCTAAGAGATTCGCAACGACGTAAGTTATAAATGGCTCTGACAGCTCTTTTTTGTAGTATAAAAATAGATTCAATGTCAGCAGCCCTACCCCACAGTAAAATGCCATACGACATAATGCTGTGAAAGTAACTAAAATAAACCAAACGTGCGGTTTCTACATCTGTCAATTGCCGTATCTTTCTTACAGCATAAGCTGCTGAGCTTAACCGTCCCGCAAGAGATGTTATGTGAGGCCCCCATTGCAACTTCTCGTCTAGCGTGATTCCTAAGAAAACCGTTTCACTAACAAATTCTAGTTTTCTCCATTCAATATGAATAAATAATTTTAACTCTCTACTTATTATACGACAGTCAGACAAACAGATATCGAAAGCTTAATAATATACTCCTATTAGAAACGTACAGGTGGATTCAAAAAGGACAAATTGGTAAAATCCCAGGCTATTAAGCAACAAGGAAAGATTCGATCCTCATGTTGTAATATGTTAGGTACCTATACCTCGAAATAATATCCTTAATATGGTACCTTTGGTTACGTAACACACGTAATGACAATGTCAACGACTGACCACAAGAAGGTCGGTATTAAGATTCATTTCGTTTTGTTGACAGGGTACAAATAATTTGATGGTGCTTTCAGAATCTTAATTTCTTTTTCTTGACTAAATGAATGAGTCAGAACATTTTAAGTGAAAAATGCGGGAAGTGAAATATTATAAGTTTCTCTCCGCGTTTTTTTTTTGCGCATTGCTTTTTTAATAATGAATTAAGTTACTCGTTGTATCATCGGTTATTATATACCATTAAATTTCTGCGAAAATCATCTCATAGAGTTTCTTGTTTTACATACTGCATTATATTTTTATATGAATTTCGTTAAAATCTGGTAATTTAGATTTTACAAACCGACACTTCAATTTAGTATTCTTATTTTTTGTATTATTATGTCATATTTGTTATTTTAGATATGTCTAGCATGCTTAGCATATTATTAAGCAATGAATTCCGTAAAAAATAATAATACAAAACGCCAACAGCACCGATTGAATATTTATTAATTCCTAGCTCCATTCAAAGAAAACAAAAGACTCTCAATTGAAAACTAAATACCATTCTTATCACAAAACCCGAATACCATTTTACGAAAACACGATGACCGTCGCAACTGCACTTTTGCTAAAACGCGTCATAAAAATAAAAGAACTGTATTCGATACATAAATTTTCACTTAACCCTCTTGTCTTGACTATTGTTCAATTATTGGTTATCTTGCGGCCAATTAAAAATTTGTTATAGATAACGAAAGTAACCTATTGAGGCTTAGTAGGTATTTCGGCCGCTCAGTTTCGACCGCTGCGGTCAAAACAAACATTTTATTATTATTAATGTTTTTATCGATAGCAAATGGGGAGTTTTGGTCGACAGCAAATTTTGTGCCTTTAGGAATAACTTCTTTATTCTCATCATACAGAATGTTGAAATGAATGGTAAAAAATGTTAAACAAAACCTAACTATTAAATTTTGTACAGTGAAAATGAAATACGCTATTGTCCAAAAGATCCCTCAAAATATTCTTAACTTCTTCTTTCGTCCGGGGCGGACGAAACTCAGTGACCGAATCGCCTACATAACTGGCTCGAAGGTGAGTGTTCATTAGCCATTTTGTTTTACGTTTTTATTGCAAACGTTTAGGTATTTGGCAAAGTATTGGCCCTTTTGAAAGTGCCGATGACGTTTGGACTATGTTAAGTGGGTGACATATTTAGTATTAAAGTGCTAATTGCAATTACTTAGGGAAAGAAATTTATTGGTCTACGGGTTGTAGGTTCGCAATCAAGGTCGGGACTTTTCATGACTTTTTCTGCTTTTGAAGTAACTGTCGCGTCAGCACCAAATGTTTTTTTCCCCTAGCCTGTGCTGTCCCACTGCTGGGCAAAGGCCTCCCCCAGTCCTTCCAGATTTCCTTATCCCTCGCCGCCTCGAACCAACCCTCGTGGTATACGTCAAGGTCATCGCGCCACCTTTCCCTGGGCCGGCCTCGGCGACGACATCCATCTTTTGGCACCCACTGTGTAGGCCCTTGACCAACGGTCGTTATGCATGCGGCTTACATGACCCGCCCAATCCCACTTGAGCCTGGCAGCCTCTTTACCACCAATCTTCAGCCAAATTGGTTCTGCTGCCGTTCTTGAGTTATAAAATGTGTAACTAACACGACTTGCTTTAATATATATAGATATATAGACCAAGGGCCATAGGGCTTATAGTATTTGAGTTTTACACACACATATTCTAAGATACCACAGATCTGTAGGTGCATATCGAACAGCTCTTGTACTTGCGCGCCCACGCAGCAGCTAACTGCTTGCGCAACCAGTTGCAGCTCTGCAACCGATTGCTCGACGGTGTTCGCTGTAGATGGACATGTTACTAAGGTATTTATAATAACTCCTGCCTGTAAGGAGATTGTTGGAAATGTGGATAAATTGTCGTATGTCTCTGAATATAATTTTGCTGACCGAGATTTATTTTTAATGCGTTGTGCAGCTTTTGATATCAAATTTTTCTCTTAATCCTATTTCATCATCTCCCTAGCCTTTTTCCCAATCGTGTTGGGGTCGGCTGCCAGCCTAACCGGATTCAGCTGGATACCGGTGTTTTACGTGGAGCGACTGCCTACCTGACCTCCACAACCCAGTAACTGGGCGACACGATACCTCTTGGTTAGACTGGTCATAGTTTCTGGCTAACCAGTAAGGACTGTCAAAGTTCTACGAATGACAACCGGGACCAACGGCTTTATTACGTGCTTTCCGAGGCACGGGATGTCAGTGATGTCTAAGATAAACTTTAGAAAGTACATATGAATTGAAAAAGTCACATTGGAACTTGCACGGATTCGAACCCACAACCTCTTACACGAGAGGCGGGCGCCTTATCCATTGGGCCATCACGACACCCTTAA
The DNA here is from genome assembly GCA_033675125.1 of Athetis lepigone. Classification (NCBI taxonomy): domain Eukaryota; kingdom Metazoa; phylum Arthropoda; class Insecta; order Lepidoptera; family Noctuidae; genus Athetis; species Athetis lepigone. Next base: position 18,728,273 of record CM066232.1, read on the forward strand.
TCCTATTTCATATTTAAAAAATATTAACTGTGTGTGTGTTTTTTTTTTCATGTTCTCTAATATGCAACCACTTTTAAAAAGGGGTCACATGATTCAATAAGTTTTTAGTACGATTTAATAAATTATTTATTTCATTTTTATTTCCGACTAGCTTTCGCCCGCCTGAATGTAAAAACTTCTAACCTCTATTTTATTGATTTAGGGTGAGTAATTACAAAATTTTCTTTCTTAGTAGATATTTACCCTTCGCAAAGAACATACCGTCCAAGTTTCATGTTCCTAGGACCAGCGGTTTAGGCTTTGCGTCGATATGCCAACCATCAGTCAGTTTACCATTTCATATAGTTACAATTCATTATTATATGCTCTAAAATAAGAAAGTCTGGTAAGAAATGCCAGGATCAAAGACTGCATGCTTTTATAATAACTTCGGTGTCTTAAATTTTTTATTTGCGCTTATTGATTTTTTTGTAACGTAAAGTGTAAACGTGTAAAGAACTTTGTATCATAGTTATAATCGCAGATTCAACATATAGTCACACATGTGATCCAACCTGTTTTAAATTTAGCCTTACGGAACCCTAACAGACCCATCTTTCCATACGCTTCCATTACTACTTAGATTTGAATGTTGGCTGCTCCGACCTGTCAACTTAAGCCTTCCATACACGACACACACTAACATCACTTACGAAAAACAAGCGAGCACTCTCATGAATGAAGCCATCGTCGTGTTTCCAGCCTTAACTAGCCCCCATAGTCGTAACGTGGGAGTTGCCAACATGCAAAATACTAATAAAGTGGTTTAAATGGACTGTTTAGTGCAACACTGTCAAATACTTTTGTTTTGACACGACAAGTTTGTTAAATATGGAACTTGTGTTTGGAGTATAGTGTTGCAATTTGCTGAATTGGTAAAGAGAAAAATATTTTCAACTTTTTTTTTTAGATTGATTTTCTAACTAATGAGGTAAGTGACAACCTAGAACATTTTTTTGTGTTTTTGAATGCTGAGGGTAATATTTGTCTTCCAGAACACACCTGTTTTAACGTAAAAGATAAAGATGCGAAAACATGATTTTTAGTTCCCTTAATACTTAGCCAGAAACAGAACTAAAGTCATCATCATCATTATCAGCCGGGAACAGAAGTACTTGTTTTGAATTCAGAAAATGGGTTTCGCACGCGTTATTGTCGATCCCCTATTTTATCCCTTTAGAGTTGCAATTTTCAAAAATCCGTTCTTAGTGGAAACTAACCCTTTACAAAGATAAAGCCTTTAAAACAAGCGGTATGGGTTGTGCGTTGATATATCAACAATCAGTCAGTCAATTTACCATTTATAGATTTAGAAGATAAATTTCAAGATTCAATAAGTTTTTTGACAAAACAAATAAACTGTGACATAACACAGCTGTTAATTAACATCACCTCAGTGACAAATTAACGTGAAAAAAACTAAACATTTATGTGCAAAACGTTTTCAACACGTATCTAATAATTTGGGTATTCACTATTCAATATGTGATGTGCTGATGTCACTAATATTCCCACATTATAAGAATAGCAGTCATGTTTTTAAATGACATGCCATAAACGTACAAGTTTTGCATTTAAAATGACAATTTTGGTGAGAGAATTATTTGAAACATGGGAAAAAGATATTCACTAAAAAGAAAAGTTATTTCTTTCGTGTTTGTTATTTTTAGGGCAAGATTTGTATAAATTATAAGATTTGACTTATATTAAAAAAAACAACTTCAACTTTAACTCTCAATCAATGACATTTGAGGAAATTAAAAAAATCTCTACTATAGAAAAGTGAAAATGAGACAAAGTGATTTTCAGTTTTTATCCAACGAATGTCAACTTAAAAACTATTTTTTGTTTGCAAACGGTGACGACATCATTATTAAAGACAAATAAAAACAGTAAAAGAGACACAAAATAGCATTTCTAATTTATTATTTAATTACAAAATTCCAGCTTCAAGTAATACTACTCATAGCTATTAAGACTATTGACTCCTTCCAGGAAAACCTCTATACTACTGCATTTTTTAAGTTCTATTACTATACTGAATAGAACCTCATTGGATCTTTTTCGATTTATTATTTAAACAAGGATTGCTGGCCTTCTGTCGTCGAAAAAATTATTGTGCACACACATTTGTGTTTATTTTTTAATTCCTTTTTTTCTTAACAAATAATGGCTGTCGAAAGTTTTTTTTATATGACGGCCAGTTTTGAAAGTAAGTTTGAAGATGAGGAAACTCTTTCGTTAGTTTCATGAAATTGGGAAAACCTTTTAAATAGGTTTTTACCAATTTATTATCCTACTAATATTTTTAATGTAAAGTGAAGATATTTCTTGCTTTTTTTATGAGAAAACTAAACTAAACGTGTATTGTGGAAACTTCACAGTAATACCTATAGCTTATATAAATCAGAATAAGGAATAGGCTACGCAACATCCAGCTATGCCCCACCGGAGCTTTTCAGTAACCAAAATATGAATCTAACGCAAGGGAAACCGTGGGGGGCAGGCCATATAAGATAAATATTATGTTTGTTTGTCTGTAAGGTGGTCTTTAATGAGATGGGTTTTTGTTACTTGAAACAAATAAATAAAATAAATTTTTGAAATCGGTTCATAATTGAAGGAATACATCAGTGAAAACACAACTATAGACAAATATAGAACCTTTTTTTAGATGTTGAATAACAAATGCTATGGAAACAGACACTGTACAGAATAATCGAGCTATTTTTTTTTATTGTAATACTAATATATCTGCATAAAAAGGTATAGAGTCAGATCGCATATCCCACATCTGCGTTCCTGTGCGTATGATAATAAAAAAGTAGAAAATCAACTAGCAATAAACAGCACCTACTTATAATAAACGTGCCCCTCAGAATGCCATCAAACAATCAAGTCATCTTGACATTTATTTGCAACCTGACACAGCAAGGTACTGCTTGAAGGATCGCTTGCATCTAAAGATCGGAGTGTTCACCTGTAGTGTAAAGATGGGTGCCGACTGGCAGTCGTATATAAAATACTAGCTTTTGCCCGCGACTTCGTCCGCGTGGGATAATAGTTCCCGTTTCCGTGGGAATTCCGGGATGAAAACTATTCTATGTCCTTTCTCAGGTCCCAGCCTATTACGAAATTTCATTCAAATCGGCTCAGCGGCTTAGGCGTGAAGAAGAGACAGACAGACAGACAAACAGACAGAGTTACTTTCGCATTTATAATATTAGTACGGATCGCGAGCACGTGACGAACGGAAAAATAAGCGATCATTTTTGTTTCTCTAACTGTAAAAGTTGTACAACGTGCTTCTATTAACTAATTATAATAAGTTACAGGCAAGTATAAGTGTAATATGTCACAACTAATTCCATACTGTGATCATTGGTTCTCTTCGCTCACTCTTGCCATGTCCAAACAAATCTAAAGTAATGAAATTCTGGAATGACTGACGGTTTCCTTGACGTTGTATTTATGATTGGATTACTTTGTATTTATGTCTATTTGTAATTTTGTAATTTTAAATGACAACCTGAAATAGTTCAGTTTCGAGCAATTGGCGAATGTCACTACAAATGCAATGATATGATACAAATTGTGTCTGAACTGCTACATTAACCCTTCGACGACCAAGCGACAGCCGGCTGTCGCGCTGCTCTTGTATTTCTATTGTGTCTCGAATCACGTGTGTTCGAAGGTTTAAAAGCATAAGCTCTCAGTGAGAAAACACCTTAACAATGAAGTGATGCACTTCGCACACAAACTACAACCCAATTTAACTCGATCATCGCCATTTTATGACTCGATTCAATCGCTCGGTGAATGCTAATCGAGAAGTATTAAATTGGGATTTTTTGGCAGTACATACTCGGTGAGTCAGAACGATGTGTGTTTGTTTTGATTAAGTGAGAACTAACAGTCGTTTGACAAATTGTTAGAACTATGCGTAAAACCCGTTACTTAAAAAACCCACCTCGGAACTATTCTTATGCAAACATACCTAATCCTCAAAGAAAACTTAAGGCGCTTATTGTATTTTAGGAATATTATAAATAGGGTGGAAAATACCTCAATGTTGAAGAAGCTGGAGTATGTATGTGTATATTTTTAGTTTTATAATTTTTAATTTTAAGTTATGTATGTGTATATTTTTTGTTTTATTAAATGGCAATTTTAATTATACATTATACAAAAAATTAAACCCTAGCGACTTTTACAATAAGAATAAGTTATCCATACCCGGATCACAAAATAATTAGGTACCATATCGTATATCAAACCTCTTCCTGGCTGTCAAATAAATAATATAAACATAATAATACCAAATTGTAATCTATAGCTTTCAAGACAATTATCTAATGACCAGTCAACATGCACTACAATCGATTAATTATATACAGTGTTAATTACTGTATTACCTTGAACCCTGGTCCTAAACGTTATCCGCCTTATTATAAAACAAGGTTTTTCTCTAAACCAGGTTTAAACCATTGAGCTAGCTTTTGTATTTCGAATCTTGACCGTATCAGAATAAGATTCAAATTACAAAACCTGGCTCAATGGTTTAAACCTGGTTTAGAGAAAAACCTTGTTTTATAATAAGGCGGTATAAGTCTAAGTTTGAACATAACTGTGATTTGTTCCGTATTGTTGAACTGACAGTGACGAAACCTTTATTTAAAATTAGAAATATTAATTGCAATTAGCGCATTAAAAAAACTATGAACTAACGTTGGACTTGCGATTGACTTGACTGTAAGATAAAGATTTATGACCTACTGGCATTTGTTTCTGAATCACTCACGATTCAGGAAGAGCTTTTAGTAAGTAAAACGTAAAAAAAAATAGTTAAACAACGTTAAAATAATTAAATGGCAGTTTTAATCATAATTTACAAAAAGAAAAAAAATGAATTACGTTGCCAATTTTAAAAGATAACCAAACGTAGTTTACGTGTCGTATACTTTCTGACTGATTGTTGATATATTGACGCACAGCCCAAACCGCTGTTCCTAGAGACATGAAACTTGGAGGGTGTTCTTATAATATCGTAAATAAAACCCCTGAAGGGATAAAATAATGGTCGAACTATCGATATCTTATCTTCTTATAAGATGCAGTATATCGGTGTAATAAGGAGCATAAAAGAAAGTCATGTAATTATAATGCAAACAATATTATATTAAATCCAATAAAAATAATGCAAATATTTAGCAGGAATAGCATTATTATTATTCGCGTCTCTTTTTGTCGAAGTCAGATAAATGTGCGATAGGGACAGCAATACTGCTTAGCCAAGGCACAAGCTTATTAACGTTTTATCCCGACCCAAAAAACCAAAAACTATTTAACGCTTCTCATCTACCAGTTAAATAGTTCATACTTCATAATCTCCAATCATTGTGTTCACCGAAACTAATTACTTTTAGGCAAAAACATAATTGAGTTATATCTTCTGTATGTTTTGTAATTATGATGCTAATAGTCCCTGTCAGGTGCTATAGATGATCTGAGAGATATAATAGTCTGATATATGTTATTGAACTTAAGACGTAGATAATTTATTCAGTAAAAAAATTGCTAAGAAATCCGTCCTTAGTGTGTGGTATTGATGGTAGCATAGGTTTTTTTGGGACAGTTAATAAATTTTGAAATGTGATATTTTGATTAATAAAGGCTCTTTGAATTGTTATTAATAAAATTACAGTTAAATATTTAGGCCCGCTTCAGGTCAAAGGCCTCTTCTCATGTAAGGAATAACGCTAGCTCTTGGCGGATTGGCGATTGAAGACTTACACTAATCCATACTATTATTGTATGGTGAAAGCAATTACGTCTTCCATTTTTTCACTCCGCAACCTTTACCAATGGCCAAGAAAAAAAATCATAACTTGAAGACGTTATGTTTTCTTTTTCCATGGAGAGAAAACCCACATCAAACGCTATAGAGTGTTTTAACCACTGGGACATTAAGAATTAGATAATTATTGTTTAGCGGTTTTATTAAGAATATTTACCGCTATTTGGATGCACTGTACATAATCATTCTTAAACAGGTGTTACTAAATAAACGAATGGTTTATTTAAGTTACAATAAATTATATTTCCCTAAATAAGAGTCGTAGAAATACTATTATTAAACTGTTTCCAAAACTTATGAATAAAAGAACATTTTTTTTTATTCTACAATAGCATAATACTAACGCCATCTAGCGTTAGACCGTTGAACTATGTAGTGCGTCAAGTGTAAAGTAAAAGTGAAACGCTGCAGTTGATTCACGTCGGTACCGTTAGTTGACTAGCGGCGCCGCGGCGCTGCGCCGGCGCATCTGTCGAGGCATAGTTGTTTTGTTGTTATAGTTTTGCTGTACCATAGTTCTATTAGCTATGGCGGTCAGTCTTTGAAAAGTTTGTTGAAAGTAAACTGACCTAGGAAAAATTAAAAAAAAAACTAGTTTGATTTGGCATTATACAGATACATTTATCAGACAAGCTCATAAAGTGTTCTCATAGATTTCCCTGATAACTTTAAGAAAATAATAATACATGGATTTTTTAAGCTCTTACTTGTTGTAATAACCCAGTCATTAAGACGCACGCTTTCGTGTTCGAGGTTCGAGGTTGTAGATTCAAATTCAGAGAAGTTCATTACGTATTTTCTAAAGTGAACATAGGTGTACGGAGAGTGACATAGGATACTTTTTGTCTCTCTCATAATTTTAGAGCAAGCAATGTCGGAGATAAACGAAAACTTATTCGATAAGGGTTCAGTTAAAAAAAATCATACCTTTCCCGTTTTTTCCGCTTCATCGTGCTGGTCCCTTTAATGGTTCTGTACAAGGTCATCATCTTGGCTGTAGTTCAGGAATTACAGGAACTCACTGACACAACACACAACACTGTGATTCATCCACACAACTATTAAGCACTTTCAACACTTTTTAATAACATTATTTAACACTTGACTTATTTGTTTTCACTGCACAGGAGTTTATCTGAAACAAAACAGAAATAGATAAATATTTTACATGCTGCACAAAAACCTTTTTTTTAAACGACTCGTTCTGACATACGTCATATTAATTATGTCAAACTGACAGCTGTCAATACGACGAATTATACGAAATGTCTACGTAAGGTCTGCATTTAGTTATGTTTCAATGTTTTCCTTTTTTGTAGTAATTGCAGGTACCTACATGTGTTATTTTATTTTACATCAGCCTTGCTTTTTCATTACGACCTAATATACTTCAAGACAGCAATCAAATGGCTGTCATAGTAATCTTTAGATTTATTTTGGAAGTACCTATTAGAAAATTTGGGTTACACATCCAAAGTATCTAATTACACTTCAAACTAATACATGTTCCTGGCCACAAGTGCATGAAAGTGGCTAGGAACCCAAACCTCCTCGTTCACCAGCCTGACATCTTTACTATTGGACTATTACCGCTCAAATATTAAACATATTTTAAGATTTCTACACACCTCACACGCAACGAGCAATTGCTTTACGAAACCCTAACAAAGTTACCGCAGCATTTTAAGATCGATTAAAACAACCATTAAACAGCTTATCAACAACTGCAAGCTGTATAATTGCAGCTTATTACACTATTATAATGCTTAGTTGCAAAACCAATACTTGCTATAATGGTAGTTTAAGAGAGCTTAATTTGAAATTTGAAATCTTAATGGGTACTAAAAATCATCTCATTGACACAGATTTTGAAGTGTTAGAATTGTATCTCCTCTCCAGCCAAGCATTTACTTCAAGTAATAATTTACGTCGTGCAACTGCTAGGTACAAATCAGTGTCTTTGATATACAATGTGTAACTGAATTAATGCACTTTAAGAAAATAGTTTGTTCAGAATCGCTTACTGAATCAATTTTTGTAATTTTTAATATAGGTAATATTTTATCCCAAAAATGATTAAAACTACGTAAACTGCTGTCACACTTCCGCTGTACAGTCAAAACAAACAAAAATGGATGAAATACCTACTACGCTAGACCCTATGCAAGTGCGACTGTGTGCATGCGTAGATTTGTAATGTGACTATAATTTTCTCCCACAATCTGTACAACTAATTTATAAAAAAACAGTGTTATAAACATAATAATAAAAATTCAGTGTATGTATTATAACATATATTCTAATTGGGGTGTCTGGTGGTGTGCGTTTATTCCGGGACATGTTGTATGTATGTTATAAAATTTTAATGACCTGGACAAGGTACCATGATAATAATATTAGGTTGTGGAGACCTGATAGGCAGGCGCTCCTTGTGAAACATTTTAAAACATATAGTTATACATTATTCTTTTGAATTCAGTTAGACTAGAAGCCTACCTTAACATAGTTGAGAAAAAGCTAAAAGTAGAGAAAGGGTGAATGCTTCTTTGATTAAAAAAAGTCACATTTTATATATGTATCAACATAACCACTTAAAAACTTTCTTATCGTGACGAAAATGACCTCGTTGATCTCTTGAAACCACGAAAGTGAGAATCGATTAAGATAAAACATTACTGTTTGGACACTTTAATTGAAAACTGAATTTTAATTGAAGTCAACAAACTCACGACTGGCTCAGAGTTTCTTGACTTCAATTAAAATTCAGTTTTCAATTAAAGTGTCAAAATAGTAATGTTTTATCTTAATCGATTCTCACTTTCGTGGTTTCAAGAGATCAACGAGGTCATTTTCGTCACGATAAGAAAGTTTTTAAGTGGTTATATTGATACATAATATGTAAACTGTGACTTTTTTTAAATCAAAGAAGCATTTACCATCTCTCTACTTTTAGCTTTTTGTCAACTATATTACGGTAGGCTTCTAGTCTGAGTTCAATAGAATAATGTATGTTTTAAAGTTTTTCTCATGGAGCGCCAGCGCCGCCAGCCTATCAGGTCTCCACAACCCAAATCTTAAGTAAACACGATACCCTCTAGTTAGACTGTGTGTCAGACTTTCTGGCTTCTGACTACTATTGATAAATGGAACTAATGACTTTACTTGTTTACCGAGAATCGAAAATATACACCACAACGGAACAAAACTGGTTTACTGTGGATACAATAAGTGGTCTGAATTATCTGGAGGTCAATTCTCTAGAGGTAATTCTTTGAAACCGAGTGTATTTGACTCATTGATCTGCACTTTTTTTGCTTTTAAATGTTTATTATCATGGTACCTTACCCAGGTCATTAAAATTTTATAACATACTAGCTTCTGCCCGCGGCTTCGCTTGCGTTAGGAAGAGACAAGAAGTAGCCTATGTTACTCTCCATCCCTTCAACTATCTCCACTTAAAAAATCACGTCAATTCGTCGCTCCGTTTTGCCGTGAAAGAAAACAAAAACTTAGCAAGGACTTTAGCTAAGAAATATAACTGAAGCAAAAAGACGGGGCGCTATGAGTTTGAGCTCTATGTGTGTCTTTCTGTTTATCTATCTGCCTGTGACACAGTAGCTCTTAAACCGGTGCACAGATTTGGATTCGTTCCTCTTTTTTTATTTGAAAGGACATTATTTAGCGATGGTTGTTTCTTTACAATCGGATCAGTCGTCCAAAAATTTTTGAGTATTTTGGTAGCTGCAATCGGGATATCAACTTTAATTTAACTCTTTAACTCGATCAGTCTTTAAAAAGATCGTAACTATAACTAGATATCAACTACAACTAGTTTACTATTGGAACTCGTTAGTGGGTCAGTTTGTCTGACCTGACCGGTTGTCTGACCCACTAACCGAATGCCAAGTCATTAACATATGTTCATATTAAATCGTTAATGTCGAAAGCCTTTTCCTTTCGTTCAAGGTGTATAAATTAATTAGAATGTTTACGGTAATTTAAAGAAATGGAATCGAGTTGTATTTTCCTGTGTTAAAATGCAGGTTGGTTCTCGGTTGAATTTTGTACTGTTAGTGTTGAATACGTGCGTTTAACATGTCAGGTGCTTAATTTTATTATTAGTTCTATTCTCGTTCTATTACAATAATTAGGCCAAGGTAATCTCTAAAAGTCTCCCACAATATTATAATGTGTTGTAAAATACTAAGCAATAATGTACAGTCAGCATCAAAAGTCGCTGAACACATTCAGATTTTCAAAACACTGTATACTATTATCATCTATAAATCGCTCAACAAGATAGGCGCCAGTATTGAATGAACATCATTAAAAATACATAAAACATTAAACATAACACATTAAATAGATGATAATAGTATACAGTGATTTTGAAAATCTGAATGTGTTCAGCGACTTTTGATGCTGACCGTACATGTAAAATATTGAGTTGAGAAAAATAAAATTTATTTATTTATAGTTATTATTATATAATCTTTACTTAGCACGCTCTTTTGTTTGGCTATTCATGATTAAACATTCGTGCGATAGTGATATACCTACATCCCAGAGACAACTGAACAATGATACTATCAACTTAATTTAAGAAGCTCTTAATTTTAACAGATACTCAAAAGTAAGTTTTGTGAATATGAAATCAAAGTTTAAGAGCTGCTCAATCGTTTAAGCACCTCTTAAATATTTGAGTAGCGTCTCAGTATTCGGGCATTAGTTTCATGTATTAATATTATACCGACATAGGTACATACCCTTTAAACCAAAAGCATAAGCAGGTATTAACAGCGAGTTTTGAAAATAATGTAGCCTTCAATGAGCAAAAGGTTTTTGTTTTCAGACTAGTATTTTCAGAGATTACTAATTTTGACTCTTTATTATAATCAAATTGGCAAGCTAATTATTCCTTGGAAATAACGCCCAAATTGCCTTACTTATAAGCTACCACCTACTCAAAACAAACTCATTATCCTTCCATCAACACATGCGCCTGATTTCATAATTTCCCGTCGCACCTCTCTCTCCCACACACCACTTACACATAAGCACGTCTTACTCACACCACACACGTTCTATTACCGTGTAAGTATGATTTAATATTGCATTTCCGTTGCAATGCATTTCACTTATAAAATATTCATTCATAGCCACCTGAGAGAAACAATAGCTGTTTTTATAAAGTTAGGTTACGTTATGCTATGGTTTTTATATTGTAGAAACACAATTGTCTTATTAATCCATACTAATATTATAAATGGGAAAGTGTGTCTGTCTGTCTGTCTGTTTGTCTTTCTTTCACGGCAAAACGGAGCGACGGATTGACGTGATTTTTTAAGTGGAGATAGTTGATGGGATGGAGAGTAACATAGGCTACTTTTTGTCTCTTTCTAACGCGAGCGAAGGCGAAGCCGCGGGCAGAAGCTAGTATTTATATATTTCCCGCATTAATGTTAATTTGAATAATGCGGATGCAAACGAAACCATTGATTAATTAAAAGTAACCTTTAACTTTCTTTAAGGTTATTTCTATTTCTACACCAAAATCTTTCTATCACTACAACTGATTTGGAAGTGTCGGCGTAAAAGCGTAAAAACATAAAAACACATTTTTTTATCATTGCCGAGTTACAATACTATTTATCAGTTAAGTTTCCCTCCAATACAATTACTTAAATGCATGGGTCCCCTGGACAGTCGACGTTTCAAATAATTCAAGATTAAGAAAAGAAACCTTCAAAATGGAAGCAGCAAGACACCATAGACAACCCTTATCTTTTTATCAACGCGAAATCAATCAGAAACAACATGATAAAAAAAAATTAGCAGCCTATTGCTGTCCTAATGTAGCTCAAATGCACATTATATTGAAAAAGCAATAAAACATACTATTGTTAAATGAGACACAACCTAAGCATGCTAAACTGTAAACCGTATCCGTCGTACGCGCGTATTAGAATAAATACCAGCGCGTACGATCAATGTAATAATGCGTTGTTGAGTGCAACGTTAAGCTGTGTATCCACCCACTATGTTCACGCAACTTACGTTCCGCGCATCTGTATTGTTGAGATTGTTTGATGTCACGGTGCTTTTATATGCTAAATACTTTTGCTATTATTTGTGCCTGAAAGATTTCGAGTGCGAATCGGCAATTCAAAATGTTGCTGTCAATGGTGTATGGTCAGGTATTGGCGATTAAATAATTACCCATGTGGCAGCGGTACTTTGGTTAGTTTCATTTGTAAGTATGATGGTGGAATCATGCGTGGGATAGCACGTAAAGCCGCTACTAATTCTGCACTTATTTTCGGAAGATGTTAGATCGTCGTTCTATCGTCGCCCTATTGGGCTAAGAGATAATATAGAATAAGAACACGCCCTAGTCCACTGTTGTAATATTTCCTGTCTTGGCAATATCGAATCCAAATGGCCGTCGTATCCGGAATTCGTTCTTTAGAATGATGTGGCATATACCAAATATTAAAAATGCATAGCAGCAATACTGTTAACAGTGTATAACTGAAACTTAAGCACAGCTAAAAAATGACCACTACCAGAACGAACTTTTAAAATTAACGGGAAAATGGTCTTTTCAGGAGAATTTGCAGAGACAATTAAATACCGCTATGTCCTTTTATATGAACATTAAAATTAGATTCTAAATGACTTCAGGAAACGTAAAAAGCGCAGTATAGGTGCATAAACAAAGTGGACACCCAGCTTAATGTCACAGTCTGGCGATTTTATCGTATCCATTAACAGGTAAAAGTAAAAAGTCAGATTAGTATGGTAATTAGGTTTCACTGTGATCTTAGAGAAGTCTTAGCATCGTTTACAAAGATAATTATGCGATCAAGATACAAGGAAGAAATGTATTCGTTACAATGTTTTTTTCTGCTGTTTTTAGCTGTGTTTTATTAGATACTTACTTATTCCTTTTTACTTTCATTATAAAGGTCATTTTCTCCTAGACTCTTCTGCTGCTCTGCTCTTGCCAAATTTTGGAAATTACTTGTTTTTATTAAAACAATATTTTAGTATTGGTTAGCCCAATTATTATAGGAAGGCTACGCTATCTATACTAATATTATAAATAGGAAAGTGTGTGTGTTTATCTGTATGTCTGTTTGTCCGTCTTTCACCGCAAAACGGAGCGACGGATAAACATGTTATTTAAGTGGAGATAATTGAAAGGAGAGTGACATAGGCTACTTTTTGTCTCTTTCTAACGGGAACGAAGCCTTGGGCAGAAGCCAGTTTTACATAAAACTTTTCATTAACAAGACGCACAGTTAGTACCATTTTGCTAACCAAAACCCACAAAATATGTCTAGGTTACAGAGACGAGAACCGAATCGAACACACACAATTATAACCACAGTTACAAAACCGGCGAACATTCCAGTCGTTCCTATAATTACTATAAAGCTGTCTATTCAATGTCGTAACGGATTGTCAGTCACTTAGTCAATGGTCAAACCGGTACCTTATGACGTAGCTTCGCCTTGTCTAAACATTGTAAGGCACTGATTTCCGTGAAGTTTGGGTTTTTGACTAGTGATGAGCTGGAGTATTCGGTTTAGTAGAACAATCCGGCTTTGGCTAAATATTCGGATATTGGTTATGTTCTGGTACTAAAAAGATATTATAAAGACTATTTTTACCATTTTACAACGATACAAGTAGACTGTTTCAGAATGTTGTTTTGCTGTCGATTATCTCGCGATATAAATATTTGTATCGACTGTTCTTGAACCGATTTGGACCCTGTTTTATTATATAATGTTTGAAAAAACTCCAAGTAATAAAGTAAATTCTGGAGTCCGGAAAAGTTTTAAGTTCAAAAAGCAAGTAAAATCGTTATTTTGATTAGACAATAACTATATTTGAATGATGACTAACACGTTTAGCAGTAATTAATATTAAAGTAGAGGAATATTTATTACTGGACTAAAAACCTGATAATTTAATGAATATAACTGCTAGAGGATTAATTTAAATTATACAACATGAATACATCATGCCTATGTATGTGGTGCTGTAATAAACATACTGACAAACTTCCGCCTTACATAGTTGGAAAATAATTAAAATATGTATTTAGTAGAATGAATAAAACAATAAGTAAGCATATTGAGATAAAAAACTAAATGAAGAAATAAATACATAAAAACTAGGCAGAAACCGTGCCAACCAAAAACTTAGAGGTCCTAACTTCAAGCTTCTACCGAAAATTATCTAATGAGAATTATAAAAAAGTTTAACCAAGATATCCAGCATCACTAGATGACTGTCCTGTATTACAGCCAAAGGATAAAATAAATGCATGTGCCGCCAGCATATCTATTGGAGGCTAGAAGCAAACCGTATCCGCCGAATGCTGAGATCGTAGGGTTATAAAGTGGTAATTAGTGTTCGACACTTGATTGTGCTTATGATAACAAACAATTTTCATTATGGATGCAAAGCCGAAATTGCGAAATAAATATCAGCTGTTCAGTACATAAGGCAAATATAAATGTACTGAACAGCTGATTTAATTTCGCGATTTCAGATTTGTTTCCATAGCAAGGGTTTTAAGTAATCATGAGCACAATTACCTGTTTAAGTATCGTACACTGATCACCACTGAGTCACCCTATATATCCAACTCTTGCCAAAAAATAACCCGTCGTATTTTATTCTCTTGACGCATGATTCGTTCAGTCTCCCGACTGACGAATATTTGGCCTGCAAGATATCCCATCCCTAGTTATAAAGTTTCACACAGAATTTTAGGTCGTCACAGCTCTATTTGTAAATATTACAATGTTCCTTTTGACTCGGCTTGTTAGTTTTAGTCTAAAGCACTTTGTATAATATAATGTCCGTGCAATTTTAGCTTCGAATATTTGATAACAGTTAGAACTTTCGCTCAACTTCTATGTGAAGTCAACATTGTTTTTTTTTTTAGTTTTTATCCAGTGGACATAATAAATCCCGTGACATCGTCTGAACTCGTGATAACCTACTCTCACGCGGGCGAAACCGTATATGACAATTAGTATAATAATAAAACATATCTTTAAACTGACTGAAAAATTTGATTGATCATAAAATGCTTTTATATTACTTTTATTTCCATGCAGCTTCCCCGCGTGAATGTCGATAATGTCATCTTATCCCCTATTTTATCCCTTTAGGGTTGGAATTTACAAGCATCTTAATGGCTACCTACTCTCACACCCTGCAAGTTTCATGTCACTAGGACCAGCGGTTTGGGCTTTAATTTATACGGATTACTAACCGCGACTGTCTAAAGCCACGACAGACTTTTACACAGACGTAACCACCAGTAGTAAAACCAAAATATTTTCTAATCCTTATACAATCACCAAATTCTGTGCAAATCGTAACGTAGTGTTAATTACATTAATCAATTCACGGAGCGTAACACATCGATCAGTGTTGATACACTTAGCCGAAACACCTTTATTTACTGCCAATTATTTGCTTGAAAAAATACAGCAAACAACATTGCTTAATAACCTTTGCAAAACGCCTACTTACCCTTCGAGTTTGGGCTGGTGTTATACAAAATCAGATTGGTTATAGAAACGATATGTTCCTTTATTTAATGGATTGGAAATCATCAAATGACTTCTCCCGCCCCGGGCGCGTATTGCCAAACTGTATGCTGACCCAGACCGGGGTTGCTCTGAGTTTGATCGCAGTTTGCCTTTTTAGTTGAAGAGCAAACTGTATACCTATTCAGAGAGTGTCTGAATCAAATTACATTTTGCTTTAAAATACTATAACCCCCATATCACTCCCAACCTTAGGAGCCCCATGGTTACGGAGATATCGATGATCAAAGTTTGAGGTTATGTTACGTCAATTTTGAGGTTAAGTAAGGATTTTTTCGTGTAAAATTAATTATTTTTCACTCTAATGTCTAAAAAAGATAACTCGACGGAGCCCCGCTTCGTGGGGCTCCTACTTCTGGGTGGTTTAAAAAAAATAACCACGAAGGAGGTCCTTCTAACCTAACCTGTCCGAGTCGGGGCGCCCTAAAATTTTGATCGATCGCTCTCGGATTGACGATCCTCGTTGACGAGCTCGTATGTACATTGCTCCACTTTGTTTGTGATTTCAATGAGCACGACGTAGTCCAGTACATGGATGGACTATGTACTATGGATGTCTGGGTCAACATACAGTTTGGCAATACGCGCCCCGGGCGGGGCGGGAGGGAGCGTCAGACTTTGCGGACTAAAACCCACTATTAGAACTAGGCGAAACGATTTTATTTGGGAAACTTATGAAGTACCAACAGATGACCTTTAACGAAACTAAAAAAATGAAATCAAAAAAATACTTATATTAATTAAATCTAGCTTTCGTTCGCGGCTTCGCTCTCATGAATGTCGGAACTTTTATCCCCTATTTTGTCAATTTAGGGTTTTGATTTACAAACTCTATTCTAAGAGGATACTTACGTTACCAATAAGTTTCATGTGTTTAGTTTGGGCTGCGCGTGGTGTATATACATATGTATCTACAATCAGTTTACCATTTCATATTAATATGTATTATTTTCAAGTACAGTTCACTAGATTCTCGTGACCTCGTCTACAAATGCTTCTAAAGAAGTCCTAGGAACATCATCATCGTCATCTCCCTTTGCCTTTTCCCAACTATGTTAAGTCCATAATAACCTGATCCAGTTGACCAAATGCCATTTTTTTCATAGAGAGCCTGTCTAACAGACCCAGTTACTGGGTATCATGATATCCCTAGATTAGACTAAATTAATGTGAGACTTTCTGGCATATGCGCGGCTTCGTCGCATATTCGTCGCAAGAGACACAAAAGACGGCAGTCATATTGAACCAAACTTGGAAACCATCTAATACGCAGTCTAGATCCTTATCTAGATTGCGTATTAGATGGTTTCCTTAATAGCTATGAACCAATATAATTACTAGCCCTAACGTACCACATTTTGCGCCACAATTACCAAAATTGCCTCTAACTATTTTATCCCTTTCGCAATTCCAGTGAGTAACCAAAGTTTTGCAAGAAAGTGGCCACCATGAGTCACGAACAGGCCCGAACCCTACCGGACCTTGCCGAATGCGTAAAGATTGAAATATCGACAAAATTATTACTCAGATATGCGCAAAATTCAACTGGTTTTGCCAGTTTTACAATGATATTTATATGGCAATATTTTTATAGATGTCGTGTTAGTGGGAGGCCAATGTCCCATGAGATGTATGCGGAAGATAATTTTAATATATGGATGAGTAATTTGTTTGTTCGTTTTTGTTGTTACACTAAACAATTGGTGATCGTGACATCTGAAATACGCACACATATTCTGTTCCATTCTTCTCATACACACTTATACAGTTCTTCTTCTATCAGCAGCGTTTATCGTCGTAAGAACGAAAAAAGTCGTCAAATTTAAGAGAGACTATGCACATTTTTTCAGCTGATGTCCGTAGAAAACATTTTTTTTTTTACAAAATCTGAATAGACGCGAAAAGCTGAACCGACGCGTACACGTCTTAATACAAAATCATCGTCCTAACTCATCCTTTTAGCTTATCCGTATTCGGGAAAAGAGAAGTAGTCCATTTGAGAGTCGGTTGCCAAAACGAGAATTAGCCCTAATGCGCCTAAACCAAAAATCACCAATGTGCGTCACGTTATCTAAGATCGATTGTGGATCAATAAGTAAAAATTTATGGTTTTTATATCCATTTTTAATTCAATTCAATTTGTGGATAGGGAGGTACAAAACTATGGATATATCGACATAGATAAATTCTCAACAGTTTATTGTCATCGCCTAAAGCCATAATATATTTCGGTCCCATCGATTTGTCATACAAACATGTGGGCGAAAAACATCGTGCTATTGACCGAATACTAAATGCCTTTGACCGCATAACTAGAAAAAATATCAATGACTGTTACAACAGTAGCCATTTTGTAATAGAAACCCTCAAATTATTTCACGTATTTAGCCCTAGAGGCCAATAATAGTATGTCGCGTTTGTAATTCTGCACACATCCTAAACATAGTGGAATTCGACCAGTGTCTCTTGACCTGCCTCGATAAATTAAATTTTCTCTCTCATAGATCTTGATTCTTTAGATTTCATGCCAAAGTAATGAAAGCGAATTTGTTCTCGAGATTTCGTAATTACTAATAAATATATACTCTTTATACTAATATTATAAAGGTTAAGATGTTCTGATACAAAAATATTGTTTACAGTTAGAAAGCTATATTACTAGTGATTGTCATAATAATGTGCCATAAAATTTATAAACAGTCAGTAGATACCTAAGCTAATTAATTGTTGTCTATTTGTACTTGTTTGATTAATATCAGTCTATTATTTTCTCACTGCAGGGCAAAGACCCTTTCTCATCTCATTCTGGCAAGGCAAGAACATTGATCACCATGATTGCTTATGTCAGATTTTTTACTTAAATCAATTTATGAATCCACGTTTCCTCATACCTAATGTTTTCCTTCACCGATGTGTGTGATGAAAAATTTTGAGGTCTTTATTTTGCCTAAAATTGACCATAACAAAATTGGCAGGATCAAAAAACACAGGCATACTAAACAAGTACCTACTTACCATCATAAGATTACCCACAATCATCTTATAAACTCACATAGCAAACCACGTAAAGGACCGGCCACACTACAGTGGGCAACATGCAGCTATCAGCTGGTATCGCGGTATTATTTAGCCCCGTTATTGTGAAAGAATCCAAACAAGCTGTTGTGTTTGTTGCACTAATATTGTAACAACATTATTTTAAAAGAGTAAGTATGGAGTTTCTTGCCCATTCTTCTCCATAGAAATCAACTTTTTGGAATGGGCAACTAGATTCATTTTCTTTGTTTTTGACATTCTAAAGTGCCTTTTAAATGGTCTATTAGAAATAAATGATTTGAGTTTGAGTTTAAACAAATATGGACCGGAGAATGTACCGAAATACGTGTAAAGTAACATTTTTCTTGGCCTAAGTCTTGACGTTCACAGATCTTTAGCAAACTATTGGCCGAATACAGAAACGTTACTAATTTTAAGATGCTTTCAAATCTGTTGATGTCTTTGTCACTTAAAGGGATAATGTAAGGACAGCGGCAGATTTGAAAGTCTTAAAATTAGTGACGTTTGAGTATTCGGCCCTCAGTCGCACTTTCATTTTATTGTCATACTAGCTGCCTTCCGCGGTTTCACCCGCGTTAAAAATGTTAAGGGTGAACAACCCTTATCACTTAGGGGTATGAAAAATAAATAGTAACCGATTCTTAGACCTACTGAATATGCATATAAAATTTGATAAAAATCGGTAAAGCCGTTTCGGAGGAGTAAGGTGACTAACGTTGTGACACGAGAATTTTATATATAAGAAGATAGAACGTCTTAATTCTTCATCTTTATCATAAGCGCTATCCTGCGTACTTTTCTACATTTCCTTTCACGGACTAAGGCTCGACTTTAAGATAGGATCAAGAAGAACCCGCGCTAATAAAATTGTTCACCTTGTTGTGGCCAGACCTTTACAAAGGCAAATTTTGCTTTCGACATCTCCATCAAATTACCCGTAATGTGTGCATATGGCAAATAAATCGGTGTCTTCTGAAAGATTTCGTTACGTACGGATTGCAACGTCGCGTGACCTGGCCAGTTGCACGCCGTCATATAATATAATATTATGTTATGTGTATAATATTATTGAACGCACGCGATCCGTGTGAACTGCAATAATAGGTAATAATAATATATAATAACAGCCTATTAATGTCGAACTTCAAGGTAAAGGTCGCCACACTTTCTCAAAGCAAATTGTCTGTTTCAATTTTCTTTTTACAAGTAAAGGAGATTCCTCATCTTCACCGTATGTCAGTTACAGCGCTAAAACAATATGAACATTTTCGTGTCGTCTCGATTAGTAGTTTAAATATTTATTAAAGCATGGGTTAGTAGCGTTATGACTACATCTCGATAAGTCTAAACAGCAGATATGACTAGTTCGCTATGACTAGATCTTGTTAGGACTATATCGTGTTTGGACTAGATCGCAAATCCTACTAATGAAATAAATTTGAAAGATTGTCTGTGAGTGTGTGTCCGTGTGTGTGTTTTTGAATGTTTGTTATTCTTTCACGCAAAAACTACTTTGATGAAATTTTGCTGTTTTATAACTTTGTAGTTATAGTTTTGTAAAGTAAATTAACATCATCACGCTATAACCTAAGGGAGATAGGGCAAATTGTATGAAATAAGACTGTGATGATAATAGCACACGGGTCAACTTTTACTATTTGCCAACATAGTAAAGTTTTACATTCATACGATTTGATAAGATGGTATTATAATTAATATTCAAAAACCAAATATTATATCATAAATTAAGTTATTACCTAATTCATAAATTACTCCGATATTGTAAGGTCATAACGAAATAGTCTCCTGATTAAAAATAAAGTATTCTTTGCGGACTCTAGCCACACGATTTAATAACATAACTACTTTATTAGCTAAATTGATTTAAATCGCTGAAAGCACTAGGCAGTTTGATTATTAATTGAGTTGAAAACTTTAATCATCGCGTGTATTTAGTACTTATGTATAGATTTTACCACTTAGATAGAATTAACTCAAACTATTTTAGTCTCTTGAACATGCAAAACCAATTTCTAATTTAGAAAAATTACAGATAATTTGCACTAAAAGAACTTCAGATTTACTTATTTACTTTTAAGTAGCTGTCCCTACTACTCCTAAGTGTACGAACTGAGTAAAGAGCGATCAGCGGAGCGTTGAGCGGAGCGTGCAGCATTGCGCGCAAATTGTTCTCGCGCCGCTCGGCCTCCACTCAGGACACCTACGTGTTAATGCGTCTGTTTGATATGGACGCCGCACGCCCCGCCCCGCTGTACGCTCGATTTGAGCGGGCTTTACACTTATAGCTTTGGCAATAAACGAACTATTAATACAAAAATAATTTTGCAAATCGGACCCGTAGTTTACCAAATACATTCTACAAACAAAAACGAACGAACAAATATTTTTGAAAGTATTTTAAGAGGGTCATTTTGAAATTGATCCCATTAAAATATCTAAAAACATTTCAAAAGTATTAATTACTTGCATGATATTTAGTCCATTACTATGAATTTCTAATAGAAAACGGAAATCAAATTTCTAGGCTACCATGTCGTGTCTTAGATTCTAGATCAAATTAATGATGCAACAGCTATCTAAATAACACCAATAAAAGTAAATGCTACTATTGAAATAATAAAAAAATATTGGATAGAAACAGAAAACATAGCTAAAGAAATAGGAGTTAATAATACTGATTGAAGACTGACAAAAAATAAAGAAAAAATGGAAATAGCCAAAAACATATTTTCCGGCTACTGACTTGATTAACCTTTCGCGTGTTTAGGACGTGGATCCACGCGAACATGCACACGCAATGCTTTTCTAATTGTGTCTGTAATTAGAGCATTCAATGGGTTAAGACTAAAAAAAAACTCAAATAAGAAAATATGAAAGCAGAAAAACGGAATACGTTTGGATTTTGTCTTAATCTTTTTCATTACCTACTTTGATTAAGTCAGACCTGAGGTTTGACTAGCCGATGCGGAATGTTTATAATAGTTACCGTGACCCTGGAACATAAAGGGCAATCGAAGGAACATTAGTGGGTTTTAGTCAGTAAAAGTCTGACACGCCCTCCCACCGCACCCAGGACGGGAGTAGTCATTTGATGATTTCCCACTCACAAAAAAAAATGAAAGTTGCCACGGTTAATTGTCAGTAAGGTAAACAAAATCTCTAGAAGATGTACCCGATGAACAAATATAGCGAAATTAGGAGAACGATAAAACAGAAAGTTTGCAGAAGGAACTAGCGTTAATATAAAAAAAAAGATAAAATAAATATCCGACTATAATTTGTATTACACCCGAAATCGTACCAGCAAATAAAACCAATTTTCGCAACGGTATAACTCGCTATTTATAGAACTAAACAAACACATCATAGCGTGGACGATACTCGTGAATAAGAAATTCAAATTAAATTTAAATTTAATCAATATCTTAGAATGTTTAGCATTCAAAACAACTGTTAATGACATAAATCAAGTCATAACACCGATTATTATAGCATTCATACTTGTTAGGAACATTAGAATAATTATTCGTGTTGTCAAAGTTATGATTCAGTTGACTAAATGTGGGAGGAAAGATTCGAAGTTGCAGAATTTGAAATTAAACATACTTATAGAAAAAAATGCAGAATATCAAAAAGAAGAATTTAAAACCGATGAAATATAAATAGAAAAAAGTATCAAAAAGACAAAGATAAAAATGGTAATCATGGTGCAAGGATGTAAATGGAGCTAAAGATGACGATTGAGGTAAAGCCACGACTCCTTTTAATTCATTTGTGAAAATTAAAAGGTATTGCAAACGTCCGAAACATGACCTTGAAAGCAAAAGTTGAAGATATACAATAGAAAAGGAAAGAAGGCGTACATCCTGCAGAGGCGTATACATTTCAGGACGTTGTAAACATAGAAGTGTCATTTTCCATTTTTAAGTCTAAAACTCGCTGACAGCATTTAATCAAAGAATGCAAGAAAGCAGCACCTCTTGTTCATCAAGCATGAAATACCGTAACGACATGGATACATCAAATGTCTATCGCAATAACTGTCTCATAATTAACTATATTGTTCCGTGAGGAAATAATTAACATAGCTTTTTAACATGTAACAAAATTGTTACCTTGTTTAATATGAAACTTTTATCTTCTTCTTTTAATCCTTTGCTCTGGTGGTTATAAAAAGTTATCTTGGCGTCTTTGGTGGTTTTAAAGTCCTTTAAAGTGCGAATCCCACATTATGGAAGAAATGGAGGGAGACTTTGGTCCGTAGAAAGAAAATCGGCAATGCCCATCTGTATCGATCCAATCTGTATGCAGTTTGAACAAGGAACGAGGTTTTAGCATAATTAATTATTTTAAGAAGAATATACATGAAACTTCTGTTATGAGATATGGAATAGCCAACTTGGTAAAGAAAAGAGTTATCATTTATCGGAAAAGAATATCACAGACGGATTGGAAAAAAATAAACATCAGTTTGGACTGTCTGATGCGCCACTGAGCTGGTCATCACTTCTGGTTTTCACAGAATTCCTTTTGGCAATCTCTAAAAACCAACCCCCCCAGGTACTCCCCGTACCTGCTCAAGAAACCTTACAAAAATCATTTTTGTAACTTTTTGTTCCTCTGCTAATCTTCTACCTAGAATCGATCACCGATAAAATCATCCTTGAATCCACAACCATTTTGACTGTCTCAATACCAGATTTAAAAAAGAGTAATTACCCGTAAGTCAAGAGCATGAATCACTAAACAAAAAATCTCGATAGCTAGAAACAAATAAAATATGAATGTATCGTGTACCGATGCTGACGGTACCATGATTGCCGTGACGCTCATCGCCATCACTTTCGATGTTCATTACTTTCGCAAAAGCATCTGTTTGAGCATTCCTCATGTTTCCGTTCGACGTTCGTACCATTTACTAATTCGTCATGTGCAACTGTATGTAAAAATACCAGTAATTTTTAAAATCAAGTTTACGAGTTTTTGATTGTTTTGCCGGTACCTATTGTTATTTTCGGAAGTTGTAAGGAAATGTTTTGAAATGATAATTAACGATGTTTGTTTGTATAATGTATGGATTATATATGTATTGTGTTAATTTGCCAATTCGATTTGGAGAAAATCTGGTGGTTTAAATTTTTAAAATGCTAATTAGCTGTAACTAAAATACCTAATTGTTATTTTATTGAGTTAAATAACATTTAAAACAGAAAGTAAATTTAGTCGTCTGTGTCATAGGTTAATAGCGAAACACTGCGCTATTTACATACGATACAGACGACCGAATTTATTTTCTACTTAAAATCATAATAATTTTCTAAAAAATCTGTAAATAAACTACCATTCCAATTAGTCAGAAACCTGCGGCATGTCAAATCATTAACGACTTTACAATACCTTTAAACTCCCGTCATAAATAATTTTCCTTGACGCCCAGACGCGAGTCATTTAATATTTCAAAACGATGTGACCCGGCCTTGGTTTCCATAGATATTATTTGCCAAAGGCAGTGCCATACAAGCACAGAGGCAATCTCAACACGTTAGGTAAACAGTTACACGAAAATATTCGTTAGCTGTTCAATGATACCTGTGAAAAGAATGTTACCATTGGTAAAAGTCTCACTTTTTGTCGAGTTTTTACAAAAGGACCAAAGAGGAATTATGAATAACACATTTGTTTTTTTTTATTACTTTTTTATGCGATAAATTTGGAGAAAAAAAAACGGTAAGTTACTATCGAAAAAAAGAATTGTTAAAGCTTTGTATAGCACATTTCTTTTTATAATCATATTTATGTAATTCGGGGAAAAAATCCGTATATTTTTTAAAGGTGAAAAAAAAATGTTTTCTATAGTGTATCTTGAACAGATATCTATCAAGTAAAATGTTGTGAAGAAACCTGGATTTATTGTAAAGTAAGTCAAGTAATAAGTAATCACCCAATCTATTTGAGCTAGCGTGGTTATTAATGCTCTTGAGGATTTAAGAGCCCTTTGCCCTACAGTAGGACAGTAATAGGCTGATGTGATCGTATTTAATGTTATTATAAAATTACCTCACAAGTTTGTTCTTGCGCGCAACGTTGATGAATCTATGATGATAATAATGACGTTTTAATCGTGACTAGCATAAAAAGTATAAAAACGCTAGAACGAAATAAATCGTCTAATCGACTGTGTTTTCGAAGAACAAACATTGTTTTCTGTTTTTAATTAGTTCGTCATTTTAAAATTTACTGAATTCATATTAAATACTTTTTGTATAACTTTTAAATTTTAGTTATGTTCTTTGTAATTAAAAAATGTAAGTAAATGGTTTACTACTTATAAAAGATAATTTGTTTGAGAAACAGCCTTTATCAAGTAAAATATAAAAAATATATATTTTATGTTTATTTTTTATTTATGTCAGCCGTCTGTGTCCCACTGCAGGGCAAAGGCCTCCCCTCCCTCCTTTCACGAATGCCTATCTAGTGCGGTTTCAGACCAATCCTAGTCATATCTATCAAGTTTGTCCCGCCATCTCCGCCTGGGCCTGCCACATTGCCGTTTACTGCTGTTTGGGATCCACAGTGTGGTTACTTTTGCCCAGACCTCTTCCGGCATGCAACAGATGTGACCAGCCCAGTTCCACTTAAGTTTAGCAGCCGTGTGCCCTTCGTGCGCAATTTTAGTTTTGGAACGCAGTATCGAGTTTCTTATGCGATCTGCGAATTTAACTCCTAACATACTGCGTTCCATTTTATATTGGTTCCCCAAATTCTTAATCGACAAATAAGTGAGTAATAACTCACTTTAACTCATTCACTAAGACCCATGGTAACCTGTCACAGTATTTACACAGTTTCGCGGTCACTTTGTTATGGCCACACTTACACTAAGCTTGTTACATTCATCTCTTAACGGTAAACTATTATGAATGTCTTGACACGTTTAACTAAAAGTCGTTTATTTTTAGTAATATTTTAAATGATGAATTGTTTTTTTTGTAGTCCTATTTTTGCTAGGTTATTTATTTTAGTTGATTGATGACAAAAAACTCATTTTTTTAAGTAAGTTGGTTTTTATTAATTCTTTAAACACACGTGATTTGAGACACAATAGAAAGACAAAAGCAGCCCGACAGCCGGCTGTCGGTTAGTCGTTGAAAGGTATGTGTTGGTGAATTGCATGCTTAGATTAATTATTTTATTTATTTACTAGCTGACCCGACAGACGTTGTCTTGTCAAGTATGAATATTGAATTCGAATTGACATACTACCTACCTACTACCTACCTACTACCTACCTACTACCTACCTACTACCTACCTACTACCTACCTACTACCTACCTACTACCTACCTACTACCTACCTACTACCTACCTACTACCTACCTACTACCTACCTACTACCTACCTACTACCTGCCTACTACCTCCCTACTACCTACCTACTACCTACCTACTACCTACCTACTACCTACCTACTACCTACCTACTACCTACCTACTACCTACCTACTACCTACCTACTACCTACCTACTACCTACCTACTAACTACCTACCTACTACCTACCTACTACCTACCTACCTACTACCTACCTACTACCTACCTACTACCTACCTACTACCTACCTACTACCTACCTACTACCTACCTACTACCTACCTACTACCTACCTACTACCTACCTACTACCTACCTACTACCTACCTACTACCTACCTACTACCTACCTACTACCTACCTACTACCTACCTACTACCTACCTACTACCTACCTACTACCTACCTACTACCTACCTACTACCTACCTACTACCTACCTACTACCTACCTACTACCTACCTACTACCTACCTACTACCTACCTACTACCTACCTACTACCTACCTACTACCTACCTACTACCTACCTACTACCTACCTACTACCTACCTACTACCTACCTACTACCTACCTACTACCTACCTACTACCTACCTACTACCTACCTACTACCTACCTACTACCTACCTACTACCTACCTACTACCTACCTACTACCTACCTACTACCTACCTACTACCTACCTACTACCTACCTACTACCTACCTACTACCTACCTACTACCTACCTACTACCTACCTACTACCTACCTACTACCTACCTACTACCTACCTACTACCTACCTACTACCTACCTACTACCTACCTACTACCTACCTACTACCTACCTACTACCTACCTACTACCTACCTACTACCTACCTACTACCTACCTACTACCTACCTACTACCTACCTACTACCTACCTACTACCTACCTACTACCTACCTACTACCTACCTACTACCTACCTACTACCTACCTACTACCTACCTACTACCTACCTACTACCTACCTACTACCTACCTACTACCTACCTACTACCTACCTACCACCTATCATCCATACGTCATTACATAGCTGTCATTATACGTCAATTTTGTTATTCCAAGTCTGATTCTTTTTTGTTATACCACGTTTTATAGTGACTGACGTTACATGTCAAGTCACACGGGAATGATGTCGAACGGGATAAAAAGTATCCTATGTCCTTCTCCTGGCTCTAAACTACCTCCCTGCCAATTTTCAGCTAAATCGGTTCAGCCGTTCTTGAGTTATAAGTGAAGTAACTAACACGACTTTCTTTTATATATATAGATTTAAATAGAACGGCAGAAGCCAATTACACTATTTAAACATATTTTAATATAACAAACAATACAATAAATTCATTAAACATATAACATACACTTTAAATATACACTTTATTCAATTCAGTGATGCATTCTTCTCACAAAACTTCAAACTCTCTGATAGTACCGCCTTCCATTCATTCACAAACATATCGAGATCAGTGTTTGAGTTCAGGAGAGCATTAATAGCTGCTAATGTCCGAGGAATAGGCGACTTGGAGTGAGCAATAGTTCGGCTGGTCGGAACCGCCAATAGCCGATTAAAGAAATTTATCATAATATGTAACGACTCGTACGACTTATCTGTGCACCTTCCTGGAATTTGACACTTTTTCCGCTTCGCCCCGTTCGCCTCGATCGTTTAATAGCGATAGCAATCGCGAGCACCGCGGGAGGTGCATGGTTAAGTCGTACTGGTAGTACTTTGTCTTAACTATGTTCCACGATTAATCCGTTTAAAACTTCGAAATACGTGATCGGAGACACAGTACAAATACAATGGCAGCGCGATAGCCGGCTGTTGCTTGGTCGTCGAAAAGTTAAACCATAAATACACGTAAATCCGCTTCAGTTTTAGTTATTTCTTCTCTCGCCTGCCGCTCCTCTCTTGTAGGACATAGCGTGGCTTATACAGCTTATAGCCTTTTATACCGACCTTATCCATAGACAAATATATAAAACAAAAAGATAGAGAAAGCCTAGTCTATTAATTTCTCCAAACATTGTAACATAACTTCCTGATCTTGCGCAAGTAAAGTGATATTGTTTAACGATAGAGTCATACGGTGGTTGGCTTACATACAAATCTACAGATGGTAATGGTTTCTTGTAGATATTATACCTCATAACACTATCTACTCTAATTTAATTGAAAACGAGACCATTTCCTACAGTTATGTAATTCATTGATCCATCTTATCATCATCTTTTTAAGCGTAAGCTGTGGAAACATTACCTGAATGTTTAGGAAGTGTTTGCTTGAGTTATGATTAAACATAAAGATATTGTTAACAAAGGCTTAATATATAAG
Source organism: Athetis lepigone (assembly GCA_033675125.1). Classification (NCBI taxonomy): domain Eukaryota; kingdom Metazoa; phylum Arthropoda; class Insecta; order Lepidoptera; family Noctuidae; genus Athetis; species Athetis lepigone. Next base: position 18,756,605 of record CM066232.1, read on the forward strand.
ATTTAGTGGTTGTTATATATAAGTAGTTCTAATATAGTACGGAGACTCGATCCCGCAGTTAAACCGATAACACGGTTTTGCGGGGCAAAGTTTATAGTTATAATGAACGTACTGTATATATAAATAAATAAATAAATAAATAAATAAATAAATAAATAAATAAATAAATAAATAAATAAATAAATAAATAAATAAATAAATAAATAAATAAACAAAATAATCTATGTTCAATTAAGTACTTATGTCGTACTCGTACAATAATAATGTTCGTTGAGCGTGAAATTGAAATAAATATTTAGTTGGCTTCGTTTCTACTACGTTATTATGGTCTGGTCTATGATACCTGTGAAAACATTGTGAGGGATCTAAACTTCTAATTTCTAATCAGTTAAACTGTTAAATCGCCAGTAATCAGATGTCGTGTTGGCTCAGTGGTTAAGCTTATCTTGGATATCACAGATATCATGTACCCCGAAAGCACGTAAAGCCGTTGGTGTTTGGCAGTCGTTACGGGTTGTTAGAAACCAGTAAGTCGGACCAATCTAACCAAGAGTGTATAGTGTCTTCTAGTAGCTGGGTTGTGAAGGTCTGATAATAGTTGGTTATAATAGTTACCGTGACCCCGGAACATAAAGGGCAACCGAAGAAACATGAGTGGGTTTTAGTCAGTAAAAGTCTCGCCCCACCCAGGACGGGAAAAGTCATTTGTTGATTTCCCATTACCCCAAAAAAAAGGTCTAATCAGTCGCTTCACTTCAAACATTGATGTCCAGCTGAATCCAGTGAATCTGGAAGTCCCAGGAGATAATGATAAGTCCCATTGCCAATCCGCTTAGAACAAGCTTGGTGATCGATACCTGCGCTTTCTCTGAGAAGACGTATTTGCACTGCAGCGAGACAGTATGCTGGTATTATTATTTATAAGGTGTTACTTTCCAAATATTTTCTTTCGAAGATTAATGGTTTTATTTTTATGATTTTTTACTTTCCCTATATTACCTTTCGACGATTTGTTTAATAGTTGCCTTTTCGTTTAATTGATGTGCAATTTATAGAAATGGAAGGGTCACTTTTCATTTCTTTAAATTGCACCATAGTGCCATTTTTTTCAGATAATAATGTGTACTTTCACTCTTATCTAAATTCATTTGGAATCGGCGCGGCGATGGCAAAATGGATTTTTTTATAAACATCCTGATTTATGTCCTCGCTAAAATAATTTGGAAAACGTATTATTTTATGGTAAGTAATAAGTAGAAGGTGGTTTAGTCGTTCATCATTAAGTTCACACTTTAACTGCTGAACGGAATTAGTTATAAGGGCTTACCTTTATTATTACGGAATAATTAAAAACGCAGACGTAATTGTCAAAAACTGGTCTATCTATAAAATAAAAAAATCGCTAATTATGTCACTAAAAACAAAACTCGAGGAGGGCTAGACCAATTAGGCATTTTTATCTTTTTAAATGTTTATTGATGTCTGAAAAAAATTATTAAGGACCGAAAAATAAAAAAAATCGAATGGATAATTATCAAATCTCAGTCAAATCAAGGCTCAGCAAATATGTAATAAAATTATTTCCAAGTAGACCATATTTGATAAACACTCAACACAAACACAAAAAGTAGAACAATTTCGCAGTAGTCCATTATTAAACCACTGACAAACATTACATAGACCGTTATATAACTCCCTGATGATCACTTACCTAATGACATGATTGATTCTTCGCTAATTAGGTACAGTTTGTTAATGAGTTGCGATGTAATGTATAATGATCAGTTTAAATGTTTAAGGGAAGTGATTTTGGATCATCATTTTCCTAATGATTATTAGCTTAAATACAAATGTCTTTATAATATACACTTATTAGAAAGAGGTAAAGTGTGTTTTTATTTGTAAGTGGTAATGTCTGCTAATCTGTAAGTCCTTCAAATTATTCATCGATAGAAAGCAACATTTTTGTTTTAAATATGTATAAAGAAGAAAATAAGTAGTAGTAATCCGATAGAAAAATATTTCACTTGAGGACAAATAGTAGAAAAAAAAAAATTTTTTTGTAAGGTTGTAGGCATACTAGAATTTCATAAAGAGGAAGTTACTATAGAAAGGGTTTGTACATTATAAAAAAAAAACTCGTTATATTCATAGTTTCATACTCTTTTTAAGTTCGTAAAATTCTTTTGTGTAAATGATAAAAAATAAAGAATATTATATTTACTTATCTTATAATACTAGCTAATTTGTTAATATAAAGCCAAGAATTAAACCAAGTTATTTTAAAAACAGGAATGTTCATTTACCCACTTAATACTAATCATTATCTAAATAGGGTGTGACGAAAAATGCTGTACTCGTAAAAAAAGTCTTTTTATAAAGTTGATTTACCGACAGAAATTAAAAGTATAATAATAAAATGACATTGCGTGCATTGCACTTTGGCAATTTATTTGCGTTACTTGAGTAATAAAAACTGTGCTCTAAAATTCTTAAAGTAAGGTTTATATTACTTTGCATCGATCGCGCAAATGTTTTGGCAAATACGCCACATGAAGTCGCACCCTTTAACGCGTTTGTGCGTAAGCGTTCCATTTTTTAAATTTGAATTTCGAAACGTAACGGCTTCTTTTACTTGTAATGTAATTGGTTACATTGCTTTTTAACTTGTATACAATTGGTTACACTCCATTAAGTTCACATAACATATTGATATTGTAACATAAAATGGTAACACGTTAATAGATATTCTCGTACACAGTTTATGAAATCGTTTGTTTACATAACGGTTCAATGGGAGTATAATATCTTCCGACACGACAACGTAACGAGATGGAAAGTTTATGATGTCGCTGATGGAGTTCATGTGTGTTCATGTTATGTTGTAGAATCTACCTATGTACTAAGTATATACTCTACTAGCGACCCTCCCCTGCTTCGCACTGGTGTTACAAATCTTTTAAAAAATCGTCTTTTCTCTACTCTTATTTACATGTGTATTACATATAAACATATTTTGGTCTTGTACAACCCGCTAGGAGACGATTCTACCCATGAAAACAAACAACTTTTGTTATGGAATCAACTCTGAAATCTCAAAAAAAATATCAGCTGTTTTAAACATTGTGGTCGTGAACTTTTGTTAGAAATAGCTGAATTTTTTTTGCGATTTCAGAGTTGGTTCCATAATAAAAATTGTTTGTTTTTATGAGTAGAATCATCTCCTAGCGGGTTGTGCAAGACCAAAAATACACCTAGTGTAGGGACAGATAGATAGTGGAAAGACTTTGTTTTATACTATGTAGTGATTCTGTGGCGGTATGTTGAGAAGCTGCTAAAAGGGCCTTAATTGTAAGAAAGTTTAATGAAACATAAAATTGAGGTTTTTCGAACAGCAGCAAGTAATTTTCTTATTAGACTTTCCAATTTCCACTTGCTAGTTTGTCACATGGTAGAATGATTGGAACTTGAACAATGTTTTCCCAATTTGTGAAAACTTTAATCAAACAAATATCCATTAGGTTCCATGCTTGTTTATCTGGTATTAATATTTATCTTGGTTCATTCAAAATAATTGTTAATGAGTCGGAAAACGTCCTTGTTTATCTTGCTTGTTTTTTTAACTGCAATCTTTGAAGAACTGCACCTATTAACACATTTGTAAATCTGACCAGTCACGATGGTATTAGTATATTTTTTACAGCTTCATTTTATCGACGTATAATTTGATGGTCCTTACTCGGTTTCATCTTAAAACTTTATAATTTTTGAAAACTTGCGTCATTTAAATTTCAGTTTTTTTACACTTCTGCGACCAGGAAGTGATTTTTGATCAATAAATCGTGCGATATTTCGATGACCTAATGTTTAAGCGTCTAGACCTTTTCGTAACATTATCTTTCTAACGTTATATTTGACAAATTAGGAGTAATAAATTGGCGCTGAATCATAAAAACAATACAAATTACAGTTTTAAAAACGTGTAAATAACGCTTAAAAATCGATTACTGATGCTAATCTCAAAAGGTTTTATGCAAAAATTAAAGTTTTTTTTTTGCATAAAACCTTTTGAGATTAGCATCAGTAATCGATTCACAAATGGCTAAGGTCATAATTATTATCATGGTAACATTTAAAGTATCTTGTTAGCTAAACTAACTAAATATTAACTAAATAACTCGATAAAGAATTTGTAATTGAATGTTATAAAAATAAATAAAATTAGTGCTTATTAGAGTTTAGTAGCCTAAACCAAACCTATTTTTTTTCTCTTAATACCATATACCATTTATAAAACTACTTTGTTAAAATGACAATCACTTGTTATTAAATATTATTCTTTATTGGACTTGGCGAGCGTAGGTGAGAATTTGACGAGTGACTCGTTTAGAAAAACATTTAGTTATCGGTAACGCTAATACAAATAAGTAAAGAATTTGATGGGCAAACTTAGTGTGTGGCAAGTACTTATTGCGGATATTATAAGCAGAATAATTGAGAAAAGGAATGAGGTAATAATTGGTACCTTATAAATACTTTAAAGATAAAAAAACCTTAAAAAAACTGCAGAGATCGTCCCTGCAATTTTAAGTTCAGATTTTTATCCATCGACTAACAAAAAGACAAAATAAATTCAAAGACCTTATTACATATTATTTATTAATACTTTATGTACAACGGTACGCAGGCGGACTTATTTTTTATTTATTACAAGAACATATTAGTCTTTGAAATTCATGATATCATTGTAAAAAGAAAATTATTTATATTTCTAGTTAAATCAGTGCGGTGGACAGTCTAGTCATATTTTAGTCAAGAAGCAACAACACACAATTAATTTCTGCACACAAGTTAGGTACACTAAGATCATTAGCGTGATGTCAGAGAAAGGAGATGAGTTGATGTACACGTAATTGCTCGACAAACATTATTGCGAGCGGGTTACGTTACAAAACATGAAGCTATTGTATGAATTAACTTTTTATTCAAATACATTTTGTATGCATAACAATTATTGCAAGATGGTCGTCACCCTTTATTTATTTATTTTAAAGAAGGCTTACAGGCTAACAGTCAATTTAAAAAAAAAAAACAAAAAAAATATTATGCTCCCAATCCGACAATAATGTTACTTACTGTTAAGGAAACCTCTAAATACATAGAGAGTTACTATGTCTGTCTGTAAGTACATTACATTATGTATGTATGTACGGTCAGCATCAAAAGTCGCTGAACACATTCAGATTTTCAAAATCACTGTATATAATACTGTATATCATCTATTTAATGTGTTATGTTTAATGTTTTATGTATTTTTAACGATGTTCATTCAATACTGGCGCCTATCTTGTTGAGCGATTTATAGATGATAATAGTAGGTATACCGTGTTTTGAAAATCTGAATGTGTTCAGCGACTTTTGATGCTGACTGTACATTATGGATTGCAATAATTTTTATTTGACTAGGTACCTACTACTTTTACGCTGAAACCACTAAACCAATTTTGATGATAATTAGAGTTAGTATAAACCTGTATGGACATACGCTACTTTAATTAAATATGCAGGGGCAGAAGCTCACGTGTAAACGATGATTTTTCAACATTACATTTACTAATACGAAGCGATTCCCGCGAATTTGTTCGCGCGGATGTAAGTTATAGGGCACTCAGACGAAGTCTCGAATTAAGAAGTTAATAGCCAATTTCTTATTACTTACTTTGTAGCACGACCATGAACGCATTAATTATGACTTTAGATGGTAGTAAAATCCTTTCAATTCGTACTGTTTTTTAATACTAATTAGACATTTTACCTCTCAATTACCGTAGAAATATTCAATTAATCGATCATGGTAAAATTCTTTATGGCTAATAAGCTGTGAGTATACCTAAAATGTTGTACTCATTTAGTACTCCTATTTAATTACCTATATACTGTTTAATTGTCTAACCTAAATTAAAAGAAAAGCTCTAAAACATTGTCTGTCTACTATTAGGTACAACACATTCCAGTATATCTTAATAACTATTAAAATTCTTGAACAACCAGACATAACAAAGTGACACACTTCCTCATTTAAAATAGAAGCATGGATTATTGAGATTAACCAAATTAATTAGAACAAACTTAATTAAAAAATCAGTTTAAATAACAAAACCTTTGAAACTTTCTCTTTTGCGTTTCCCTTAAGTACTTAATTAGTGAAGGTATTTGGATTATGCGTAAAATTTAATTATACTAAACATTTAATTATCATATTTATAGTGTTGGAATGTTAAATATTAGCATTAAGTATGTCGGATACTAAATATTCCAAATTTTTGTCGAATACTCGAAGTATTTTTTATTCAATCTACATTTCAACGGAATCGTGATAATTTTTTTATGGTTAATTAGTCGTTAATTCGTAAACAGCGCTAGCATAATACGTGACTTTATAAAAAGAATAAAATGGTAAAAAAACCCAATTGAATTAGCAGCTAAAAATGTGTAAAAAAATGGCAAAACCATTTAACCTAATATAAAAATAAGTATTGTATCCATATATATATATATATTTAAAAAAATACTGACGACGTATCATTCTTTGCAAAGGCCAAAGTACTAGTACTGGTACTGGTTCAAACTGAGATCGTGAAAATTTACATGAAGGTTCTTTTTACACTGTAAACGAGCACTAGGAAATTATTTTTGGTTTGAACCCAATGCAAGTAAAATTTTATTGGTATATTTATTGTATACATCTCAATTTAATTCGTTGGCATAGTACAGTCATTAGTAATATTTAACTGTTAGCAACATTTTATACTAGATCTCTTAGAGTATGTTAACAACAAAATGCGCACGATTTAACAAATTAAGTTGTATTTGTATTTAAAAAAAAAAAAACAACAAAACTTACAACAAAATCCAGTATCCAAAACTACAATACGTCCAGGAAACCCAAAACACAAGTTCACCGCACTATTCGTTAACACACACAAGAAAATTCGGAAAAACTTTCGGAAAATGCACTCAAACAATGTGAAAGAATCGCGAACTTATATTTTAAAATGATCGAAGTGAATCGAGCCTCGTTCGATTACGTTAAGGTTGGTATTCGCTTGGCGTAGCGGTGCCAGTGATGTCCGCATATGATGCGTGTTATCCGCGTGGTGTGCGCCGCTATTTTGCGCGTGCGCACCTGTCCGCGCCCACCGCCCCGTAAGTGGGTGACATAGAATTCAGGTATAGTCGACAGGTTTAGACTTTAATTTCAATATTTTTTTGAGTTTTTGTGAATCAATATTGATTTGGTTTTTTTGTTTTTGGGCTTCTGTTTGATAAGTCTGTTATTATATTTTTATTACTAGATACGTCCCACGATTTTATCGCTAGAATGTCAAAATCCTCGGCTAACTTTGTACAAAGTTTTGTCAAAATCGTATCAATGTTTTATCTATGAAAACATATGGAACAAACAGACAGGCAGAATGACTTTAGTTTTTATAATATTAGTAAAGTTTTAATATATTTTAAATACACATATTTATGCTGCAAATATTGTGTTAAACTCGATATTTTTCAAAGCAAAACACAAAACTGCTACTAAGCAAAGTCCCCAGAATACACTGAAAGCAAATACGTTACATAATAGCTTTCAGTTTCATCATTTCGCTTTTACATATTATACACGTTGCGCCATTTGTATTAAGAAGGCAATGTCTAGGGGTCAACATTAGGGCAAGGCTGACAGATTTAAAAAAAAACCGGTCAAGTGCGAGTTGGACTCGCGCAACGAGGGTTCCGTTAATGGAAAGTAGCCCATAGGTTTTGAATCTAAATGCAATATAAATCACCGTATCTTTTTATTGCGTTGATTTAGAAACTTGAGTTTTTCACTGCTTTAAGACATAGCAGACTTGAGTATGTGATATTAATTTCAGCTTGATATGTCGACGCGTTCCTGAGAAAAACGTTCTTGACAGTCGGACGAACAGACGGACGCCTGATGTGAACAAACTACAAATTTACGGTTTTCGGAGTTTTTCCTTTACTTGTGCTACATGACCTTGCTTCTTGCCAAATTTCATGATTCTAGGTCAATGGGAAGTACCCTATAGGTTTTGAGTTTTGATTCCCTTGAAAATGTCTAAATATGCAATATAAACCGCCGTATCTTTTTATTGCGTTGATTTAGAAACTTGAGTTTTTCACTGCTTTAAGAGATAGCAGACCTGAGTATGTGATATTAATTTCAGCTTGATATCTCGACGCGTTCCTGAGAAAAACGTTCTTGACAGACGGACGAACAGACGGACGCCTGATGTGAACAAACTACAAATTTACGGTTTTCGGAGTTTTTCCTTTACTTGTGCTACGTGACCTTGCTTCTTGCCAAATTTCATGATTCTAGGTCAATGGGAAGTACCCTATAGGTTTTGATTCCCTTGAAAAAGTAAATATGCAATATAAACCGCAGTATCTTTTTATTGCGTCTATTTAGACACTTGATTTTTTCATTTCTTTGAGAGATAACAGACTTTAGTATGTGATATTAATTGCAGCTTGATATTTTGACGCGTTTCTGAGAAAAAGGTTCTTGACAGACGGACGGACGGACGGACGCTGGATGTAAACTAACTAAAAATTTACGGTTTTCGGAGTTTTCCCTTTACTTGTGCTACATGACCTTGCTTCTTGCCAAATTTCACGATTCTAGGTCAATGGGAAGTACCCTATAGGTTTTGAGTTTTGATTCCTTTGAAAATGTCTAAATATGCAATATAAACCGCCGTATCTTTTTATTGCGTTGATTTAGAAACTTGATTTTTTCACTGCTTTGAGAGATAGCAGACTTGAGTGTGTGATATTAATTTCAGCTTTATATCTCGACGCGTTCCTGAGAAAAAGATTCTTGACAGACAGACGGACAGACGGACGCCTGATGTCAACTAACTACAAATTCAAGGTTTTCGGAGTTTTCCCTTTACTTGTGCTACATGACCTTGCCTCTTGCCAAATTTCATGATTCTAGGTCAATGGGAAGTACCCTATAGGTTTTGAGTTTTGATTCTCTTGAAAATATCTAAATATGCAATATAAACCGCCGTATCTTTTTATTGCGTTGATTTAGAAACTTGATTTTTTCACTGCTGTGAGAGATAGCAGACCTGAGTATGTGATATTAATTTCAGCTTGATATCTCGACGCGTTTCTGAGAAAAAGGTTCTTGACAGACAGACGGACAGACGGACGCCTGGTGTAAACTAACTACAAATTTACGGTTTTCAGAGTTTTTCCTTTATTTGTGCTACATGACCTTGCTTCTTGCCAAATTTCATGGTTCTAGGTCAATGGGAAGTACCCTATAGGTTTTGATTTCCTTGCAAATGTCCAAATATGCAATATAAACCGCCGTATCTTTTTATTGCGTTGATTTAAAAACTTGATTTTTTCACTGCTTTAAGAGATAGCAGACCCGAGTATGTGATATTAATTTCAGCTTGATATCTCGACGCGTTTCTGAGAAAAAGGGTCTTGACAGACGGACGGACAGACGGACAACAAAGTGATCCTATAAGGGTTCCGTTTTTACCTTTTGAGGTACGGAACCCTAAAAAATAAGGAGAAAACAGCAATCTTTCAGACACTCTGACAAATAGCTATTTACGTTTTAACCTTTTGTCGACCAACCGACAGCCGGCTGTCGGGCTGCTATTGCCTTTCTATTGTGTCTCAAATCACGTGTGTTCGATGGATTAATGATATTGTTCAAACATGACTTTTTTTGTGTTTTTCATATTTATTTAGTGACTATATAGCTGACCCCCGCAGTTTCACGCGCCTTATGTTCGGTTTTTGGTTACTGCTATGCTCCCGTGGGTCATGGCGTGATGTTAACTGTAGTTTATCTCTTAATCTGATGTATCTATACTAATATTAAAGAGGTAAAATTTGTAGGTTTGTAAGTTTGTATGTAGGGGGAAATCTCTGGAACTTCTGGCCCGATATGAAAAATTCTTTCAGTGATAGATAACCCATTTATCGAGGAATTGTATAGGCTTTTACTATCACGCTACGACCCACGGGAGCGGAGCAGTAACGAAAAATGCGGGTGAAACCGCAGGGGACAGCTAGAAAGCTATATTTCTGTAAAGTTTCATCAAAATCCGTTCTGTAGCTTTGCGTGAAAGAGTAACAAACAAAAATCTTTCCTCTTTATAAAATTAGAATAAATTTATAAGCTGGCTTTTATTAGTATAAGTGAGGCTTTTCTGAATTGTATAAAAGATGCACCACTGGCTATTTACTAAATACATTCGGATTTGTTTTCTAATTAAGTTTTTTCGAAATCAACACCGAAACTGCCTCTCAGCCAATTATCCAATTATTATAAAGTAATTAACTAACAAACAAACACTTTCTCTATATTCTCTGTGAAATACAAAACCACACCGAATACTTTCAGACAATTTTTTAACTACTAATATAATAGCGCAGAAGTTTAGTGTTTGTTTGCTCAATAATCTCAGGAATCACTGGTTCAATTTGGAAAAAATCGCACCCATTGTACCGGCGAGGGCTATACAGGGAGACTGACACTTAACACATGATTAAACCAATGATAAAAGGTAGTTTTCCTTTTTTTTATTATTTGGGGTTTTTCTTTCTTATTGCGTCTATTACTAATTTAATCAGTATAGGATGGAATTTGATAAATTCATTTGTGGATATCTCCAAGATCCATAAATAACTAAATTCCCCATATCTTAACCTTTCAACAACCAAGCGACAGCCGGCTGTCGGGCTGCTATTGTCTTCCTTGTGTCTCGAAACACGTGTTCGAAGTTCTAAGAGAAACCGTAGTCACAACTGGTGTTGTAAATAAACGTAATTGCTTGGTTTTGGAGAAAAGTTGTTAAATATATTTATCGTCAAACCGCTTAGAGCAAATAATCTTTGTGCCGCTCTGCGAACACAGAACGGACCTTAATTACACGGAGAGCATTTAACTTTCACTAATTTGTCACTTTCGTCTTCTCAAGGTGCGAAATATCTTAAATAACAATACTAGCCTATTATTGTCTCTGTATAAGGGCTCTTCTTATATTAAGAAGGTGTGAGCGTTGATCGCCACACTTACTTAAGGCGAAGTAAAGATTACAGACGCATATTGAAGGTAACTGATAGCTGCAAGCCGTACTTCGAACAGTATATGTATATACATTCTGGAAGTTGTTATGTTCGTTAAATATAAAATCCTCATTTATTTCCGCGTCTCGAGGATGTTAGAGGTAGAATGCACCTTTAATCAAAACATTCTGTAACAACTTACTAGTATTCTATTTTAATGTTTGTCTATACAAGATACATACAAGATATTTTCTACTTTTTAACCAACTTCAAAAAAAAGTAGGTTCTCTGTTCGACCTGTATGTATGTATGTATGTTTGTCCGCGATTATCTCGCGTTTGGCTGAACCGATTTGGATACGGTTTTCAGCAAATTGTTTGTTACATTCTGGGGAAGGTTTTAGTATATAGCACTCATGGATATCCCGTGACGTTGCGCGCAGGGAGCCGATTTCGTTTTATAAGCTTATAAGTAGTTTTTTTATTTTGAAAGTTACTCTAAAACGTAGTCAGACATTGGGACTCTAACTAAAAAGAAAAATAAAAAAATAAAAAGCTTTTTTCAAAAAAAGGTAACCGACTTCAAAAACTAAAAGCACAAAAATAACTATTTCGGAAGTCGGTGGCTTCTCTTCTGCCGGTCGATTTGTGTTGCCACCGACTTCCGAAATAATTATTTTTGTGCTTTTAGTTTTTGAAGTCGGTTACCTTTTTTTGAAAAAAGCTTTTTTAACCCTTTAGTTTTCTCCGTTTAGGGTTGAATTTTCAAATATCGCTAAATAACAAAGTTTTACTAATTAAATTAAATGGTTTTTGGTTTTTTCAAAAACTTTTTGGTTGGACTGATTGTTAAATTTTCTGCTTCTGACTACGCATTATGATTGTCATCTTTTCTTGTTGTCATAGGCTTTACGAGCTTAAACAGTTCACGGGTTGTCGGTGAAGTCAGACATACATATATACATTGTAAAGTACACATAAATTGAAGTCTCATTGAACACTTACTAGGTTTCGTACCCGCAATTTAATAATCAGCATCTCATTAATTAATTATCACATACAAAATTAGATAAGGAGTTGCTAATTTCAATTAAAAATTAAAGCGACTAGTTGCACCCACATGGCTTGAGAATTGTATAACATTATTTAATTCTATGACCTTTAGGCCGGCCTCACACCTACGACTAACATGTAATGAGCATTTACAAAGCCAATGCTACAAGTTTCGCTAAGAGGATTGTATGTATGTACAGTCAGCAAAGTATATAAGTATACAAGGCCGTCGCCTACAATTGAGGTTTTCTTGAAAACCTATAAATGTATTCAAATGAAATTTAACCTAATTGAAGAACTAGTCATTTTCTACTATAGTTTAAATTTTTATTAGAAAATATCCGTGGGTTTTTGAGAAAACTCAAACTGTATCTGACGGCCCCGTGTACTTACATACTTTGCTGACTGTACTCAAGTACTTACTAAATTACGATATAATAATATAGTCGTTAGCTGGTGAAATAAATTGGAAATAAATACAGTCTTGTTATTTTTCTAATATACCAACTGTCTCTTGCGGTTTCATCCGCATTATTTAGATTTCTGTTATTTGCTCCGTTCCTGGGGAATATAGCGTGAATCGTGATGTTATGTGGATGTTACTCTCTGATGATATAGCTTTATATTGGTGAAAGAATTTTTTAAATCGGCTCAGTAGTTTATCCGTTACAAACAGACAATACTTTTCTATTTATTATATCACTAGCTGTCTAATTTTTCGTTACTGCTCCGCTCCCGTGGGTCGTAGCGTGATGGTATATAGCCTATAGCATTCCTCGATAAATGGGCTATCTAACACTGAAAGAATTTTTCAAATCGGACCAGTAGTTCCAGAGATTACCCCCTACATACAAACTTACAAACTTACAAATTTTACCTCTTTATAATATTAGTATAGATTAGTATAGAAGTGTAGATTGATGGGTTATTATTGTAATGTTAATGTAACTCGTTATGTATGTCAAAACTATTAGTCAACCTCAAATGCTACATTTATTTATTTTTATATTGTCATGTCATATATTTCATAGAGGTGTGGTTTGTTTGTAAGAGGTGTTCTACGAAAGTACAGGTGCGTACAGGTATTTTTTATTTATTTAATTAGTTTGTACTTATAAAAATAAAACCATGTGTTTATCGTTCACGTCAGTTTTTAGTATTAAATCGAAAGCTGCAAAGTTTTGATAGCTTAATTTTCAGGTAGTTAGCTGAGGAGGTCCAGGACCGACTGTATATTATAATATGAGTATTTTTATATTAATAAAACTAGCGACCCGCCCCAGCTTCGCACGGGTGTTACAAATCTTTAAAAATCCCGGCTTTTCTCTACTATAATAAGCATGTATTATACATATAAACCTTCCTTAAGAATCACTCTATCTATTAAAAAAACCGTATCAAAATCCGTTGCGTAGTTTTAAAGATCTAAGCATACATAGGAACAGACGGCGGATAGCGACTTTGTTTTATACTAAGTAGTGAAGTGATTATAAATAAAAATCTGGAGACAACTCTGACTTCAAAGTAGGCAGTGTCAGTTCTATGGAAACTAGACAACTGATATACGTACTAATCTGTATTATATATATATATATAAAAGAACTTAAGAACAGCAGAACCGATTTGACTGAAAATTGTTGGGGAGGTAGCTTAGGACCATGGGACGGACATATAATATATAGTTTTTATCTTCTTTTTTAGCAACCAAAAATCTGATATAACGCGGGTGAAACCGCGGGGGAGAGCTAGTGTAATATATAAATATTTAAATACATACGTATTATAAATAAATTACAACCAACCACCTAACAAACAAACTCACACAAAGATATGTCCCGAATTGGAATCAAACTCTAAAAAAAAGACAAATCAAAAACAAATCAATCAACAAAATAATAAATCAAATTTTAGTTTTATTAGGATTGTTAAAATCTAAAAATAAGTCGCTTGCATAAGACCTAACGTAAACACTAATGAGTTTTTCATCCAAGTAAAAAATAAGTAAATGAAAATACAAGGTACACATACCTATTTATGACCGGGGTTGCGGAATAGTTCTAATAGTTACCGCGGCCCCGGAACATAAAGGGTAACCGAAAGAACATGGGTGGGATTTAGTCAGTAATCCCATGAAAAAATCTGCAGTTTTAGTATATTATTGGCTGTTTTGCTAACTTGCGTACTCTATTTTACCCCCTTAGGGGTTTCATTTAAAGAAACTCCTTCTTAGTGCGCCTTAAAATGAAAATATTGCAAAACTTTTCTACCTGCCGTTATTTTTTCTGTGCATTTATACCAAAAAAAGTCTATCTCTTTATATAATTATAAAGATAAACGTCCTTTCCCATAAAATATTCTTTAGGTATATATTTACACAATTTTCTTCAATTTCTTTCAACCCTACTACATGGACTTGTTCAATCACCCATAGAAAAGAAACCCGGAGTCGAACCCGGCACTTTCATCGCGTACTGACCGTGGCCACCTCGCGGCAGCATACTTTCGATATAATTGCTCGACAGTGCACAATTAGAGACATTACACTACACGTATTATCGCGGTCGCGTTAGAGATCCTTATGACAGCGATTATAGCTGACTTGGTTCCCGTCACAAAATATGTAGACTGTTTGACACAAGACTAAAGGACTACCTACGCAGCAGCTTCGTTCGCGTTTCGCTGAACGATAACAGTTCTACTTCTATCGCTGCGCTCAGCATTGTAAAAAGTAAAAGTTAAGCTTAAGAGGATATAATCATCTTTGGACATAAGCTGAATAGAGCTGAATAAAATATCCATAGTCCCTATTTCAGAGTTTGGAAACTTTTAGTGTGACACCCTCGATCCCAGTGATTGGGAAAACACGAAAAAATGATCAGATCTCTCCCCGGCCATGCTGCATTGTCGTCCCATCGGACTGTGCGATGCGAGTGTGGAAAAAGGAAGCGCATCTTTAACTTTGATTGCCTATGTGATTTTTTTTCTTTTTCTTTTTATCTAGCCTGTGCTGTCCCACTGCTGGGCAAAGGCCTTCCCCAACTCCTTCCAGACTTCCTTTTCCTTCGCATCCTCGAACCAGCCCTCGTGGTGTGCATCAAGCTCATCACGCCACCTTTTCTTGGGCCGGCCTCGGAGACGACGTCCATCCTCTGGCACCCACTGTGTGGAGAGAGACTCTAGCCCAACGGTCACTATTCATACGACTAACGTGACCCGCCCAATCCCATTTAGGCCTGGCAGCTTTTTTGCCCACATCCGTTATGCCCGTGTTGGAGCACAGCGTGGTGTTCCGGATTCTGTCCTGTCTTTTTACACCAAGAATGCTACGCTCTATTGCTCGTTGACAAACTCCAAGGCGAGACTTTTGCGACTCCCTGGAAAAGCTACTGGTCCATGAAGGCGCTAATGAAGGGTGATCTATCAATCTCCCGGAAGCGCAAACTCGTCGACATGTGTATCTTGCCCATCCTAATCTATGGTGCTCAGACCTGGTCACTCACCGAATTGCAAAAGTCTCACCTTGGTTTTTTTTTATTGCGGTTAAATTAAATTTATGTGCATAGCTCGTAAAGATGAAGGCGTTGGGGTAAAAAGATTCTCGAGTAGCAACAGCGTACCGGAAAGCGAAATTTCCTGTTGGATGCGGTGGTGCAGGCCCGAAATATGTAGATCTTTAGAGGAGGCCTTTGTCCAGCAGTGGTGTTTTTTCGCTTAATATGATGATGATAAAAATGAAATTTCAATCCTTTCAGTTAAGGTTACTGGCCTTCTATTTTAAAATGGCATCATGTATTTTGTTTACCTGAACCTGACCTTTATTGCGATTTTTCGTGTACAAATAAATCATGCGTTTGTCATGTATTTGATGTTCGTTGATGATTACCAATGGTAAATTCAGCACTTGACATTATTTTGGAGGATGTACTTGCGGCATAACTAATAAGAAGTGTTAAGACCTTGTGAGTTCAAGAACTTTCGAGAAGTATTATGAAACTATGTCAAATCGAGACTTTTAACTAAGTGCCTTTTTTAATTTAATTTTATAAATCTATGGTTTTTTCTTGATAAAACACAAAAAATACTGTTTTTTTTTTCATTTGCAAACTGTCTTTTTATAAATATATAAACAGGCTGTCTTCAGTATATGATTTGATTTTGAATTAAATGTTTCAATTACCTCAAACCCCAGATATAAAATAACGCGGGCGTTCTAATAAAAAAACATATAACAGAGTAAATGCAAAAGGTGCGAAATGCATTCCTCCGTTGTAATTGTTTACACAAATACGAATTTTAGCTGTTACTTCATAAAAAATTAGCACGCTACTGCTTTTACAAGTAGTAATAATGACTAAATTAAATAATAAACGCACCTAACATTCTTATTCGTAAGTACACTTACATAATATAGAGTATGATAAAATAGCTGTGTCCATTTTGGTAGCAACACTAATTTAACTCAAACAATGTACTTTGTATCCCTCGCTATGTTCTAGGTTCAAAAACCACTTTAGCCTGTAGAATAGTACTTTACTCCCTAAGTAAAAAAAATACTAGAATCTAAATAATACAACAAGAAGAGAAACAATAACTTAGAATTTTTCCCAATTGCCCACTTATCTTTTGTGCACAGCATTGAGGACTATATATACTATTTTTTTAATAATAGAATATTTGTCTTCAAATAGGAATACTCGGTCGCCACCACTAGTAATGCTGAAAAATCCCATGTACCACTAGTGTGGTCGGTGGCGGGAACAGGTTAGCAATTGAAATAAAAACAGACTAACATTTTTTTATCTGTCTTGATGCAATAAAAACATGCCTCAAGATTTGCTACGTTAACCAGCAACAACAAATACTAAACGATCCGAATCTTATTCTGCTTCGAATACCTACCAGGTCGGTATTGCGTATGTTCCGAGTCGTTAATTAAAATTGCTACAAGTTTTTAAACACAAGTCAAGCAAAAACTTGAGTTACAGTCTCTTGATACTCGTGTAGGCTTACCGAAATTATAAATTTTAAGTGCGGGACATAAAACTAGTCTCACGGAAAGTTAATATATACCTAAGCGTAGGTTTCCGTTGCAGAAGGAAATTGAGACATGAGTTTCTGAGTCATGATTGTTTTCATTTCTTAATATTTTCTGAATGTTATATTCAAAATCTAAGGCTGAGATAAGAGTTACTGAGCACGCATTTGGCTTCTCTATTTTCTGCCTTTATCGACGGTAATAGGAATAATGTCTTTGCTCGGTACACACATTAAAAGTAATACAACTCAATCCGTCTGTCTGTCTCACCTCGCGTCCGGTACAGAAACAAACACAAACGGGAGACAGACATCACAAATTTTATTTGTTACTTAATGTACCTATCTTGGTAATCTTATTATTTTCTCTAAGAGGAAATTATTTCGCTAAGCGTACCAAAATAAGTAAATTAATAAATTCAATTTAGGTACTAATTCTATTTTCACTCTGTCCCCAATTTAGGATAAAGACACTAATGGAATTGATTTGTCATCGTTTCAAAACAGGTTTATTTGACATAAACGTTAAAACTGACCCAAAAACTCCAGATTGACAATAAAATAAATGAAATACACAGCCATTCATTATCGGTAAACCATAAAAGAACCACATTATGAGAACCACAAAGCTAGCTAACCACTTGAAGCAAAAACCAAATCTATCACAATAATCTAAAGTTCATATTTCTGTGGCTACGGTTTTCAGTTCTAATCGATTCAAATATGTAGTATATTAGCCCATGAATGGACTACCATCATGGTAACGGGAACAGTTCCTTATTGGGCAAGTGAACGGTTGGCGACGCGTGCGCCGGTTTGCGTGTTCAATATTTATTACTGGCAGATAGAACAAAAAGTTTTTATTAACTCAAAATCTGTGCATTCTAGGTTTAAGGATAACGGGTTATTGGGACAGTACCGCATGGGGAAAGGACAGTGCCACACCTGGAACGTGTTGTAGAACCAGTGTTTCTTTAGTTTCTGGTTGAAAAGAGCGACGTATTTACGATAATAATGTAAATAATATACAAGATTTTGACTATCCTGTGATCTGGTGAAGGTGTAGTGTATTACTGCCACGCGAAATTGATCCTTATGATCAATGTCGTTTTATTGTTTTATCTGTGCTATGGTTGTGGTTCACTCAACTGGCCTGGTCGACAAACCATACCAATCGCCAGATGAGGGGATAGGCAAAAACTAGCATGTACTAGACAAGCTTGAAAGGTTTTACATTACAGGCTACAGTCTATTGAAAAAAAATTGATGGGTCTTAAAATCAATAAAATGCTTTAAATTGCTTTTTGTTTTAAATACGCAGCCCCAACAAAATAGTTTCACAATTTCATATTAACACATACATATACCAGTCGACTCAAACCATAGAACTATCTTTAAGCCATACTAATATTTACTCCACGTAGATACCGACTGTACCGACTACTCCACGATAGACAACTCAGCAGCAAATCGCCTAACTACTGAACCACCCGTCTCATCATATTATCAAGACGGAATCTGTTTAAGACATAAACACTGCAGTTGGTCACTTTCACTGACCACAGCGATCACCTATCATCTTGTCTTGTGGTCACGCCATCTTCTGGTTTAACTTACAATCTAAATTGAACTCTGTACTCTCGTATCAAGGACTAGTTTTGCTTCAAGAAAAAGAATGCTTTTCAGAATTTTTACAAATATACTTAGTACCTACGAAAGTTAACAATTACTAAACCTGGTGTTAAAAATAATAAAACAATTTGTATTTTTTTGCCTGTTTTGTTTTTGTATTAATTTAGTGTTTTCGGATGTTGCTGTTGTAAGAGGTTTCTATTTTTAATTATACTAATTTAATAAAGCCGAAGCGTTTCTTTTTCTTCTGAAAAGTTTGTTTTTTTAAACGTTCTATTTTCTGGAACTGCTAGACAGAGTGGGAATATATTTCTTTATGTAATAGCCATATTTCTTAGTCTTGCCATTGTAGTTTGGCTGCTGTGTGACAGTGACCAGAATAATGCTCATCATTCAACTAGCCACACGATTCAACTGTGCACCTCGCGCTGTGACGCATCGCTGACGGAATGCTACCGCTACTAAACGAAGGAGGCGAACACGGGGCGCCGCGCGGGGAAGCGGGAGAAGGGTCGCATTCTTGCGAGGTGCACAGATGAATCGGTTATGGTTACGTACGGTTTGTAAAACTAGGCCTGACTTACATACGATAAAAATTACTTCCCCAGATGAGTTAAAAAAATAAATACATCAGGAAAACAGGAACTCAGGATGTTATTATAATTTTAATGAATTTCTAACCAATCAAGCAACGCTTACATTAAATTACCCGCTCATCATTCACGACTATTATGAAATATAATGAAATCTGATAACAATTAAGTTATTATTTATTAACACTTCATTAATTGATCATTATAAAAAGGTATTGATTTTATTATTTTCAATAAAGAAGAACATTAAAGACTGACTAGAAAATAAAAACAAATATTTTAATGGCTTGGTTATGCCCTAATTGAAATTGTGTTCCGGTATTGATACCGTGAGTCCGTGATCACGGAATTGATTTTTACAATTCCGGTATTACCGGTATTGGTAGAGTCCGGTATTTTGAAAGCCCTAGCCCTAACCATTAAATCATTGAATAGCATTTGGCCGACTCTGCCCTCCAGCAGGCGTCCGTCACTCGCTCAAGGCCACGCGTTTTATGCCTGCCGCTTCGCGTATCGTCGACGATACAACGAACACCGGGCTGTCGCGCGCCCGGCTGAGTGCTCGCGCGTCACGGTTACAGCGCTGACTATCAAAATGCCGAAACCACGTAATTATTGCCTGATTATTGTGCAATTCCCCTGTCTGTTTCCCAATTCTCTTGTTTCCCTTTTGATTATTTATTAAAATTATTCACGCGGTTTTGGATATTTTTGACACTAAAATATATTAGTCGGGAATTCAAGGAACGAAAAATATGCATCAGTCAATTTATCAAACTAAAAAACATTCGATTAACTTACAAATAAAATAATAATTGTTTTTCAAAAACAATCGTTTTATTACCATTGTCATCATACGTATAACCCTAGCAGATTTGCTGGACGACACGCACACACGTTAGTCGCGCGGCGGGCCCAAGAATCTCAACTCTCTTAGTGCGTACTTATGGTACATTTCTCCTTGCTGCAAACAACTGGTATTATTATTATGATTTTGTAGGCTATTATAGCGTAGGTATTTTGATTTTTGTATTGGAGTGAAGTATCTGTTACGTAGTAACTATTTATTAATCTGTGCCTCCAGTTAGTGGAAGTTGCAAATAGTTTTTTTTTGGAGAAACAAAATATTAATTTAAAAAATTGTGTCCAAAATATCTAAAATATGTAAGTACATATAAACCATAATGTTTTATGATACTGCATATTTTTCCCCAATAATGTGTTCGCATAATACGTTCAGACTAAACTTTCATTTAAAATGTAGTAATTTGAAGTTAGCATCATGCACTTTAAACATTAAACAATCTAGCCTACAAAATTCAAACCGAAGTAAATAACTTTTACATAATAAGTTTGGTATAACTAGTAAAGTTACTACTACTTAGTAGGTAATATTAATATCACTAAACCGATGGCCGATGGGGGAAAAAGGTTCTCGGACCGTTGGATGCAGGCGGTACAGAACCGTATCTGCTAGAAAATAGGTAAGGCCTATGTCCAGTGGACGATAAAGGGCTGGTGATTTTTTTTTTTTTTTGGTGAGTGGGAAATCATCTAAGGACTGCTCCCGTCCTGGGTGCGGCGGGAGGGCGTATCAGACTCTTACTGACTAAAACCCACTCATGTTCCTTCGATTGCCCTTTATGTTCCAGGGTCACGGTAACTATTATACACATTCCGCAACCCAAGGGCTGATGATGATGATGATGATCGTACGACTGTCAAACTGCTGATAACGGGACAGAGACGATAAGTTTGTTTGCTTTCATCACTACATAGTATAAAACGCTGTGTCTTTTCCTATGTATGCATAGATCTTTAACATCTTTACAACGTATTTTGATGCCTTTTTTTAATAGATATAGGGATTTAAGAGGCAGGTTTATATGTATAATAATATACTTGCATATTTTGTTAGAGAAAAGCTTGGATTTTTAAAGATTTGTAACAGCCGTGCGGTGTTGGGACAGGTCGCTAGTTTTCTACAAAAAAGTGACAAAAAAATCGTCCACTTCTTAATTAAGTCAAAAAATGCACAAAAATTATTTAACCAAAAATTCATGTAACATTAATTAAAGTTAAATATATTCGTTGACCTCTGTCAATCAGAATTTCCATTTACTTTTAACCACGACCATCTTTAAAGCTTAATTGATGTCACTGTTTGATTACCAATAAGGCTCATTAATGTACCTAGTTATACTAAAGAGGTGCAAGGACACCCAAATGCATATTTTGAAGACACCTGGGCAGGCTTCAGTGTATAGAAAGCTATGCAAGAATTGAGCGAAAAAGTTTAGAGCTCAGCTCGTTGCACAAACCATTGGATGTACGTTTAAAATTTAATCCCTACAACGATATTTTTTTTTTATGTTTTTTATGCAAATTGTGGCGCTTTTTAGTCACAGCCAAATTTGGAGTTATTGAAATCTTCAAGCCTTTCTCCAAAATAAGCTACGCCTTTATCAAATAATCAAAATGGCTTAGCAGGCAGACAGAGTTACATTAAGTACATAACGAAATTGAAAATATTCATCAACACCACCATGATATGATCTAAAATTATCGCAACCAGTAGGTTTTCACCTTTACAACTAGAATCCATCAACAAATTAAGGAAACTTGAATGACCATTTAAGGATCTCATTACGACCAAAGAGCACACGGGGTACCGACCTTAGAATACCTACTGAGTTGTATTCACGAAAATATGCACATATTGCCCATTCAATTACATCGACATTACTAAGAAAGAATTTGAGAACAGTTAAGAAGGTTTCTAAGTAATTACAGCTAGCTTCAAGAGCCTAAGCAAACTAAAACATTCTAATTATTGAGCAACGAGATGTCAATCCATACCAATTTGGTATTTTTCTAAACGCACTCTGAGACTTCTGGTGCTAGGCTAATCACGAGTATCGCAGACGTGAAGACCACAGACTGGTTAAGCGATAGTCGTAGCGTGGAGGAAACGACGATCTGCGAAGGGCAACTGGCAACAACTGATGATGACAATGATGGTGAATAAAAAATCTTTTTCTCTATAATGGTATAGAGGACGAGTATCTACATATGTTACGGGCAACATGATCAACTGGGCATTATTAATACTGCCAAGTTTTACTGACTACTCTTATGCCCTTACTAATAATCACTGTGCAAAGTTATGCAATGAATAAAGCCTGTGTAACCATACATTTTGTGACATATAAACCTGTCATAACTTTATGCAGCGAGTCATAAAACTTGGCAGGGTATGAACTTTATAAAGAGTATCCACGAGAAAAGGATTTTGGAAATCCTAACCCTAAAGGGGGAAAAAGAGGTTGGAAGTTTCAAAATCCACGCGCAATAGCCGCAGGCGAACGCTAGTACATGTATAAAGGTGAGGCCAAACGAGCGTAATTTTATGAGTCGTGAGTCGCAGAATTTCGGTCGCTTTCATAGAAAAAGTCTCGCAACGCAAAATGAGTGGTCTGCACCGTACCAGAACATGAAATTCTGCGACTCACGACTCACAAAATTACGCTCGTTTGGCCTCACCCTAAAATGGTAAACTGGCTGACTGACTGGCTGGGTGATATATCAACGCACAGCCCAAACCGCTGGTTCTAGAGACATGAAACTTGGAGACTGTGTTTTATTTGAATAGTAAGTTTTCACCGAAACCGCTTTAGATAGGGATAAGTGGAAGGAGGAAGGGGAGGCCTTTGCCCTGCAGCGGGACATAGACGGCTCTTAATAATAATAATAAGTTTTCACTGGGAAAAGGGTTTTTAGACTTTCGACAAAATCGTGATTAGAAATTGGAAATCTACGCGTACGCATACGCATTTACCCGCAGTGACACCCACTGCGGGTAAATGCTAATCTGTACTATCTGTACTGTCTATCTATAGCTATACTAATATTATAAAGAGGAAAGATTTGTATGTTTGTATGTAACGAATAAACTCAAAAACTAATGGACAGATTACAAAAATCTTTTTCCATTAGAAAGCTACATTGTCCCTGAGTAACATAGACTATCACGCTATATCCTACGGGAGCGAATCAGTAACCAAAAATCTAACGTAACGCGGGTGAAACCGCGAGGAACAGCTAGTACGCTATATAGTGCTCATTCCCCCGTCTCCGTTTTTCCACCTGACATCTAGACGTACGGCGGGATACCACCCTTTCTTGGTCGATATTCCTCGTATCCGCACGCAGCGTTTCTCGAATTCCTTTATTATGCGCACCGCAAAAGAATGGAATTCCCTGCCGGCGTCTGTGTTCCCTAATGCATATAACCCGGATGTATTTAAGAGACGAGTGCATAGACATCTTTTGGGTGAGCTCGCTCCGTCGTAGGCCCCGTCTATGCCCTCGGGCTAGTCTGGGACCAAGAGCAAGCCCATATGTAATAAAAAAAAAATATATACCTTTACGCTATGATGCCAGGAAGTTGAGCAGTAAAAAAGCAGCAGGGTGCTTAATAGAACATAACGTTGATATTGTATGTGTCATAAATTATTTGCATAAGCAGAAATACAGTTAATACAACCTACTGTCTACTACCTACATGTTTTTGTCATGTTTACATCGTGACTCAAGGGGATCCTACGGTTCTTATGTTCTATACAAAACATGTATGTTACTATGATTTACAGTACTGGCATAGAATTTCGAATAAAGTTCGTTGCAATCTTTTCTTTGATGATGTAGAGTTTAAACATCAATCCATACTAATATTATAAATGCGAAAGTAACTCTGTCTGTCTCTTCTTCACGCCTAAACCACTGAACCGATTTGAATTAAATTTGGTATAGATATAGTCTAGGACCCGAGAAAGGACATAGGATAGTTTTCATTCCGAAAGTCCCCCGGGAACGGGAACTATTCCACGCGGACAAAGTCGTGGGCAAAAGCTAGTCATGCATAAATAGTCTATTATTTAGAAAAGTACAAAAGTGGTCTTAATGCTCTAAGCATTCTCTACCAGTAACCAAAGGTAGTAAAGCTTCGATTAAAAGTTATTCAAAATACATTTTGTTGGGTCTTAAAAGTCCATGTCTTATTATTTCACACTAATAAATCACTTTGAGTAATCGCCTTTTAATCATTTCAAAACAAAGTCTCAGATCACAATAAAAGTTCTCAAACATTTTGGAGATGCTAATCTAGATCTAATATTATAAAGTTAACAGGTTGTCAGTTTGTTTGGACCCGTTATTGTTAGAAATTAATGGTCGTTTTTTATTCAAAATAATACCTTTTTCGATGACATTTGTAAACAAGAAAGCTTATTTGGCCTAAAAAAATACTAGGCGTAAGTATTCTTTAAAAATAACTAAAAATTATAAACAAACTAATAATTCAAACTACCACTATATAATATTCAGATCACAACGTATATGTAAAATCAGAGTCACTTTAAGAGCAAGAGTCTCAAAGGTAAAGTAACGCAAGCTTCTACAAATTAAAAAAAAAACATAAAAAAACTATTTTGTAAAAAAAGTACCTAGTTCCTACGATATATGGGAGCGAAACAGTAACTAAACTCCTAATTTAACGCGAGTGAATTCGCAGGATTTATAAATAACAAATATTCTTATTTGGGTACACCTTTTAGCAGGTTCCCTACCTGACACCGGGATTACAAAAAATAGGTTCAAAGGAATGAAGGCCCAATTAAGATCTAGACTTTACGTCCTTCTCAATGTCATGACCTAGACACAAGTAAATTAAAAGAGTATTTCGTTTTTTGTCGGGTGCATCCGTAAAAAGTTTAAACAACTATTAATTTTAATGTCAAAGGTTATGTTTTAAGTTTGCAGCTGATTTGGTCTTTGGATCTCAGAGCCCAAATAAATATTTATTTAACTTTTGCATGAGTAGCACAATTTTTACGTTACTAACTGTCCCCCGCGGTTTCACCTGTGTTTATAGTACCTATATTAGGGTTTTGGTTTCAAACGCTCACGAATGACATTACGCATAACTACACGCTATGTATAAAGCTATTATAATAATTCCAATTCACGTAATCAAAACCGTAGCGATATCGTAGCGACTAAGTCGTTAAGACCGACGCCGATTTTAAAGTCGCTCGATCGAAGTGACGTTGATACGAATACGACTTTAAAATTGGTGTCGTTATATCTCGATTGACGGACGTAAATACGAAAATGGTCTTAACGACTTAGTCGCTACGATATCGCTACGGTTTTGATTACGTGAATTGGGCTACAGGTCAGTCGTTCAGTCTTGAAAGCGATGCAGACAGGCAGACAAAGTTACTTTTGTGTTTATTATATTAGTATGGATATGTTGCTTTCGTCCGCGTGGATATCGAAACTTACATCCCCTATTTTAAACCTTCAGGAATAGAATTTCCAAAAATCCTTTTTTTTAGTAGATCCTTACTTACTTACAAAGAACGCATGTCTCTAGGACCAGAGGTTTGGCTGTGCGTTGATATGTATACCCAGTCAGGTCACTCTGTTTACCATTTTATTAGGAATCCGTACTTAATATTATAAATGCGAAAGTAACTCTGTCTGTCTGTCTGTCTTTCTGTCTGTCTGTCTTTTCTTCACGCCTAAACCACTTAACCGATTTGAGTGAAATTTGGTACAAATATAGTCTGGACCCGAGAAAGGACATAGGGTAGTTTTAATCCCCGACATCCCTCGGGAACGGGAACTATTATTTGCTAAAGCTTGTGATTAATATAAGCCAATGCAGATATTCTTAAAATACTAACCTTGGTGAAATTACGTAAAATATGACGGCACAATCATCATGGGCAAATTGTTTTTTTTTTAATGTAAATGAATTTGTTTATACGTGATATGAATTGGTTTAAACCCAAATCGCCATTATTTAGATTATTTTTTAAGAAGTGAGATCACGATGTTAAGAATTATGATGATCGTGATTATAAATGAATTCATTATATTCTGACATAGGACGTTGATTAGTATCGTTAATGATTCTGTCACCAATAAAATCTCCTATTTAGTACTGTAGGTAGCGTCGGCATTTTGTCAAAGGGCGGCGCGCGCTCATTATAGATTTTGGTACCTACTGAAGCCTTGATTAAAAATCTAACATATAATTACCTTGATTAAACCTTTTAACACACGTGATTCGAGACACAATAGAAAGACAGCCGGCTGTCGCTTGCTCGTTGAAAGGTTAATTCGTGTCCTACTGAAAAAAAACTGAAGTGGTTTAACGAATTTGGACATTTTCTTCCCATTAACCTTTAATCCACCAAGTGACAGCCGGCTTTCGGGATGTTACTTTCTATTTATTTATTTATTTATTTCTTTGGGAAAACAAACAATTACACACAGTTTCTTATTTAATAAATCTTAAGTATCTAATGTTAGTAGCTTATGTGTAACTCACAACATTATCCACAAGTTACCAGTTAGTTACAAGTTAGTTTAGTTAGTTAGTTTCTATTGTGTCTCAAATCACGTGTGTTCGAAGGTTTAATGTTCTTCTTTATTAAAAATAATAAATTCAAAACTTTTTAATAAAGGTATAATGATTAAATACTAATATTAAAATTAAAAATAAAAAGTGGAGTCATCCAACGACTAAACATTTTTCAAGTACTATTTGTCCCGTAAACATTTTTTAGCTTTTATACCATTTATTCATACACATTTTATTTATTTTTATCTATTACTTTAGGAAAATTTGCTCTACTAATGACAGTCACTATAATTAGTGAAATCCCGAAACCAGGATCGGAAATCCCGAAAAATTTTGTAGTGAGAATTCTCCGCTATTTTTCTATGTTCTTAGAAGTACAGGTAAATTAGCTCACTCTTTTCAGATCGCTAATTATAGCTAATTGTATTCACCTTCATATCGCTTGATTAACTCTAAAATCTAAATTGCAGTTTGCTTTTGAACGTAGCAGTTTCTTTTTATTAATAGCCTATGACGATATAAAGATTACTCTTCAAAAGCTTTTTCATGGTCATTAAGTTTATTGTTATGCAAGTTTTGTTAGCTATTATTATGATCATTTTCTAATACGTTAAATTGCGACTCAATAACATATCGATAATATTCACATAATAGTTTCTTTTTAAATCGATAGATCATTATTAAAATATTTCCAATTCAATATACATTTGTATCAAATAATCTGTATAAAGTTCTGTCGAAAAATCTGAGACCTTAATATTTTTGTTAATCCTTTTACACATTCTCATTGGTTACTCAATCAATTGTTCAAAAATCGTGATGGCCAGGTTGTTAAGACTCTTATACATATAAGTGGTTGAGATGACATCACGGAAAGTTTCAAAGTGTCTTTTTAAATTTGCACGTACTCTCTTAAGGCGCGGTAAGTAGCTATTCGCGGTGGTGCATCAAATTAATAGAAATAAGGTCGAAAATATTTTAGCAAATCCACAAAAAGCAATTTTGCAGTTTTATTTGAATATTTAAATAAATACAGTTCTGTGTTTTAAAATTTTTAGGTATGTCTTTAGTTTATATAATTTTCTTTGTTAAAGATATAAAAAATATGATGGTTGTCGCTGAAAAAATTGAGAATTTCGAGACGATAACTTTTTTTAGAAGTATTTTTGAACATTTTTTTCGTAGTACTAGACCACATTTGTGAATTATTTTCTTTTCTTTATATATTAGACTTTACACTGTATTTTTTTCTGGCTTGTGGTATGTATAGATACGGCTAACTTTGCGACGAAAATCTAGACTTTTTCAAGGTGTTTGCTATGGACAGCGCCTTAAGTCTCTCTACTTTGTATATATAGTACTAGCGACCCGCCCCAGCTTCGCACGGGTGTTACAAATCTTTAAAAATCCCGGCTTTTCTCTACTATATTATGCATGTATTATACATAAATAAACCTTCCTAAAGAATCACTCTATCTATTAAAAAAACCGCATCATAATCCGTTGCGAAGTTTTAAAGATCTAAGCATACATAGGGACAGACAGAGGATAGCGACTTTGTTTTATACTATGTAGTGATATATGTATGTATATATTTATGTATTTAAGTAACTATTTTATTGATTCATTTTATTCCTGTAACTTTTCAGTTTTTTTGCACCTGCTATGTTTTATCTCTGCATCACCCTGAGGTAGACTGGTAGAAAATGCTTAAGGTCGGTAAGTCCGCCTATGTACTGTTTTCGTCTTCGTACATTAGGTAGAATAAATAAATAAAGTTAATCTTAGACATCACTGATATTGCTAAAGTAAAACCTCAAAAACCTGGATATATTTATAATGAATATATAAGTCCGAAATCGCCAATACATCTAGTGCAAGCGAAGTAATCATCAATGCTCGTGACTTAAATCTGAATGAAAAAAGGCATTTTCCAGTAAAAGGATGGTATTATCTAAAGTGTTACCTAATCCATTAGAAGATATTAAAATGAAGATTTATTACGTTGGTTCATCATCAGCCTACACGCGCTCAGACAAAAGATTTGAAATTGGATGTAGAGGTACGTACTTACGGTGTCAAGGTGAGAAGATGACTGTTTTCTATTTACTTTGGCAAGCTAACTATTATTACTGTTGATCCTTATTAATGTCTATATAATCCATATAACTATCTATATATATATATATATATATATAATGGTTATCTGTCTGACTAACTATGAAAATTATATAGCAACGTACAGCCCGAACCGCTGATTCTAAAGACAAAAAAACGAACAAAAAAACCGGCCAAGAGCGTGTCAGGCCACGCTCAATGTAGGGTTCCGTAGTTTCCCGTCCGTCACAATAAGTGTACCTACTTATAAGTTTAAAAAAAGGCTATTTTTTACGTTGACATACTAAGAAATTATTTTGTACAACCTTTTTGTCTTTTTTGTACAAAAACTGTTCTTTCTATCAAGTTCAAAATAATTTTCCTAGAAAGTCCTTATAAAGTTCTACTTTCCAGATTTTTTTCATATTTTTTAAACCTACGGGTCAAAAGTTAGAGGGGGGGGGGACGCTTTGATTTTTCCTTTTGGAGCGATTATTTCCGAAATTATTGACATTATCAAAAAATGATTTTAGTAAACCCCTATTCATTTTTAAATACCTATGCAACAATATATCACACGTCAGGGTTGAAACTAAAAAAAACCACTTCCCTATTTACATATAGGGGGGCCACCCTAATAAAACATTTTTTTCCAATTTTTATATTACCACTTTGTCGGCGTGATTGATATACATATTGGTACCAAATTTCAGCTCTCTGGTGCTAACGGTCACAGAGATTAAGCGAGGACGGACGGACAGACAGACAGACATGGCGAAACTATAAGGGTTCCTAGTTGACTACGGAACCCTAAAAAAGCAACCGTCTTCAAAAATTTACTTATTTGGAAGCCGGTGGCTCCCGTACTGTTTGTTGTTTTGCATTGCCACCGACTTCCGAATTTTAAGTTATATTTTTGTATGAATTAGTTTTTGAAGGCGGTTGCTTTATTTTAAAAAGTTTAGTTTTATTTTTTACTTTTTATTGCTTAATTTCATTGTCTAAATGTGTAGCCCAAATCTATGTAGTTTTATATTGACGATAAACTAAAAAGATGATCAGGTCGTCGATATAAATCAGACAAATATACAAAACAAAAATGATCATATAACTAATGAGAACTAAATACTAAATGCAACTATGCTGCATCAAACTTAATGGGAATCACGTAAATCGGATCATAAATCTCAGCGTAATCGGTGTACATACATTAAACAAAAACATACAAATCGCATTGAGAACCTCTTTCTTTTTAAAATTGGTTAAACTTGGAGGTTATTTTTTGTGAAGAGTAGTTATATATCCACTTAGAAAGGTTTTCTGTATCCTTATGAATGTTATCCTTGTGAAAGGAAACAAGACATAGTAAAATTTAAATCTACCCCAGAAAACTGAGTGTCAATCGATCAAGCAGTTTGAAAATTTGGGAATAAATGGGAACACTCATTGGGTTTGGTAGTCGCATACACAACCTCTCACCCCAAATTCATAGAGTAGCTTCTCCGTTCCGTCGCGCGTAAATTGAAAAGTCATAACTTTTACAAAAATATGGGGAAGTCACGCCGATATTCGTTATGTTACATAAGTTATAATTTGAAACAATTATAATAACAACAATAATAAGTACTGTAATTTACTGCACTACTTATGTGTATATCTATGATGTTGTTACAACTAATTATATTGGACAACAATGTATATATGAGCTAGTTAGATGGTAGCCTAGAAAGGGACTACGCAGTTCAATTCTGCTCCATTCAGCTTATAGCCGAAGAAAGCAACTATTTTGGTAGAGAATGTACCTATTGAGTCCGCCTGTATATGCTTAAAAATAAATAAAATGTAGGAGACCTGGACAGACGCGGAAAGCTGAGCGGACGCGTACGCGTCTTCATACAAAATCGTTCCTGCCTATGGGCAAAAGCTGATTAGAGCTGAACAAATGTGCGTATTCCCAAAGACACCACATTACAGCCGTCAATCGAATAGTCATAGGTCAAAGGGCGTGTCAGACTCTTACTGACTAAAACCCACTCATGTTCCTTCGATTGCCCTTTATGTTCCAGGGTCACGGTAACTATTATAAACATTCCGCAACCCCGGCAGGGCTGAAGAGCATTAACCAAAGACATACAATACGATATTTTACACCATCATCAGTTGACGTACTTTTTATGAGCTGTCGTCGACGTCACTAAGTTTAGAACTCAATTGGCTGCCTATTTATTGATTTCAAGCAACTGAAAGTCCAATTTTACAGTGAATTGAAAATGAACCGGATTTATAGGGCTAAAATTAAGAGATTTTTTATAGAAATTGTGTCTTACATTTATTGGTTAATGATATAAATTATCCAATTGTTTGAAATTTAAAAGAGACTTTGACCTCGGAGTTTGCTTCGAATGTTTCTTTTCCGCTTAAAATAATAAAATCAAAATATTGACTTGTGAAAAATATAACCTATTTACAAAATAAATAATATCAGTTTATCATATTTTTTGGTTATCACATTAACCGCGAAGGACAGCTACTAAAAAAATGCACGGTCTTTAATTAAAATACCATATAAGTAAGTAAGTTAACCAATTACAAGTAGTAAACCATAATATGAAGATTCAATGCTACTCAACGTAATTTAAATAAAAAGAAACCAGTTTAAAAACCAATATTGAGTTATTAAAAATTACGAATATTAATTACCTACATGTCATAACTACTAAAAGCGTAAAAATAAGTATGAAGACGATAATCATGATTTATATTTATAGATTTTTAATGAATTCGTCATAAGGAAACTTAAATACACATTTATTATGAAACTGATACGAAAAGCATTCGTGAACGCCGTTTGTTAAAAAAAACATCCATTTTATCCATATAATTACAGATATGACATGATTTAATGAATTAATAATATCAACCTACGCTTTAATTATTGTTTTGTATGATTTATCGATCGTGATTAAGAAAAAAATATTTTTTTAGTAAGATAGGTACGTAAATAAATTAGCACTATTCAGAGGCAGGTATTTGTGTAACACCTGGTATATTATGTTATTTAATTAACAATAAAAGATGTTCCAGTAATGCTAATTATATAAGTTTTATGGTACATCCATTGTATTAGAGCTTTCATAGTTTTTTTTTTTTGGTGAGTGGGAAATCATCCAATGACTGCTCCCGTCCTGGGTGCGGCGGGAGCGCGTGTCAGACTCTTACTGACTAAAACCCACTCATGTTCCTTCGATTGCCCTTTATGTTCCAGGGTCACGGTAACTATTATAAACATTCCGCAACCCCGGCAGGCGTTGGCCCTGTTGGGCCCCTTCCTGTGCTGACTCCTTCTCTTTGAGGCGCGCGTGGAACAAAACGCGCCGTCTACGCGGTCCTGATCCTAGCCGGGCGGCGAGCTACCCATCGCTCGCCATCCGCAGAACCGCGCCTACGGTGGCCGGTAGTCGTCTTGCGACTCTCGACGTCTTCGCCTGGGTCTTAGTCCGGGGCGAGAGGCTCGTCGTTGCCTCTCGCGCGCCGCCGCTTCCTTCACTAGCATAACTGCTTCGCAGAAGGAGGCGACGGCATCCCATTCCGTCTCGCCCCGAAGCATGGCCTGAACCAGCGCCGGGCGCGAGAGCTCACCGCCGCCGATCGCCTCTACGAGGACACGTCGATGCTCCGCCCATGCGCGGCACACCTCAACTGTGTGCTCCAGAGCTTTCATAGTTAATGCTTATATATACTTCTTCAAATAAGTTATTATATCACGCTACAAATAAACTTGCTTGCGATTATGAATAGGTATAGCTTTTAATACTTGCCTACTTGGAGCCCCCATGCAGGGCTAATGTATGTTTTCTTACAGAGAAGGCATGGACAATGATTACCTCGAAAGAAAATGTACGAATTCGTTAAACCACCGTTTTTTTTTCAGTATGACAGTACTTACATAAGATAATAAATATAAGGCAATTAATTATTTCAATCTAAAATTAGGAATCACAAAAATACCCGTACAAATTCGCGTCGCACGCAATATTAGAATATCTAAATAATTCATTTCATTAACTTTCGTTTTCTACATGTTTTGGTGCAAAGAACAACGTCTTAATGCCCTCCTACATGAACCTAACTAGGCTCCTAACATCGCACTAACTACGAGTATGTCGCATGCTAATGTGTTCGCCCACGACTCAGAAATAATTAAACAAATGCTAAACTAATTGTAGGTATTTTAGAAGGAGAAATAAGCGGATAAACTGTAGGGTTGAATTGTAATAGGCTGTTGGGGTTTGTTTTAGCGTACTGTAAACCATGGTATTTGAATAATCTTGAAGGTAGGGGGTTGATTTCAGTGGGGTGCGGAACCAATGAAGAATTTATTTTTCAATAGGAATTATTGAACCAAATATAGCAATGTGGGGTTCGCACCCACACATGGCAAGCATGTTAAAGGTCATTATTTATTAAGTACCTTAATAGTTGTGATCTAATCTAATAAAAATGTTATAAATCTATATCTATGCCAATATCATAAAGAGGAAAGATTTGTATGTATTAAGTTTGTTACTCTTTCATGCAAACGCTGACCACGAGAGCAGAGCAGTAACCGAAAACCTAACATAACGCGGGTGAAGCCACGGGGGACAGCTAGTATTAAATAAAATGAGCATACCTATTCAGACAAGAGACCACCAAAAGCTTTCCCATAAAAAAAACATAATCACGAGTTAATGAAAACCAGTTTCTATCATAAATATTCTTAAAAGCACTTGGAATTCTCATCACAAATCTGTCATGTATGTCATTAGCAAATGAAACCAGAATGACCCCACCTATCTACGAATCAATTAATTTCAAACAATGGAAACGAGAGACATTTTTATTTCGTTGTAAATCAAATAACATCCTGATCGAGTTGATTTGTATTGGATCATCGATATATTTTACGTAATATTTGTCATTGTTGATAATTTATGGCTAATTAGTTATAACATTATGATGACATTATCTGACTACTTTTTTTTAACAGCGCTTGTTTTTTTTGTAATTGGACTCGCTTTTTTTCTAATTACGCCTCGTTTTTTTTGTTAATTTGGTTTACTGCTTGCAGAGCCGGATCTCAGATAAATAAGGGAATTTTACCTTTTGATTTGATTATTTCTTGTTAGGCAAAACCTAGAAACCTGTCCACCTGTAGGTACTGATTTATACTAAGAAAGTTTAGCCCTAAATATATAAAATTACCTATACTTACACTTTACTAGAAAGAAACTGATGGCCACGACACAGGATATCCTACCTCACACCTACCAATATTTTAGTGCTGAACGCATGAAAAAAAACATAATATCAAACTTTCACGCACTAAATACCTAAATAAATCTAAGACCTTATTTTCGAATTTGGCACAATGGCGAAATAAATTTAGTTGTTAATTTAAAAAACTAAATATTTTTTTTAACCATAACTTTAACAGATAATTAATGTTGTTGTATTCCTAACCTTCCTCAAAGGTCTAGCTGACATAAACAAATGATTTCCTGATATAAACTTATTTTTTTTTAGCAGCTGGACGCTAAACTAGTTGATGACATCAAATTAATATTTAGTAAATCTTTGATGACAGCACTCTCCATACAAAACGTAGCCTATATGAGTGGTATAGATGATTTTAATATTTTTTAGGGTAACAAGTATAAAATTAAATACAAGCTATATAGCTAGATTCTGATCATATTTTTTATTAATTTCCCTTACAAGTCTGATTAGTACTTTCGTAAGCACAGCCGAAAAGAAATATACTTATTCATTATTGTTTTATTCTAAAGCCTCAAGTCCTAAACCATACTGCATATATCTCTAAAAAACCGGCCAAAAGCGTGTCGGGCCACGCTCAATGTAGGATTCCGTAGTTTCCCGTCCGTCACAATAAGTGTTTCCACTTATAAGTAAAAAAAAAAGGGTATTTGTTACGTTGACATACTAAGTACGCAGAAATTATTTTGTTCAACCTTTATGTTTTTTTGTTCAAAAACTGTTCTTTCTATCAAGTTCAAAATAATTTTCCTAGAAAGTACTTATAAAGTTCTACTTTCCAGATTTTTTTCATATTTTTTAAACCTACGGGTCAAAAGTTAGAGGGGGGGGGACGCTTTAATTTTTCCTTTTGGAGCGATTATTTCCGACATTATTGACATTATCAAAAACTGATTTTAGTAAACCCCTTATCATTTTTAAATACCTATCCAAAAATATATAACACGTCAGGGTTAAATTAAAAAAAAAACACTTCCCTCTTTACATATAGGGGGGCTACCCTAATAAAACATTTTTTTCCAATTTTTATTTTACCACTTTGTCGGCGTGGTTAATATACATATTGGTAACAAAATTTCAGCTTTCTAGTGCTAACGGTCACAGAGATTAAGCGAGGACGGACGGACAGACAGACAGACATGGCGAAACTATAAGGGTTCCTAGTTGACTACGGAACCCTAAAAAGCATAACCCTTTTTTGGGCAGTCAGGTAAAAAAATATATGAACTGAATGTATAGTTAAAAACATAAGTATAGAACGAATATTTTTTCGTATACTATTTTTTTTTATAGAACACATCGTACTGTTGCAAATATCATCCCAATACGATAACCTCACGATTATATGATGTCTTTTGATAACTGCGAGACTGATTAGTCATGGTTACCGTCAGTCGGGTCATAGGTCATCAAAAAAACATATTTTTAAAGCTTTTTGTTCTTCGTGTAAAACAACAAGTTTTTTGACACATTCCAGGCTTATTACGTACCGAGTGGTAACATATATTTATAAATCTTACTAGATGACCCGGTGAACTTCGTATCACTTACCTATCAATGTAAACTTTATTTAAACTATATCACCTTTTTTCATAAAAAGATTTGTATCGATTTCGCCACATTATCACAATCTGGATTGACGTGTTTAGGGGCGGCCTAGTAGTTGTTTAGTAATCTGGCAATACTGTCATTGTCATTGTCCCTTAACTTTTGACGAAAAGATTGTTGAAAGGACATGTTATAAAATGGGCTTATAATAATTTTGTTTTTGAACAACTATCATGTGTGGTTTTTCTGGTAGGGAAAATTGTCCAGGATGGCCATACAGAAACAAAAAAAAATATTAAAAGCACCATTATTTAATAAATAAATATTTCAAATCTAGATATTTTTTTACCCATAAAACCAACTATAATAGGTGTACTGATGACAAAAATGGTAAATAAAATATGATGACAGCAACACTGAGGAAAAGGATTAAAATGTTTATAGCAATACTAATATTATAAAGAGGATTTTTTTTTTGTATTTTTGTTTGTTACTCTTTCACGCAAAACGACTGAACAGATTTTGATAAAACTTTACAGAAATATAGGTTATAAAATATATCAGAATAAGACGGGCGATAATTTGTGCAGTTTATTTAACAGTGATGTTTGATTAAAAAAAAAATTCTCGTAAACCGTGAGTCTCCTAAACTCAAAACTACGTGAAAAAGCCTTCAGTTAGTGAGTACTATCTACAAATAAAATATGAACTTCCAACTCGACGGGTCATAATGGAAACTTTAGCCTAATACCGTATGGCGTATTAGTTTCTTTGATACTGAATTATTACCTAAAAAATTTTTCAATACCTTCGTAAATTCTGAATTATTACTGAATATAAAATTTCGTATGTCAGGTTTGAACATTTTCATTTATGGCTTTTGACTATCCTCGAAACATTTCAAACGAATGTACTTACATCTGCTTTTTATTTTGTAATAGTTAAGTTTGTTTATTTATAACGAGCTGTGCCGTAAATTAACTAACGTGGACTTATTAACGTTTCAAGCCCCTTGCATATAGCGTGAATTCCTAGAAAATATCCTAGTATGAAAACCGCGCGCGTGTTCGAGAAGTGCCTAGCCTAAAGAAATTAATATTTAATACTCACTTGGTCAGCGTGATCCTCTAGAACTTCAGATGAACGTTGTTGGTCTAATGGTCGCCACAGCATCTGCTGAATGTTGTAGGTTTTTCAAAAAAATAATTTATC
The DNA here is from genome assembly GCA_033675125.1 of Athetis lepigone. Classification (NCBI taxonomy): domain Eukaryota; kingdom Metazoa; phylum Arthropoda; class Insecta; order Lepidoptera; family Noctuidae; genus Athetis; species Athetis lepigone. The sequence continues at coordinate 18,793,639 of CM066232.1, forward strand.
TGCAGACGCCTGGCAAAATGATGGTGATTCAACTGGTGTAAAAATCGCTAAATAAACACACCGCACAATTGGTAGTTGTTTCAAAACTGTTCCCGTCGCCTGACATATTTTTTTAAGACCGCCTACAATATTTTTTTATTTGTCTACTTTGGTAATTATTTCAATTGTTTTGCGATCTTCTGATACACTTTAATTTGTTTTAGAATGTTGGTGGTTACTTCTCTTGAACATTCTCAATTTACCTTCCGTTGTTCCTCCTGATCAATCGTTCATCATTAACAAAAAATAATAATAGCAGGACATATAATAGTAAAACTACTTTAGGCTTACAAAGAACCTTAGTTTTTTAATCTAGTAGTTAAGATACAGTATTTTCTATTCTTTTGTTTCTAATATGGCGCCATTGGGCGCTATACATTAGAATATGATCCGCTCGCATACCAAAATCGAAGACAACAGCGTGAAAGCGAAACAAGAAAATATATTCATAGATTAATGATATAACCGGAGAAAGTGGTTCCTTGGTGGTCAATATATTGATGGCGTCTTATAAAGGTCACAAGGTCAGTGGCAAATGTCAAGTTCATCATAAGTTGTCGCCGGCGGCAGATTTTTAATTCGTCTTCCTAAAGATGCGTCATCTTTAAGAATAAAGCTGTATTAGGATTTAGGTGTGTGCGAATGGTTAAAGGGTAGAGGTCATTTAGTTTGGGATATGATTTCAGTTTTTGAATGACTCATTGTAGTTTTGTAGTATGGAATCATTGTAAAATAGTATAGAATGAGGTAATGAAGTAAGTTTGCATCCTTAGACTACCTAGAGTAAAACTAATGTATACTATCTATACTAGTATTGTGAAGCTGAAGAGTTTGTTTGGTTGAACGCGGTAATCTCAGGAACTACTGGTCTGAATTAAAAAAAAATCTGTTTGTGTAAAGCTATAATAATAATAATAATACCCGCAGGGCAGTTGTGGCGAGCTGTCGGGCAGTAGCGACCCCGCGGACCTGACCTCCTGGGAGACCCTTTGTTCTTCATCTCTGGCTTGCCTTAACTGGCCGGCCAGAGTGAGCACTGACGAGAAACAAAGATCCCACCTCACTCTTGCCTTCATTGGCTGGTTTGAGTGGAGAATCGCAAGAGGAAGGAAGTATTCCAGTAAGATGCTGGTAGGGATCTTGACCGTACTTCCGGGATTGTCCTGATAGCCGTGGAATACCTCTCCACTCCTCAAGCACCTCGATATATGTTGCCCCCTTGTCGCTACGTCACTATGTGCTAGCGGCCGTTTTCGGGGGCCCATTTACTGAGTGTGCAAGTCACCCCCTGCCTTTTTATCCGTGTTTACAAGCATTGGCCAGGCAGGGGCCATAGTCGTTCAATAGACTTAAGTAACAAATTCACCTTAACAACCCAAAACCATAGCCCAACATTTTTAAATTCCATGATCAGCAATAGTCCTCCACCAACCGGCGATTGTCTTCAGGTGCACTTATGTATTGCATATGGAGATAATCGTCGGTTGATGTCCCATTACATAATAATAAAAGTTTTGATCAAGGGGCCTCTGCGAGTTGGCTTTGGCCCCTCGCACGCCTTTCAAAGGTCCGGGACCCCAGGGTTCCGAGAAATTCAAACAAATAATAATACCAGCCTATAACTGTCCCACTGCTGGGCAAAGGCCTCTTCTCATACAGAGAAGGCACGAGCATTGATCACCACGCTTGCTCAAGGCGGGTTGGCGATTTCGGACTTATATTAACTACAAATCCAGGTTTCCTCACGATGTTTTCCTTCACCGATGTCTGTGATGTCTAAGATAAACTTTTAGAAAGTACATATGAATTGAAAAAGTCTCATTGGTACTTGCCCGGATTCGAACCCGCAACCTATATTCGAAAAGCTATACGAGTAAAAATTATTTTTTTATATAATTTGACTGATGAGGAACAGAAAGTATAGAATAACATCACGCTACATCCTAAGGGAGTCGGGCAGTAACCAACGACGTTGGTAAGAGGAACGGGGGCATCCAGTCTATAAATAAAACAAAATAAACATTCCATATTTATATTTTTGAAATAAGAAAACATTTATATTTGCTGTAACATGGTTGCATTAACATAATATATGTATATTTTGCTTAAACTAATATTTGTCTAATATATTTGGAACAATTTATTTTTCAAAACCTGAATTTAAACTAGATTTTTTATAATTAATTATACTTGCACATACAACTGCAATTCGACGCGATTTTGTGCCGCAAGTCATATCCCTTCAATTCCTTTAAATCCCATGGTGACACATTATGGCGTAGTTGGCAAAACATTCGCGTTAGTTTGGTAATACAAACCATTCTCTAGAACCATTACAATAAGATTCATATTGCGTTGCATCGAATACGCTAATATTTTGCAATATACGCCAAGTGAAGTGCTACCATTAAATCAAGATGCAAATCCATTTCCATTCGCAAGATTTCTGCGACAACGCATCGCAGTTTGTGTATCAACCCATAATATTAACACGTCATAGAAAAGCAAATTGTATCAGTTGACTTTTATAACCTGCAACAAACGATTTTATACCTATATATAATTTTATAAATACGGTAGTTTCCACCATTATCAATTGACGTACTTTTTATGAGCTGTCAAAACGCCATTCTCCTATAGATTATGTATGGCAATGGCGATTTATGACGTCACTAAAATAACAACTCAGTTGACTATCTATTTATTGATTTCAAAACAACTAAAAATCAAATTTTATAGCAAATTGAAAATGAACCGAATTTATTAGGCTGAAATTAATAGAGATTTTATAGGAATTGTGTCTTGTGTTAATGGTGGAAATTACCCAATTATTGAACAGATGAGGCTTGAGTATAACCCCTAGACCGAACATCTAGACATCTTAGCTTTATCATTGCACGAATTATCGCTAAACAAAATAATGTTATTTTAAATCTGCAACAATAAAGCAACGCCTGCAAGAGTCCATTTGGCAGGTTTGTCTTTGGTCTTCAAGTTGAAGGTCCACACGTAAGTGGGTCCTCGGGTACGAGTCTTGTAGACAGGACACTCGTACATATTGCGGAGGTCTTGCTTATCTTGAGTTATGGCCTGAAATGGAATATGTGAATTATTGTATGTATATATAAATTATTCTAAACTTATAGGAAGACTTATACAAGGTTAGTTGGAAATCTAGAATCCAGACACATGTTTTCACAGAACTAATATGGATATTGTGAAGTCAAATCAGCAGATCAAGCTGTTAATGATCTCATCACCTTTGTTAGCCACGACCTTGATGAAAACAAAAATCAGTCACTGTTTTCTTATATTTAGCCAAAGCTCTTGATACGATTTCTGTCCCGATCTTACTTCAAAAGTTGGAATTGCTTGGAGTCCAAGGAACCCAACTAAAATTCTTCGAAAGTTATCTGACTGGACGGCTACAGAGTGTCAAGATAGGCAACGTTAACAGTAAAAAACCTGTCCGTCATGTACGGGCTTCCCCAAAGCGGTATCCTAGGTCCAACCTTATTTTATCCTCTATAAAAACGATCTTAATAGTCTCAAGCTTCACCACAGCAGAATTATTTTATTTGCAGATGATACTGCTCTTGCTTTCTCAGCCGATACATAGGGACGGACTTTTAAAGCTACCAAAGATGGTTTTAATTCTGTTAAAAAATGTTAAAAAAACTTCTGAATGTGATAAAACCAAATTCATTTGCTTCAGTATAACTACAAACACAGAAATCAACTATCATCAATACAGTATTAGCACACAAGTGTTTCACCAGATATAACAAAATGTTAACATAAACACAACCAAAGTTCTTCCACTCACCCGAACATTGATCACAGGCATAGGCGGAAACAGGTCTTTAAGCTTGGAGTCCATAATGATGCCAGCTTGCTGGTCCCATCGGGCGCCTTCCATGAGCAGACCATGGACGAAGGCACCGTCACGTGGAGCGGACCTGGTGTCCGCGATCCTAGAGGATATGAGGAGTTAAAGAGAAAAAAAGAAGGTATGGTAGATGTACTCTGGTTTTTAGCTGTAAGTTGAAAATGCAGGGGAGCTCTGATTTGTAAAGAACTGATTGTATTTATAGAAAAATCATTACCTTATCTTATTATATACATTTTTATATAATAAATTTAGTAGATTTTTGCTAGTCTACTTTTTGCGTACTTGCTTTTCCTTTTCACTTTCGACGTTTGCAAGTAGTCGAATTTTTTATCTCACTTTTACCAAAATCTTAAATATTGTGTTAATTTTTGTAGTAGTTTGATGATTTGTTTTTACTACACATACACATAAATGATTAATGAAGTTTGAATGATTTCCTCATAACGGTGACTTCATCGCAATATTTTAATACGTCTTCCTTTTTATAATTAGTTATTAAATGAGCTAAAGACCAAAGTACATGATGGTTGGCGAGTAGGTATATATACAAATTTCCTAATTAAACTTTCATACCTATTTACAGATCTTATCACTAAAGCGTATGATACAATGCTGATACCTATTATGTTTAGAAGAGATTATCTATGATGCCAAGATAAATAGGGACAGTTAAGCATAGAAGAAGAGAGGCGGTAAAAGAAGGTGAGTTCAGCGTCTTTAATTGAGACTATAACCACAGATTAATAAATAGTGCTATAACCTAAATAATACACGTTTAAATATCATTATTTACATTACCGAATCTTTGTACAATAGCTACCCTATCTACTTAGGCCCATCTGCTGTTAGTACTGGCTTATTAAAACCTACCTAACCTACCTACAAAAAATGAACACTATACATAAGTACTTGCGGCAAATACTTAAGTATTGTAAAGTTTTTACAGAATCAAAACAGCCGTTTATTATACACAAAAAGCATGGATTAAATTCAAAGGAAGCTAAGGTGTCTGCAGAAAGATATTGCTGTCGCAAGGAAAAAATAATTTTATAAGAATTTAACTTGTGATCGCCCAAAATGTTGCAATAATTAAATTTTTGAAAGCCCAAAATGTTATTATAATACAATTTTTCAAAAGCCCAATGTGTTCTGAAGTTTTCAATGTTCCCAAAACTAAATTTATCAAAATATAAAATAGGGTACATTTTAAAATCTACCAGTAAAATATACCCCGTGTGCTGTCATGCATGTGAGTTTTATGTCATTTCAGCCAATTGTTTGTTAATTCTACTGAGGCGTTATAACCGATATGGGATTTAAATGTACAATATTATATGTAATACTTAGATTTCGTAGAAGTTGTTTACTCACCAGTACCTATGAAAAGTACAAAACAATATAGAATGTTGAGAATAGTACAATACCACAGTACAATGTACAATTAAAATAATAAATCGTGGCCGATTGGGGAGAAATCCCGATAAACCGATATGAATAAAAAACCGATATATATTTAATATATTATTGTTTAATATTGATATGTGCGAAAAGAGTCATCGTGTATTGGTTTTGTCATTACCTATATTAATTTCATATATTAATAATGTGACTGACTCTGTAAGTATTTGGTTCACATATTTATTTTTATTCGTCTTACTTTAAAGAATGCTTTAATTTATTTTAAACACTAAAGTCGCGTTGGTGATCATAAGATGGTGATTAAACTAGAAGCACTCACGTAAATTCTTCCTTCATCTTTTTAGTGACGTCACACTGCAGACACATCTTGTCGAGAGGGAGCTCGTATCTTCGGGCAGTGCTTTGCATGATGGCTGTTAGCAAACTCTGAGGGTTGAAGAAACCGCCCAGCCAAACTGATGCGGGCAGCTAGATGGAATAATAAAGACCTTGTAAAAATATAGTTTAATCTCCGCGCCAAATTGCGAATGCGAATGTAAAGATTATGTACGCTTTGGCATTGTGGTCATCAACGAAAATAAGAGGCAATATGAGGTAAAATAGCGCGATTCCGCGACGGTGCGTGGTGTGATTTTTAGTAAGTCTGTTTTTGGTTTTTTTAATTACCTAAGACAACATCACTAAACGGATCGTAATGAAATTTGCCCAGAGGTCGGTTGCAATGAAGAAGAAGGCTACTTTTTCAAGACATTCACGTGAACAAAATGGAGAAGGCCTAAGAAATTTAATAAACTGGGGAAAGGTAAGGGAATATTCAAATAAAAACTTACCACAAAATCTGTAGCCCAAGTCTCAAGTTCTCGTAACCTCAGCGTCAGGTCTACGAACCAGGCAGAAAGACCGAGTAACGATGGATAGGCACGACTCGACCAAATTGCTGGCACCTGTTCAATGAACCCATGAAATTGTTAGTTGATATTAGACTGTGATTAGCTGTGTGAGACCCTTTAGAATTCAAAGAAGGTAGAACGCAAGAACAGTTAAAGTCAAATGGTTCACTAAATTAGGCCTATCTTTTTAACGTCTTACTTACTTGATCTAAAAACAATGCATTTTCCAAATCTTCCATATCCGATGTAATAGTTAATTCACCCTGAAATACATGAACATAGTTTAACCTTTACCTGTTCAAATGTTACGAAAATCACAGTTGAATTTTATTTATTTTTGGTTGCAAGAACTACTACAAAATTATTTTCGCTAATAGACTACGACTCTATTGCTGTGTCATAAAATATATTTTAAAGTGTGTTTATCTTCCACTTGACAAGAAGCAAGTATATTAAACCTAAACACGTGATTTGAGACACAATAGAAAGATAATAAATAGCAGCGCGACAGCCGGCTTACAACATCGCTTGGTTGCCGAAAGGTATTAATTGCCAAACCTTTTCTAAAACTAAACTAATCCACGCTTTACATTATTACCTTGAGCCCCAGATCCAGTTCCCTAAGAGACCTCTTCATCTCTCCAGTGAGGTAGTTCATGCGCTCACACTCTTGGAACGCGACTATCACATAAGGGGTTCTTTCCTCGACCTTCCCCATAATCTCTGTCATGTTGAACTCTTCTGGCAACTTTTCTATTATCTCGTCTAGCATTTGTTTTACCTGGGTATTGGAGAAAAGGTGCTCGGTAATTATTAGGTTTTTTCTAAGATAGATTTCATTGCTTTATGTCACTGAAAGCCTAAGTTCACCCATAGATATATCTCAATAAATGTCGATTTGGGAGCATAAGTTTGTTTTTTACATCTCTAAAGGAGAAATTCTATATTTTTCTTTTATATTACAAAGTTATTCTGAAATGTAGGTTGCTTTATGGCTTTAGTAACTTGGAATCAAGGGGTTGTGGACCTAAAGCTAGATCTTACTTGCAAAAGCCTGTAATACACTTTGCCCTAATATGAAACAGAAATTAGTAGCAACATTTTTTGCTACTATACTGCACGAAATCGGAAAATTCTTGAAGCTCTACAAACCTTATCCTCCCGAGTGACAGTAGCAGCACCAGACGCCTGAGCATCTCTAGGCTGCATCTCAAATATGGTCCTGAACAGGTTCTCAGACGTGGTGGTAAGGAAGCCTATCTCAGCGTTGGGATGTAATCCATAGAGGTATGGAGACTCGGCCGGCATCGCATCTTCTATGTACTGGTGATAGCCCACGTAGTCTGTGTTAGGAGGGGCAGGGAAGCCTGGAGCTAGTTGGAGTTCACCGTCAACCTGGATATGGGATTCTTGTAAAGAGAAATGTGGTGGCTGTGCTGATTGGGCATTATTGTTATTTAAATTTTGTTCTTTAATTGACTTTGAATCCGCTTGAATTATTGGACCACAAAATATGTATATGTGATCAAATAATTCAAGAGAATCTTTTGTTGTGCATAATGCATACTGTTTGAACAGTATATATTTTAGTTTTAATAGATACGTTAAAATCAAAAAACTATTCGTGAATTTGAGCAAAATTCTTTTGGGCTGAAATAATAATGCAAAAATAATTAATCAAAAGTCAGGACGGGTGTATAGGTGGTAATCAACGCACAGCCAAACTACTGAAGCTATAAACATGGAAGATTTATAAATATAACAAGTATGTTAACAGATGAACTATTTTTGGAAATTCAACCTCCAAAGAGATAACATAGGAGATCAAACATTGCATGGAAATGCGAGGACAAAGCCAGATAAAACAGCTAATAATGCATAAAGCTGAGGATCTATTTTAATTACTCACAAGATCAGGCTGCATCAATTCCTCCAGATAAGCATTACAGAGTCTGCGGTCCCAGTCGTCAGTGATGTGCCCTCCGTACATGATCTCACCGAATAAGTACCGGAGATCTTCCCAGGGCACTCTTGCGTTCGCCTCTAAATAGTTGTACAACACGAACACGCTTATTGTTAGGTCACCTGAAACGAAATTTTTGAATTAAAGTTGGATAAATTACATCTTAATTATTGACAATCGATTCAGATCGATTAGTACAGCAAAATAGAAGGAGGTTAGGGAGGCTTTTGCCTTGAAGTAGGCGAATATAAGCTTATAATAAGTAGAAATATCATAGGTACATATTAACATATATTCATAATAAAGGAACTAAAATTCAAATGGACAAGAACGTCAACCGAGTACTATTTTTTTATACTATAAACGTCAGCGCAAGTGCTAGTCACCGTCTGAAGAATACAAGAGGCCCTAATTGTAGGTCATTTTTTTAGGAATCAGCAGACTAAGGCAAATCGATAATCGTCTAACTTTGTCTTTCTGCTTCTCACATACGTAAGGCAGTAACTAACACTTGTACGCTCACGGTAGTAGGAAAACCACAGCCAATTAACGAAGAAATATTTCTGTAACTTACAAAAATAAACAATAACACAAAACAAAATATTATAAGCACTGATTTATGTATTCCTGAAATACTTACCGACATTAAATGGATAAATCTTGTTCCAGCCCTGGGGACCAAACTTCCGTCTTTCAGCCACGACGGCGTGGAAGTAACACAGTGCAAACAAAATGGCTTTGAACTCCGCCTCCTTACCACACATCTCTAGAGTTTCTTGGTTGAAATTGTCTAACGCTTTGTGAATGTTGGCCTGTTGGAAACATTTATAATTAAACTAGATGCCTCCGGCGGTTTCACCCGCGTTAAAAATGTTAAGGGTGAACAACCCTTAACACTTTGGGGTATGAAAAATAGATAGTAGCCGATTCTTAGACCTACTGACTATGCATATAAAATTTGGTAAAAATCGGTAAAGCCGTTTCGGAGGAGTAAGGTAACTAACATTGTGACACGAGAATTTTATATATAAGATAGAACACACGAAATCCCGTAGAATAGTACGAGAATTAGTGTCATGATAATTTCATCATAATTATAAAAAAAAAATATAATAATTCTAGAAACTCTCATTGGGCTATCAAATAGTGTTTAATAGCCCAATGGAAAATATAACCGATAATCTATTTGTGTGTCAGCATAGCAGTATTAATATTGTCCAGATCGACCTCACAGCGGCCCTCAAAGAAGATTAGTCTTTGATTCCTAAAAAAATCCCAAAACCACTGTTTACCGACGTAGATATCGAACCCTAGAAACCATTCTCGACTGCTTAAGTCATTCTTGCGACCCTTAGTCTAATAGAGCAGTCACTGTTTAAGTATTTAGAACAGCAGATATGTAAGTTTAACAGATATTCCAAAACAACCTACCTGCATCCCAGTAGGCGGTTCATTAGTGATCTTGATACTGGACTCCAGGATTCCCTGCGGAATGATATGTGCTGCTGCTGTAGCGGCCGGCTCCGCAGACATGAACAGGCGGAAGTTATCATGGCAGCCGTTCGCGAAGCTCTCCATCTTCTTCTCGAGGCTCGGCAGCCATTTTTTTACTAAGTGAATGTTCTGGAAAAGGAATCTGAATGAAACTACGGAAGTAGGTTTTGGTAAGTTAAATACTTTTTGCATTAGACAATCAAAGTTAGATCGTCATTAGATTACTTGGCAGTTTTTTATGATGGACTTTTTGAGAGGTGAATTCTGCATCAAATCACTGATTTGTGGCGCGATACTATACTACCTTTAAACGGTACCTTGTGCTGATGGTTCCGGAGACGATAGATTGATCTAGCTAAGTTTTATTTTTAGAAAACGTCAAAAACGAAATACTGGTCGATGTACTTAATTATATTCATAATACCAATTGCTCCAAGACCTACTTAAAAAATCTCACATTTCATAAAAACCTTCGAATTTTTTTCACAATATCTCAATCTCACCTGTAACACAACCCAATGTCCATTCTGCAGACCCACATCCATGGCCTGTTCAGCAACAATCTCCTGACCTTGACCCAACGACACATTGTGGAAGTTCCCATTATCTGCTGTGAAGCCCATGATCTTCCCCAAAGCCTCCACGTCCTTCAATGGGTTGACTCCAGGAGACAAGATGAAGAATATTGGCGTTGTGGGACTGGTCTCTTCGAAAGACTTGCTGAACTCCACTGTTCTGTTTTCAACGTATTTTGCTCCCATTTTTTCTTCTATGTATGCTCTGAAGTAGAAACAGTTACCAGTTTTTTAATCATGGCATTTAAAGTGCGATATTACACCAATATGACTGTAATTTTGTACTTACGCTACTGCATAGGTCATTCTGTCTGGTCTCAATGCTCTTAACATACATAGTCTTTGAAGAGCTGGTTTGTTTTTCCATTCCTGAAAATATACATATAAAATTTAACTGCTGATAGTAAATTATTTTGCGTTCGACTGGTTGATAGATATCCCTTAAGGATTCTTTTAAAAGCTGCCAACAAGATAATTAAGTAGTAAGACTCCATACCTGAGGAAACTTCTCCCTTTCAGGACATTCAACTTCCACTATCTTCTTCCATCTCTTAGGCGAAGTCTCAATATCTCTGTCCAAATTCCTGAACTCCTCTTTCCCAGCTAGAGAACAGATACCTCCCCAACTCTGGTTAGATAGGAAGTCCACTGGACTCGTCACATGAGGCTTTATGGGAAACCGGAGAAAGAAATCTAACTCCACTGGTGACACCTCTTCGCTCATTAGAAGCACCTAAAAATATGGCTTATTCGCTTTTCTATACGCCAGCCAGTATGGCTGGTTTAAAGATTTGAAAGATCCTAAACTTTATACTCAGGTCATACGGCTTACAATGTAGAGAGAAATCAAAATATATAGGATGACTGGTAATTAGTGTATCATACTTAAACACGTGATTGTGCTCATGATACCCTACAACTATATTTTCATCTGATGAATTATTGGTGATGATGAGTAAAATAATTAACGACCTCTGTCATAGTACAGTGGTCGTTAATTATTTTACTCATCATCTGGCAATACATATATTATTTGACTTTATTCCATTTCATTTTAATTCTATTTTAATCTATTTCTTACCTGAAACGTCATTTGCGAGGCAAATATAAGTTTGTCGCACTCGAACAGTCCCCTGGAAGTGTACTGGTATACGGAGAAGCTGATGCAGTCGATGAGGTTCTTTATTCGAGGACCGAGTCCTTCTGCAGGCTCGGCGCGAGATATCGCCTTCTGGAATACTACGCTGAATGCCTGGAAGTGGTCTTAGAATGTGAGCATAATAAAAACGATAAAAAATCAATAATGACAATAGTTCTTACTATTATTGAATTAATCAGATAGGAAATCAATAATGGCAATAGTTCTCACTTTTTTACTCACAGAGAATATAAATATTACCTAATTTAGATCAAAATTGCAAATTGAAACAAGGGTTTAATTTCAGAATCAGATGATATTCTGGCAAAAAATAAAAAGGGCTACTCAATTGCCGGTCGGATTATAACAAACATCGGTGAAAAATGTCGATGAAAAAATGAAGAGACAAACTAAAATTATTTTAGTAAATATGTATTATATTTCTTTTTACTTTCTTACCTTCAGAGAGAACTGGTATATAGGATTAATGGTGTTGAGATCGTTCAAGATGAAGTACAATAAGGATGCTCTAGCTGAAGCCGGCCGGTAGAATTCACGAGCCACATCAATCTCTCGTGAAGTTATTTTTGCTTCGGCCACCTAAAACAACGAAAATTTAGTATTGTAGAAGTCAATACTTACGGATACACATAAGGGCTAAATATTTCAACAAAGATGGAGTTTATTGCTTCAAGATTTTAAATACTATCATGATCGTTCACATTAGAACACATTATACACCTAATATTTTACCTTTCAACGACAAAGCGACAGCCGGCTGTCGCGCTGCAATTATCTTTTTATTGTGTCTCGAATCACGTGTGTTCGAAGGTTTAAAAGGGTTCTCAAGAAACCGTTATTATCAATTGATTTTAACTCACCTTTTTCTCAATATCAGCAGCAGTCCTTTTCGTCGTCTCCAAATTCTCTACCAAAGCCGTGTCACCAAGAATATCGTCACCGGCCGAAGACAAACGCGACAGTAGATCATCCTCAAGAGACTTCAACTGAATCTTGAATTGATTCTGCTGTTTCGTTAACTCTGCTTTCAAATCTTCTAGATCTGGTCTTTCTGCTTTCACTACTTCAGCTAGAAGTTGGTCTTCAAGACCATCGCGAGTGACTGTGAAGTTGACTAGAGTTGTTTGAGCTTGCATTTCTGGCTTGTAATGTGGGTTAGCTAGTTTCGTGTGTAGAATCAGTCGGAAGTTTGGACTGTATTCAACTTCCTTGTCACCCATTTTGATTGCTCTGTAAGGAAATGTGTTATATCAGCAACTAAGATCTTGTACTTTTGCTTTGTTTTTTTAAGCTCTAATCTTGAATCAATCGCATTGAAATAATTAAAACTTTAACAAAAGATGGAGGTGAAACCGCGAGGACCTTAATAGTTAAAATTCTTGTTTTGCAAGAAGTAATCCGTAAGATCCAATTTTTGTATTATTTCACAGAATAGCAACCCAGACTACTGGGTACTATTGAACGAATGTTTTTAGCGATACTTGCTGAAGATTTTTGAACAAATCTGGTTAAATCTTACCTTCCTTTTTTAATCAAAGTCCTTCCTAATAATGGATCTAGTACTGGGTCCACAGTCTCACCAATATTTTCAAACAGAACTGTTTCACCCTTGATGATCGCTTTCTCTATGGTATCCAAGTAGCCTCTTTGGCCTAACCTGATCACCCGAAGTTTGTCGCCATACTTCTGTTTAATCCATTTTACTCCTTGCAACTGTGAAAGGTAAATATTCATCAAATTCTTGTTATTATAAAAGGACAGTTTCCAGACCAAAAGTATTCTTCTGGTCTCTGACCAGTGTTGGCATCGTTTTGATCTGGATCTTACCACCAGACAGTACCAAAGAAAGGAGCGGGTTGGGTGGCGTAGGTACCCCGTAGGTGTTTTCATTTTGGCTTTAAAATTATGAAGATTCACTGTACTTTTCATTAATTTTGATATACTTTAAAAATAATCTTAGATGATAACGTATAGCGATGGCAATACTCATAGTTCTGAAAGTTTAAATAAATGAAAATTGCGTGTAATAGAAAATCTGGAATATCACCAACCTGAGGGTCAATCATAAGCGGCCACCGATCAGAGTTAGACAATATGGTGGCATTCTCAGTGCTCATGCGGTCTGAAGGCAGACCTTCGTTCTGCCACATCGCTATCGTCGTGTCGTCGGTTAACATCGTCAGAGGATCCAGTCCTTCTGTTATTGGTATAGGTGGCTAGAAGTAAAAAAGTATACTTAAAGGGTCGAATAGGGAGTTCATGGTCAAATTTTTCAGGATTAATATTGTATATGTATAGTGTAGTGTATAGTATTTTTATTACCTCACCTAACCGCTTCATGAAAAGTTGTCGTCAATTTCGTTTCAAATGGTTTAGTGCTGGTTGAAAATTTCATGAATTGATTACTTTAAATTCAACGATTTATAATTCAACGATAGTAACGAGACAATTCTATGGATCTATAAAATAAACAAACAACAATATATTAATACAAACCTCCAAAGTCTTTAAGAAAACGAGCCAGTTCTTATGCATGAGGTCCAATCTAAACTGTTTAGTGAAACATCCCACGTACGATATGAACGCACAAACTAATAGCACGTCCCCTGGCATTGTTGTACCCTGTTGCATCAGACTGGAAGGCATACACATTATTATAAACGCTGGTCGTCTCATTCACAATATGCTCACCATACCTACATAATAGTCATAAATTAAATAAAAATTTTTAGTCAGTCATGAAAACTGTTTTAAAACAACCGCTCTAATAATATAATCGATGTAAAATGTTGTTATTGGATGTGACGACAGTTTAGTAAAACTTCATGATCTTGGTCTCAAAAATAATAATATCAGTATATTTCTGTGCCACTGTAGAGACAAAGCTAAAGTCACGAGCATTGATCATAACGTCCATACGTATAATCCGATTTGCGTTTTTAAACTTGTATTAATTCTAATTCCAGGTTTCCAGATGTATGTGATATTCATCTTTGTCTTATTAGATAATAAAATCTAATTAAACATACCTAGAAACAGCTTCAGCCCATCTGACATTTTCACTAGCAAGTCCATTGACCAGTCGGTTAGCAAGTTGTATAGTGGCGTTGGTTGCATCTGCTTCCTTCTGACACTTCATCTTTTCTGCAGTCGCCTTCTCGAAGTCTGCTGTGAGCATCGCCAGTTTTTCTTCGAGTGCCTTTAAAGAGAAAATTGTAATATTATTTTAAATTCTACCAAAACTTTTTTGAAGGCCTGAACAAAGTGCAAATATTTCAATCAAATAAAAAAAATACCCAGACGAAATAAAAAAAATAGGTATAGAGTTATTTTGTTCAACAATATTCTGTCAATAATAGTCGGTTTATTCAATACTCGTTTTTGCCCGCGACTTCGTTCACGTGGAATAATAGTTCCCGTTCGCGGGGGATTTCTGGGATGAAAACTATCCTATGTTCTTTCTCGGGTCCCAGACCATATCTGTACCAAATTTCATTCAAATCGGCAGGCGTGAAAGAGAGACAGACAGACAGAGTTACTTTCGTATTTATAATATTAGTATGGAAGTATGGATAATACTAAATTACTTACAGCTACTTTGCATTTGATAGACCTCAATTTTTCAGTAGCCGCAGCTAACTCAGCATTAGCGGCTTGCAAAGCTTTTCTTTTGGGCTCAACATCGCAAAATACTTCATAGAACTTAATGATATTGATCACCCAAGCGCAGAGACCAGCAGCTGCAGCCGATTTTGATCTTATGAACTCTAGAAATAAAGTACAATTCAAATTGGTCACCTGAGCTCAAAGTAATTCCATTTAACATGGCTTTAAGTTTTACCTGGCTCAAATTCAACATCCTTTAAATAAGGTTGAATTGCCTTGATAACATCAGGGTGAATATTTTCTTTGTCGTAATTTATAAGACACTCTAAAAACACGTCTACTTTTGCCATCACCATCTGTAAGCACACGTAAAGTTTGTTATTTCCAACCTTAAACCCAAGGTTGATGGTCCATATTAAGCATAGTTTAACTAACCTTAGCTGACTTCCAACTCCTATCTTTAGGTATCTTTCCACCCGGTGCTAGCAATACCATTACAGCAGCAGTGACATTCGTCACAGCTCCAGGCGGTGAACCGAAAGACTTCAACTCTGTAAGGTTAGCCTTATTCAGAGTGTTCAAAGCTTCTTGGGCAGCTACTAACGCTGGCTCGGCTTTTATTAAATCTTCTTCGCAATCTTTCTGTTTCTTTGATACCTCTTCGGCTATAACTGCTACTTTTTCTTCCTCCTCGTCGGCTATAGGGTAGATTTTAAGAATAGAATGAACGGAAATAAATTACTAAATAAGTCACACATTGTTTTTCATATTGATTGTACTACATGCCCAGTTGAGAACCATCGACCTCATTTTTTTTAATCCACGCATAAATAAATATTTTTTTCATACATGGCCATCTGATCCCAAACTGATATTTATATAATTCATAAATACATACATTATTATAGATAAATTACACCCAGACACAGAACAAACAACCATGCTTTACAAACAAAGTTTGTCCTGGCTGAGAATCAAAACCACGATCTCCAGCTTAGCAGTCAGGGCCCATAAACACAGGACCAACAGGCCCGTCAAATTTAAAAAATCTTACCGAGTGCTTTTTCACTCTGTACTTTCGCAGTCTCTACGCCGACCATCTCGATAAGTTTATCAGCTGCCTCATTCTTCTGATGTAATTCAATTTCTTGCACCGCTAACTTTTCTTTTAATGCGTCCACTTGGCAAGATGTAGAACGAAGCTTTTCTAGACCATTCTCGAGCCTACAAAAGATGTATTAAAAATTATATTTTTCTTTGTTATTTAGGTGAATTTCATACAATTCATCAATCGAGTCCGATGAATCATTTTGGTGCATTACTGCCTATCTTTTTACAGATATAAGTTATAGTATAATATCTCAGAAGGAAGAACATTACAAGCTGATAGGTTTGATTATATGTAGCTATGAAATATAGCTACTATGATTAATAGATGATCTTTCATTTTATCATTTCTTACCTTACAATCTTAGCTCGAAGTTCATCAGTTTTATTATTAACCAGCTTCGCATATAAACTAATCTGTTCAAGGTAACTCTTGGGTGTTGTGTAGTTGTACCGCCTTTCGTTGGCCAGGTATGCTTTCGACATCGTGTTTACAGACGTATGGACGTACGCCATGAACCTCGATATTGAATCTCTAAGGGTTACCTGAAGGTTGAAAAATAGTAAAAAATTAAGCTATCTTCAAAAGCCTCGTTGTTAGTGTTCTTAACATTATATTAAACCTTTGAACGCACGTGATTAAAGACACAATAGAAAGACGATAACAGCGCGACAGCCGGATGCCGCTTGGTCATCAAAAGGTTAATAGGAAATAAAGTCCTTAATTAAAACCATGAAGTCTATGGCAACAGCAAATAAAAGTTGCTTAACAAGTACTTTAATTACGCAAAATTGGCGAAATAAACAGAGAAAAGCTAAGCTAAATAAAGTACGTGATAAGTAACATAATAAATCTTGGCCTAAAAGTCTACAAAGTAAGTAAAGAACTGTTTGAGTTATACATAAAAAAACAACACTGTAAAAATATAATTACCGGCAGGTTTTCCAGTTCCTCCAAGAACCTCATGGCCACTGACACCAAAGCTTCCTGAGGCCACTCATGGAACCAGTTGATGGAAGTACAATTTATCAGAGCGGGGAACTTTCGAGATCTCACTCTGAGAGTGGAACCCACGGGAGAGAAGCAGAGAACCACTTTGAGTTGCTTTCGGACTCTGTCTATGAAGAATTTCCAGCAAGTTTCTCTGGTGTCTGGTAGACCTGCACCTTTAACCTAAAATGATGTATGTCTTGATTTTCACAAACAGTTGAGTATTTTTTGCAGAATTTTGCCCCTAATTGATGACAAAAAAAAAGTATAACTAGTATTCTTAAGAAATTACGCCAAAAACGCAAGGAAAATCCTATATCTTGACTTGATATACTTAGAACTACACCAATCCTGTCTTATTAGTTATGATCGGGCATTTAAAACGAAATATGAACTAATGGGTCAAAATATAGCAACATACGTTAAGAAATAATTTCTAAGGCATGCCGTTTATCGAAGTTGTAAAGAAAGACTATGTGCCGAATACTCACACGTCACTAAATTTTAAGATGCTCTCATATCTGTTGCTGTCTTTGTCACTCAAAGGGATAAAATAAGGACAGCAACAAGTTTAAGAGCGTCTTAAAATTAAATGACGTTTCAGTATTCGGCCATATAATGTATAAAGTTAACAAAATAATAAATAATTATAGCTTTTTAGCGTAGCTCTGAAACCTAAAACATTTACCTCATTCCTCACTCCAGCAATGATATTCTCCATTTCATCATCAGGGAACAAGTCAGCAACTTCGCCTGACGCGAGCAAATCGTTGATAAGGACCAAAAACTGCTCATTTGCAACTTGAGCGTCCGTCATCAAGAACATTATACCCACGTTCTTGAGACCAGTCTTTATATAGAGCTGAGATAACTCGTTCTGAAATAAGTAATAAATGTTTATTTAAAGTTGGTACTTTAGTACAAGCAATGTATGAGTTCGTAATTTACTTATCCATGTTGTATTATTGTCCCATGTTGGGCGCCAAAAATTTTATTGGCGCCCAACATGGGACAATATATTTTAAGGTAAAAAAATTTTTATACAGCTTCAGTTAAAAGTCTATTTAAGCTACATGTTGCCTTACCTTTAAATCAGATACTCCATATCCCTTTTTTAGCTGTATTTGGAAGACTTCTAAACTCGAAATGAAAGCAGCAAGTCGAGAAAGTGACTGTTTGCCTGAACCTCCTACTCCCACGAGTAAAGCGCTACCTCGTGGACTCTCTAGGATACGAGAGATTCTGCAGAAAAAATATACATCCTCAAAATAATTATTAAAGGTTCTAATTCTATAATAACTTGAAAACAAATGCCTGAGTTTTTGAACTTTGAAAACTTTTTGAAAATTGACTTTTTTTGTTTCATTGGCACGATAATGTAAGGACTTTGATCGGTAAGAGGTAATGTTTTAAAATACAAGTCCGAACACAAAATAAACTAACACTGTCAAAATAAACTAACACTGTCAATAACCGATATTCTACAATATTTATATTTGACTTAAATGCAAACAAAGTTACGGATGAATTTATAAATTCATCATTGGACGCAAATAATCAAATTCAAACAACTAAGTTTTTAGATGCAAATGAATACTAATACAAAATAAATACCTGCAAATATGCATCATAGCGTCTTCAAATAACACCAAATTCATGGCAGCGATGAGATCGTTGTAACTGGCCATGGCTTCAGTAAGCAGTTTGTTCAGTTGTTCCCAGTTCAGGATGGGCATGTACTTCGGTTCACCAATACCACCCGCAAAGTGACAGTAGATGTTAGGACGCTCGAATACTACGCCCTCGTCAATTTCCTAAGAATTGAAGGAGATTATTTCAATTTTTTCATTCTTAAATAGGGTAACTGTCTAACTGAAAATTAGTGATCAATACTCGAACACATTCAACAATATGTATTTCCAAAAAAAAACTTATATTTCTTTATGCTCTCTGAAGTAGGTCAAGCGCTTCATTAAAGTGTATTAGATTACGAACGTTCATTTTGTTTAAATCTTCGAACACTCGTGATTTGCGACACAATAAACTGACAATAGCAGCACGACAGCCGACTGTCGCTTGGTGGACTAAAAGTTAATAAGCCAGAGAAAAAGGATAAGTTACCTCAAAATTCTTCTTGCAAAGATCAACTTGAACTTTAAGAAAAGCATCGATGTCTTTTTCTTCAGTTAGTTTGTCGCCATACACTCGACTGGTTTCATGGAGCCACAACCGAAGTATGTCTGATACATTTTCTATGCATTCATTTGTACTGAACAAGAATCCCTGGAAATTATTAGATTATTATTTTCCAAACATTTCTTTTAGTACGTTAGAGAGGTTGAATAGGAGATGTAAATTACCTGGAAAACATTTGACAAATCTCTCAAGTTGAATATGTAGTGAAATTTGATCGCAGTAGGCAAAAATACTTGAGAAACTTTGTTATGAAGAGTTATTGTTGCCATCACAACATTCGCTAAAATAATGAATAATCCGTTATCAATTACTATTATCAAATATAAATATAATTAGAATTGTCTAAAAAAGATAGCTAATTTTACTTACTTGACAATTTTGCAATTAGTGGATTAATCCTGAGCTCCGGGTTAGCTAGATGCTGACTCAAGATCGAATGATAGATATTATTCAAAGCCTCACTGTTAGGGAAACTGATGGCAAACACACAGAAATGTCTCTGTAACCTCGGGTTTATAGTGAAACTGCCTGAAGTGGGGTTCATACAAGACACGTATTGTGTATTATGAATGTCCTTCAAAGAAAGCTTGGTACGATCGTACCAATGACCATAGTCCATATGTTGTCGAATGATCGTGTGAGGTTGGACGGTACCGTAAGCATCTACTTCAGGCATATTCATGTCATCAATGAAGTAAATAAGAGTTTTGTTCCCAGGTGGCCCGTAGTTACGACCAGCTTTTTTCTCTAGCGGTTTTTCTAAGATTTTCTGCAGCATCTCTGATGAGGTGTAGAAGTTAAAAGGTACAGACTGTATGGCGTAGGCTTCTGATAAGCTGTAACGAAGTATAAATAAAACAAATGATGAAGAAAGCCATAATAATAAATCGTTTCACTAGATGCGATATTTCACAAGACACCAAAAATATTCGTTTTTTTTTTATTTATTTACATAGTGCTAGATCATATTTACCCTTGTAACTTTTCGTTGACTAAAACCGTTTTGCCAGAGCCAGCACTTCCCACTAACATCACGGGGTGCTTGTTCTTCATCAGCAGATCTAGGAAGAATCTGACCCTTATTGTCTCAGCTGTGGGTACTAGCACAGCCTGAAAATAACATTATATTTACAAAAAAAAAGAATACTCTCCAAAAATCTTGTAATAGTACAAACAATAAATTATTTGTAGACGTAGTATCACCTGTAAGGGTACATCAGAGTCCAACTCAAACTTAGGTATTTTCTCAGTCCAAGGTGTAAACTGCTTTGTATCGTGATCTATGTAATAATCAAACACGGTTCCTCCAGGAGGGAATTTGATGTTCTTAAACTCATTGTTCCACCATTTTGAAAATTCTACAAATTGATATTTGTAATTTTAATTAAAATTTAAACAATGATCAATAAAAAGTCTTGCAATAATCAACTACTATCTACATTGGCAATAAAGGATTGATATGACGAGTACAAACCCTCATAATAATGATCAATGGTCCAAACAAATGCACACCTAATAATGAATTTAGTTTAACAAATACAAACTCACCAATCCTATAATCAACGCTGCCCTCATGAAACATAGCTGATCCAAAAGCCCAAACACAAGCGAACACAAAGAATATATCATGCCACTCCTTAGGACAGTCCGCCGGCGTATTCTCCGGTACAAACAGACAGTTTAACAAATGACATAGCATGTGGACATGAGCCATGTCTACAATAGGAGTTATCTTCTTAAAGCGAGTCCTCACTGTCTCTAAGCACGATGGAATGTACTTGTCAAAGAGTACAACTAAGTTTGATTTTTCTGCTGGTATCTTTCTTGTTTCAACCCAGCTGGTCACATATCTGAAACAGTATTGCCATAAAACCATGCCAAGGAACGCTAAACTTTACTTGTATTTTTAAGTTCTAAATAAACCCAAATAAAAAAGTAATCAATTTACTTACGGATTCCAACCTAAATCCTGAGAATTAATATACAAAATACCCGCTCTGGAAACTGTAGCTGGAGTAGCAGTACGCAAATTAGAAATCTCGAACATCAACCTCATAACCGGAGTCAGAGCTATACGTTCGTTACTAGCCAACGTCAAAATCTTGTTATCGTCCATTACAGTGTTCAAGGATTCAATCCACATCGGATCTATATCACCATCCAGCACAATCCACTTTGGATTGTCTCCGGGTAAGTTCGCTTGATCTCTCATTATGACGGATAATAAACCATCCTTCCATTCCCTAGTAGCTGGGTTTATAATACCAAACAGTTCATCATTAGTCACTGCTTTAGGATTCAAATCATTAAATATAGGTTTCTTTCTAACATTCTGATAGGTTTTAAATAGTGTTTTCCATACTTGAGTCTTCCCAGTTCCTGCGTTACCCACTATAAAGACAGAATGTCGGACTTCTAGCAACTCTTCTAATTGAACTACTTTTAGGATGAAATTGTCTTCTGGTTGTAAAGACAGATCCATTGCTGCTTGTTTGACTGTTCTTTCAAATTCTAAGTCTCGTTTCCTTGGCACTTCTAGAGCGGGAAACAAGTCACCAATAAGTCCCATGAATACTGGCATATCGTCTGTTACTATCTTTGGTATGTTAAAATCTCGGAGAGTTCGCATAAGTACTTCTTCCTCTGGCCTACCTGGATCACCTCTCTAAGTAAATAAAAGATAAGTGATTTAGAATAAATAATCGGTAATGGAACCTCTGATAAAAGTGATTACTATATGAATTTATTACTTTTTTACCTTTAAAGACCCAGCAACAACAAGTACAGACTTAATGGCTCTCAAACCCCAATCATAATGGTCCTGCTTTGATAACAGCTCTTTGCAAAGAGTATACAGCGTAATAAACTTCCTAGCCAATATCTTAGCTTCCTGAAACCCTTCAGCAACCAACATGATTTCACAAATCAGCTCAAAGTCAGGTACCACCATAGCACATGGTCTGAATAGAGCTTTTAGATTCTCGGGCAGTTCGGTACGACCGGCATAACCTGGGTTCATAGTGATGAAGATACCGACTGATGGTGTTAAGGATATTATTTCTCCCATGAAGTTGAATTTTTCTTTCTTGTCTCTGAAGATAGGCCAAAATTTATTCGGTTAATTTATTATGACAAAGATGCTATAGTTATTAAGTGTTTTTTTTTTAATAATATGAACTATTAATGGAGTTACGATAAATGTGTTGACATTTTACCTGATAGCATCTTGAACAGACTTTACTTGTACAGCAACGACAGACAACACCTCAACAGAGATTCGGTTGAACTCATCAAAGCATCCCCAAGCGCCCGTCTGAGCTAGCCCTTTGTAAATGTTACCGCAAGACTGCACAAAGTAACACAATTTATTACATTACTATATCAAAATAGGAGCTTTCATTTATATAGCCACAGAAAATACAGGAGAACGGTAATGCTTTGTTAGTGAATGACCTGATTGGGACTTCGTTAGACAGTTTAGGCATAAAGCGGTCATTCAAAGTTAATGTAACTTTTGTTCGTTTTGGCACAGTTTCTTATTAAGGAATGTTTTGAGTCACAATCAGGTGTCCCTATACAAAGAAGGATTTGAATACGAAACACGTTATTGTCGACAAAAGGTAGGCTTTCATTTTGTTATTTTATAATTTTGAGTAACTAGTAGCTTTGAACTAGCATAAATGCGCTAACAATAATGCTATGTTAATTTGTTAAATAGTATTCTTATCATTAGTTTATTTTTTACCTGATAGTCCATCTGTTCAGAACAGTTGAAGACGTACACCATAATTCCTAGAGCTCTGCCCAAATCTTTAGTAGTCTCGGTTTTACCGGTACCAGCCGGGCCGGCGGGACCACCGCCCATAATCAGATGTAAGGACTGTAGATAAATAATAATCTATTGGCATCCAACAATATAGAACTGCATAATATATACCACAAAATATTTGTTGTTGGTACGGAGAGCGAACCGTAAACGGTCTCGTTGTAACAAAATGCATTTCAACAAGTATATTAAAAATTAAAGTTAATTACGCTACGTTAAGTTAAATATCAATCTACCAGCATTTTTCATCAGTAACAGTACCCCAAGAACAGTACTTATTTTCTGTATGATTATTATTTTATAAAATTCTTTTCTGCACCTCTAACAAAGTGCATGAAAAATTATTCTGATCGTTTGAGAAGTTAAAACGTGCGGCTGGTTTGTTTTTTACACGTAACAAACAAACCAGCCTTCACTTGCATAAATTAGAAAATTAGTTACAATTTCACCTGTGTCAGTGTGATGTAGCATCGATCAGTCAAAGGCGTGATGACCAGCCTCGGAGTGTTGCCCAAGTACTCGTAACTGTAGGTGAACTGAGCGTCGCAGATATTCGCGAAACAATGATACTCCTTTTCGCCCCATCTAGGAACATAACCTATTTTAAACCTTCGACAACACACGTGATTCGAGACACAATAGAAAGACAATAGCACCCCGACAGTCGGCTGTCGCTTGGTCGTTGAGAGGTTAAGACCAAACATAGCTCTCTACTAGGTGTATTTTTGATCCTGCACGACCCGCTAGGAGATGATTCTACCCATGAAAACAAACACTTTTAAAAAATATCAGCTGTTCCATACATTACGGTCGGAGGGCATTGGACTTTTGTTAGGAACAGCTGATATTTTTTTCGCAATTTCAGAGTTCGTTCCATAATAAAAATTGTTTGTTTTCATGGGTAGAATCATCTCCTAACAGGTTGTGCAAGTCCAAAAATACACTTTGTATCAGATAAGTAGTAATGTTTTATTGTAATACAGTATCGCATTGGGTATGTAAATATATTGTATGTTAAATAAAAAAATAAATCCAGTACTTCTTCAAAATCGGAAGACAGACATTAAATTATGAGCGTAATAGATAGTTGTAAAACCTTGTTCCTAATTGGTTCTAAACAAGAATTAATGCTAGATGTGATGAATGATAGTAATTAATGTTGCAGTTTTCACTTCTAGCTAACATTGTAAAACTATGCGTGAGCGCTGTACGTAAGAACAGAACACAACCATTAAGTGTTAATTTCTCAAAATATTTACGTTTCTTAAAACGAAACTGAAAAGAGATTTTGTAGTCGTAATTTTTTTTTTTTGTATTATTGCATAACCTTTTACGAAACAGATGGAGACTGAGAGAAAGACAGAGTTCTTTTTTTACTAACTTTATCGTTATTTTTAACCGACTTCAAAAAGGAGGAGGTTCTCATTTCGTCTGTATGTTTTTTTTTTGTATTTTTGTTACGCGATATCTCCGTCAATTGTAAACGGATTTTGATGGTTCTTTTTTTGTTTGATAAGTCATGATTCAGGTGTGGTCCCATATACATTTTGTGGCGATCGGTTCAGTGCTTCACGAAAAATTCACCAAGAACAAAAAAAAATTACGACATATTCATAGACGATGTGTGCTTTTTCATCAAGTTTCTATTTTCTTTTTAAAAGATTGTAAGTAGTTTTATTTTGAAAATAAATTACTTTGAAAGATACTATTCACAGTCAAACATTGGGAGTCCACACGAAAAAGTAATAAATAAAAAACCTTTTTCAAAAAAATAATAACCGCCTTCAAAAACTAAAAACCCAAAAAAACTAAAATTTTGGAAGTCAGTTATTATTTTTTTGAAAAAAGTTTTTTATATCTGTTATTAATTAGTGTAAAAAGGAATGAAAGTGTATCAATCTGAGAGAAAAGCATGTTAAAAAAAGTGCAAATGAATCAACAATATCTCACGCACCTGTGTCTCAGTTGAGACTGCCACATGAACGCCGACCCCGCCTCCACCTTCGCTTGAATCATCTTACTGACAACATCTCTTGAATGCACATCTATGGTACAAATCGTCATGATCTTCTGTCTGTCTTGTTTCGTCAACTCTCCTATTAGTAGAGAAATCAACGTACTAAGCTGTGACAACTGCTTCTTATAATAATCCTTTAAAGCATTGTCGTATCCCTCTTCTAGTCTCGCAAAAGCCATGTTCACTTCAGTGGTCCACCAGATTTGGGAGCCGCATAACGCTACTTGGGCCATAAAATCAAACAGCCATTGTTCCCTTGGCTTCTCTTCGTAAGATACCATTGATTCTCCAAAATAGTGTCGGATGGTAGACCTCATCATGTCTTGGAGTCTGTTAAGCCAGATTTCGACCTGAAGTAAAATATGCACGAGGTATAACATACTCTGATCATCTTTAAAAAAAAGTTTTAAAACCTGACCTTGAATGGACTGCATAAAGTCCATTCAAGGTCAGGTTTTAAAACACTGGCGGCGTGGATACTATCAATCAATTGACATACATTTTTATGGCAATAGGATGTAGTGACGTCATTTTCCCACACAGTTGACTAACTATTTATTGATTTTGATTAGGTACCAAATCTTTAGAAATGTTTGTTACATTGCCAATGTGAAAAGTTATCGCAAATGCGCAGTATGATTTTAATCACACATACACAGTCTTCCATATTAGCATTGATTTTAGTAAAACACTTACAGGTCCGGTACAATCGCAAGTTCCATGAAACGGAACAAGTTCTCCGTCTTTAGCTATCATTCCTGACGCAACCTTCTCTCCTGGTTGTTGATCATCTATGAATTTTAGCTTTGCAATCGAATCAAAAAGCTTTGTTAGATGTCTGGAAACATCAATTTATTTATTTATTTATTTAAAAAACTTTATGCACATGTACAAAAACAATGCACAACGCAATTTCATATTCAACGACTTTTAGAAAACTAGCAATATATCAACTAAGTTTAAATGACAGTAATTTAATTTTATCTTTCAAACTAGATAGTCTACCTGATAACCAAATCAGCTTGATTCCCGTTTGACAGGATATCCAGCAAATCCGCAGAGGATACAAAATAGAACCTTGGGAACGCCAATCTTTTCGTTTCCAAATACTCAGCTAAAGCCTTCTCGCAAATAATAAGATCTTTTTGTATACTGTCGAGATGCTCTACTAAGCCTTCTTTATTTGTACCTTTTACCACATTTGGAGTTTTGGCCATTTCAGTTGATAATATCTGGAAAATGACAAATGCATTTAAATGCGTACCTACTTCATGTTTTGAAGATCAACTAATACCATCAAATTCTGCTTGATAATCTTCGCATTTGTCTGCATTTACCTTAAATTCAGCATCAATCCTATCGAATCTAGCTGAATCTTCAGGCAGCTGTTTCCTGATATCCTCTGAACTCATAAAGATGCTCTCCAAATGTGTCCACGTCCTCTGCACTTCAAACCACACTGTGATCACTTGGTCTGCTATGGACAACTTTTGTTGCCATCCTGACACTTCTTCCAAGAAATATGCTATGAATTTTGATGTTATTAAGTTTTGCAGTTGTACCTAAAAATGAGCATTAGTTTTTGAAACAAAAGCTTCAAAGCTTAGCAACTTTTCTTATGATAGTCAATATGTCAAGTTACCTGATTTTCCTCTAAGGTCTCAATAAGTTCTTCACTAGCCCTTAACAATGTACACTGTGTACGTGTATGCACCTCTTGTTCAAACTCCAAATGACTCCACGTAGTATGCAAATCTTTCAGTACCTTCTCCATTGACATTTCTTTTACAGCTTTGTCTACAATATTCTTCACCTCTTCCTCGCATTCATGCAAGTTCAGAGCAAGTAAATCTGCTAGCGTTGTGTTTAGATCCATTACGATTCTTACCTGTTTTATTTAAAAAATATTAAAAGAACAATCTCAAACGCCTCAAATAATGAATCTTTTTTACAATTTACATTATAAATAAAGTATCTATTAACTTGTAAGTTTACGAAGTTTTAAATAGTTATTATGCCAATGTTTAAAAACGTGTTACTTACGTAAGTGTGAATTTCTTGAAGACCGGAATTAAATATTTAATTTATGTGAAATACAAACTAACAAAGACTCATAGCCGCTAACACGAAGCAGTGTATTAGGATATTTAAAAAAGTGACAACGTTGGTTGTAACGAAGTAAATATTGATAATAATATTATAAACGATACTTATATATACTTATAATACACGAAAAATTATATGTACACTATACACACCGCGGCATTGTCATACTTACAGTGAGTTCACGTGGTAATGCTGCTAAGCTCTGTGAATCACAAACATATTTACATTCGCATAACAATATTCATTCAATGCATACTTCAAACGTTGATATTGTATGATACAAAACTCAGGCAATAATAAACTGTACAGTTTAGTGAATATTTCATCCAAAGCAAATGCATGCCGCGTCAAACGAAGAGTTACCATCATCATTTTATACTAACTTAGTATTAACAAAAATTTTGTTTTCACTTTCATAAAACACCACAAAATATGCTAAAACATTGACTATTCATACAAATTCTAGTTAAAAATATTACCGACAAATGATATGGTAACTCTAAACGACCATGCAAAATGCATAAGTTAAAAATTCCAAACCCGCTGCTGATTCACAATCCTGATCACGAAGGTGCTAACACAACATTCAAATTTTATTTACACTTTATTTAATTTATATACAATTTAGTTTATTATTTTATTTAGCCCGAATGTTACAAAGTTCACCTTGGTTGTACTCATGAGCTGGTCCCAATGTCTTTCCCTTATTGCTGGGTTTTGGAGTTCTCCTACCGCTCGTAATGATGTGAGCATATTCTTTACTGTTGCTTCCAAGGTTATGTATGTGTCCCAACTAAAAATGGTAATATTAAGTTATTTTCCTACAACATTTCTTTAAAGATTCATAGATCGTGGCTTCTAATCTTACCTTCTCATTTCCTTGTCCAACAATCTGATCTCTTTGGCAAACTTCTTACATTCAATGTCCATATTTTCAACGTCAATTTTTCGCCATGGTGTGGTTTTCCAATCCTCTATGCTCGTTCTCACTATGTACACGTAATCCCAAAGTTGCTACAATTTTAGAATACTGTTATTGGTTTTGCCGCCCAATCCGTCATAATCTTTCTCCATTTGAAAATTTGCCGTACTAAATAAACTAACAGATCAAATATTAAAAAGCTGTGACTTTAATATTATAAATAGATACAACTATTTTATATATTTGAATAGATTATATATAGATATATCGAAGAATACCACCTTTATATTTTTCCTTACCTTCAACATTCTCAATTCCTTTCTGCATTGCTTCAGAAGCTTGAACTCTGGCACATTTACTTCAAACAAGGACCCTGACTGCTGTATTCCTCTCATCTCTTCTTCCAGAAACAGAAGTTCATAGTCCACTCTCGACATAACTTCGTAAGGATCGTCGCAGTCATATTTGAAGAACTGTAAAAAATATTCTTAATAAATGAAGAATGAATCTTAAGAAGTAATCATAATTATTTTGTACTGTTTGAAGTGAGAGTCATAGTTTTTGGTTTCTTCACCTTAGCCTTTTACTAACTTTGTTAGTTTGGCCTCTAGTCTACCCATAACCCATTTAATGGTAACACGATATCTCTTCATAAGACTGATGTTGGATAAAGTGACTTGAATAGACTTTCTGTCTTGAAGCTAACCGGGACCACAGAGTTTTCGTGTTTTCGAGGCACTCGATGCCAACGATGTAGAATTAAAAAAGTCACACTAGTCACAAAGTCATCACGATCTAATCTTTAAGTAATACGTTTTCAATGAAACCCCACAATATTTCCCCTTCTTTTGTCAGTATTAAAAGACTAAATGCAAAGGTGTAAAGAACATTTAAATTGACTATCTTACTTCATATCTTTTAAACACTTCTCTGTAGTAAGTGACATGGCTATCGAAAGTAGATATCTTCTTCCTTATTCCGGATACTTCTGCCTGTTGTAATGGTGCTACTTGCTGTTTCACAGTTAACGCTAACTTCTTCGTTGCCTGCCATTGTTCAGGCAGTTCCTACAAAAGAGTACGTGTAATGTAAATCTAGAACTAAATGGATATTAAGTCTTTTATTTCTATCAACCAATTAATAATTAAGATTAATTGAACTTCTGTTATGACTAGGAATAATCAAGATGTTTAGGTTCTCTTTTGGTATTATGTTGATAGTGGAAAGTAAAAACAAATGAATCGCCACTATCTTAGAAAATTAGTAGCAATTAGCAATACAATTTGATACAATACAGTTTGGGTTTTGTTTGTGATTATAAAACGTCTGTTTTGACCAAAATAGTGTTTTATTTGTGTTTCCTCCATAATGAATAGGTTACGATTAGTGTCAGATTTACCTGGAGCAATACGTTGACTTCTTCAGGTATATCCATGTCATAGAACTTCAGTAGTTCAATGGTTTCTGTCAGTGGCTGAAACATATCATCTGTTGTAACCGTTCGGTCTTTGACGTTCATCAGATACCCCATTATTCTGACTAGAGCTTCGTAGTCGCCTTCCGGTACTGGTTGAAGTAAGCCTGAAGGACATTCATTTATTAAGAAAGTTTTTTTATAATTAATGATAGAAAATAGAAAATATGTACACAAACAATACACCGATTTTTAACGATGATCAAGTTAATTAATTAACGGTAGGCATTTAGGCATCCTAGACTAGGCTAACAAAAAATTAATACAAACTAGCAGTTTAGTTATAAATTTACGAAAGATTAGACAATTATAATAATAATATTAGTCCGACACTCTCCTGTGGCAGGCAAAAGGCCTCTTCTCATACTGAGAAGGGAGCATTGATCATCACACTTGCTCAAGATGGATTGACAATTTCGGCCTTTCATTTATGATCAGAAAACATAAATAAAAAAAAAATATCATACTCTCAGTTATATCAACAACAAATGTTACCTTCATCAGCGTCTCGTATAAAGTTGCCCAAGTCACTGAGACTGCACGTCACCTTGTTGACCAGATGCTCCTTGTACATGTTACCCCATTTCCTCACTGTGTTGAGCAAAGCTTGCCTGAATGGCCGGATATCCACCTATTATTTTAAGACAGTACTATAAACTCTTCAATTTTAATTGCTCATCAAGTATATTGATTGTGAAATTTTAAGATGCATCCTCATTGAGAACATTCGCATATAATGTAATAATTCCAGACTTCAATACAATACAATTCAATTTTCAAAATGAAATCACAGTACTGCTTAATTCAGTGACGCACATAATTTGTTTAGCCATCTTCACTCACTAATCCAAGGATCTGACTAAACTGTTACTTATATTACAAGCAAATCCTCCCGAAGGCCTTTAGATTTTCTACACTTACCTGAAACCAGTTACTAAAGATTTTGTACGGCTGCATATCCTCTATTTCCATGAATAAATTTTCAAAATGATCAATTTGCTCTCTAAAACCTTCCATTTTAGGTTCACAAGGTACCGGGCCCTCTCCTTCTACTTTATCTTTTTCATCTAATGCAAGCTTGTCTACTTCATCTGGGGTTAGTATTCTACCATAAGTAAGGAATATTTCCATTACAGCGTCTCTTTCTTCAAGCCATAAATAGGAATAGTTCTCAAATGTTTTGCAAAACTCATTTGCATCTTCGATTACCTGAAAAAAAAAGAAGCAAACATTTTACTAAGTTTTTATTAATTTATACATGTAATTCCAAAAATTTTAATATTAAAGTTTCCATGTTATTACAGTATAAATAGTGTAAGTTTTTCATCACCATAATTTACCTTTTCAATACCGTTTAGAATTTCCTCTTTCATCTCTTGAACATCATCACTTTCAATTATTTCTTTTTCATACGTTTGTCCTTTCTGTTGATAGATCCGTTCAACCAGCGTAGCCATGTTCATTACATCATCTATTAGACCTTTTATCAACGCTGTGAATCCTTTCTCATCGTTTGGATCTAAACTTGGAGCGAATACAATGTCTGGGTCTAGCAGCTCCATCTGAGCTTCAAATAGAGGAGCCAATTTGTTATTAGGGTTCATGTGTTCTGTTATATAGCCGAGACTGAAATTTAAAAAAAAAAGAAGTAACCTCTGATCATACTAAAACCCGCGCTGAATTTCGTGAGTTTGATTTTCAGATGTAACGAATATTAGTACTGTCTAACAGGTTCGCGGTCAGTAGAGTTTTATTTGTGAGTTTATATTTTTTACGCATTATCGATACAAGAGAAAATTCCATTTTAAGGGGAATCTTTTAAAAATAATCAAAAGTTTTTTACCTGCAAGCAATGGTCTTAAACAGTGCTTCTTCTAACAGCACATCAATAAATGCGACATAGTTCATCCAGATATCACTATTTTGGTTATCTTGCATGTTAAACAGCTGCATATTTTCATTCAACAATTCATTGATTCGATTAGCAGTAGTCACTATATCGCTATAACGTTTGGCTTTCTTGTCTGGCCGATCTTCTAAGTTCATCAATGTATCCTGTAGGTAAAAAAAAACCAGATAACTGCACGTTTTCTCAAAAAAGTCGTTTAAAAAGTAGTTTTAAATGAGCATCGCTTACCTTCTTTCCCTCCTTTCTTTCAAACAACGGCTGCAATGACCAGTCTTTCATAGTTTCTTTGATTTCAATTAAGTTGTCCTGTATTTTCGACATCCTCTCAAACAGGTTTCCAACCAATCTATGTAGTTCTTGCAAATAATTCCATAGATCTGAATCCGAACATTCAAAATTACTAACTTAATCTACACCTTAAGAAATCGTACAGAATCAACTGTATGACTAAAAAAACTATTAAAAAAAAAACTTTATATTAAAGACGTTACCATCAGAATTCCAATTCAATTTATTCTGTGCCATTTCAATCCTTTGATCAATCGCCTTTATTTCATCTTCTACTAAATCAAACTCCACTTTCTGACTGTTCTTCCTAATCTGGTTGTACCAATCTATTGTTATGCCCAAATTGATTCTGTATTGTCTATATGTTTCTTGCTTCTCGAATATAGCTAAGCCTTCAGGCGGTAGTAACTCCTTATATTCTTCGTTTGACCGTAGGTGATGAACTTCCTTGAGTACGTCTAGGAGCTGAAGAGAAACATAGATGAGGTTTTATTCGTTGAAGCCGTATGTTATTATATGACAACAAACTAACGCATGCGACAAAAGCTCATGTAATGCTTGAATACGCCAAAGACAACCTACAGCTAAAAATTAGTATCGCTGTATGTCTGATGCTATCAAAGTTTACAAGTTTGGAACTAACCATTGGATGGAAATTCAACACCAAATCGCAACCCTGTCGCGCTAGAATCATATTTTTAGTTGTCTCTTCAACGGTCTTCGCCACAGTTAAAGTCCATTCGTTGAAATATTTCTTCTTGAAAGCATTTATTTTTTCAATTAATTCTTCATGTCTTATGAAAATTTTCTTCGCTTCTTCCGTACCCTTTATCCTGATTTGTGAAAAAGAACCATCAAATGTGCACATCTTAAATCATACAATTCAAGTACTTAAAAAGCAATGAATGTGAGACATTCTTTTAAACTGAAGGAACAGTGAACTAACTATGGAGGCAATAACGATGAACAAAGTCTACTAAATCCAGAAACATTAAACCTTAGAAGATGGAATATTGAAAAGAGTATGGATGAGTGTAAGCCAGATAATCAGCTTTCGCAATTTGCCCCACCCAGGCTGACTTACGGGTGCGGCAAATTGCGAAAGCTAGCTATAGGCTTGGTTATCCTCGCAGCTAGCGTGCTCATGAACAGAAGACCGCCTGCGACGGGAGGCAGGTACGCGTCCACCTCCATCATGCCGTACTTCTCCAAGCGGTTGCTTTGTTCAACGAACAGTTCCTGAAATATAGTCTTAGTTGCACCCAACTTCAACTTTTTGTCAATATTACACTCTCTACAGAAGATAACACACACAATACAACAAGGCGAAACGGACTTACTTCGCAAGTGTTAATTTCTTCTTCGAGCATTACAATGATCTCGACGTACTTTGCAGTGAATTCATTTCTAATTAATGGGCGATCCAAGACCGACCCAACAACATCGA
Source organism: Athetis lepigone (assembly GCA_033675125.1). Taxonomy (NCBI): domain Eukaryota; kingdom Metazoa; phylum Arthropoda; class Insecta; order Lepidoptera; family Noctuidae; genus Athetis; species Athetis lepigone. The sequence goes on from CM066232.1 coordinate 18,826,959, forward strand.
TCAGCTGAAACCGATAAAATTAACTAATTTTAATATTCGTGCAATTACTCGAGTTATTGTGTACTTAATTGAGTTTTCTTGTATAATCTGATACAGTCATGCAATCGTATTACCTTGAAAATAGATTCTAATGTCGTGCAATTATCGAACGATTCAACCAAAACGGTTGAAAGTTTAAGATCCAAATCGATTATGTTCTCTTGGAAGTCTTTGAAGTCAACGTTGAATGTATCATCGTCTGGATCTAGGACGTCATAGGATTTAGAGGCAAAGCCAGTGAAGTAAGCATCAAATTCCCCTGATATCTCTCTTATTTGGCCACCGAGGACTCTGCCCTTCATTCCACCAATCTCTATTTTCTCCAATTTTTGGAATTCCAGAACTGTTTTGAAGAACCACTGTATGGTGTTGAGCCTATCCAAGAACCTATTGAGTCTCTCAAACACAACGTTGGGGTGAAATGTCCAGGGGATCACTCGTCTATCTACGAAGTATTTACCCAGGTTCTCTTTAAAATATTCGAAGGTAGCTTTAAACTTCTTCATTATGTCTATCGTGAGTTGAATTCGTTGTGTCGCTTCATCTATGTCGCTATGAAACAATGTTGTAGGATCGAGGCATTTCTTTGCCTAGAATGGAGAAAAGAAATGTTTTATTATAATTCATGTATTTTATGTTCTCTAATACCAAACAAACTTTTATTTGTCAAGGACATTAGAGGCATCTATTACTGTTTTGCTACTATATATCTGTATTATTTCGACTTCTGTAGATTCGTGCAGCTATCTTAAATATTTGTCTCCAATGTCAACGGCACAATAAAATCGCAATGTTATATAAGTTACTCCGCGTGTTTGGTACCTTCGTGATAAGTCGCTAGATCATAAATTGTGAATTTATTAACTCTCTGTCTAACTTTTCGTTGTTTGTGAACATTCCAAATAAATTATTCATAGATTTTGCTATAAAATATCTAGTAATATTATAAGAATATCGCGAACCGGTACTGTTTATATTAAACTTAGTATCTACTAATTATATCTGGAACATAATGTCGACCAATAAGGCTGTAACGCAATCTTAGCTACCGTATGTAACTTCGAACATGTGACCGTTTAAATATTGAGCAAGTTTTAGCATTAGAATTCTATTCAGTCTGATTGATATGAATTCAATTATACAAGAACATTAAGTTTATGTGTGCAAAACATTACTCTACTAATTATACTGAGTATCCTGACTTTCTAACTTTATTACCTAGGTATATCCTATTACTTAATGAACACTGACAAGCAGTTAAGCATTAATTGCAATGGCACATTTATATCAACCTGAATATGAACGACTAGGATATACGGCCAATCATGCATTGTGGTAACTGAGCATGATGGCAAGTGGTTTAGTTCACATGCGAACACATATCAGGGGGTTTAACAGGCGCACTAATTAGAAACGTGATTACAAATTTGTAAAATATGTAAATTTAGACATCACCTCTCAACTCTTACATTGTAACGATCTTTGATAACACACAGACTTCAAATTGTAAATATCCATTAATAAGTACATGTTAATTGTCCTCAAACAAATGTAATCATGGGTTGGCTTGTATTAGCAGATATAAGATCATTAAAGGTACCTATGTGGAACATGAAGATCCATACTAATGGGCACGCCGTTATAGCGGCGGTAAGACCCCTCTTTGAGGAGTGGCTGGAGAGGCGTCATGGCACTCTCACGTTTCGCTTGACACAGGTCCTCACCGGACATGGTCAGTTCGGGAGGTTCCTGTGTCGGATTCGGGCGGAAGCGACGCCTGGGTGTCACCACTGCAGCAACGGTCGCCTGGAGGACACGGTCGAGCACACGGTGGAGGTGTGCCGCGCATGGGCGGACCATCGACGTGTCCTCGTAGAGGCGATCGGCGGCGGTGACCTCTCGCGCCCGGCGCTGGTTCAGGCCATGCTTCGGGGCGAGACGGAATGGGATGCCGTCGCCTCCTTCTGCGAAGCAGTTATGCTAGTGAAGGAAGCGGCGGCGCGCGAGAGGCAACAACGAGCCTCTCGCCCCGGACTAAGACCCAGGCGAAGACGTCGAGAGTCGCAAGACGACTACCGGCCACCGTAGGCGCGGTTCTGCGGATGGCGAGCGATGGGTAGCTCGCCGCCCGGCTAGGACCAGGACCGCGTAGACGGCGTGTTTTGTTCCACGCGCGCCTCAAAGAGAAGGAGTCAGCACAGGAAGGGGCCCAACAGGGCCAACGCCTGCCGGGGTTGCACTCACCAAAAAAAAAATTAAAAAAAAAATAAAAAAAAAAAGATCCATACCTACTAATATTATAAATGGGAAAGTGTGTCTGTCTGTCTGTCTGTCTGTCTGTTTGTCTTTCTTTCACGGCAAAACGGAGCGACGAATTGACGTGATTTTTTAAGTGGAGATAGTTGAAGAGATGGAGAGTAACATAGGCTAATTTTTGTCTCTTTTTAACGAGAGCGACGCCGCGGGCAAAAGCTAGTCTTTTTATATAGTGAAGAAAGCCGTGCGACTTAAAAAAGCACAGACAATATTTAAATCTACAAAGTACTTACCTGATAAATCAGCAAGTTAGATATCTGTCTCAACAGCACAATGAGTTTAGACGAATTGCAGTAATACTTGGAGTCTCTCCAGATCATACAGATGACGTGGAACAGAGGTCGGAACAATGGCTGACACTCCATGAAGTCTATCTCTTCTAAACCCTGGAAATGCTTCTCTAATGTCCGGAGATATAGGTCTATTTCACGGGCTTCCGCTAAAGCTGCAATTTAATGTGTTGGTTGTAGTGGCTTTTTCTTGACCAGTGTCGTTAGAAAAATTGCTTTTTAGGGTTCCGTAGTATAAGTGGGAACACTTATTGTGACGGACGGGAAACTACGGAACCCTACATTGAGCGTGGCCCGACACTCTCTTAGCCGGTTTTTTATCTAAATGATAATGCTATGCCCGTGTTAACTTAGGATTACTGCATAACCCAATGTTGGCGATCAAGTAGATACGATGTAAATTAAGTTGGAGTAAGGGTGCTTGTACACGGTGCATGTAGCTTGCGCATGTTGAGGCACTTGCGCGGGTTATATGCATCGTAAACATATCGTTTATAAACATGTGCAGGTCCAGTGCCTCAGAAACTCGAACAAATAGCTTGCGCATATTACTCACGCGTGTAACCCGCATCTTTACTTGCTCCAGCTACATGCACCGTGTACAAGCACCCTAAGAAACGCAGTTAGTATTTTTTTATCCGAGCTAACCTGTTCCGTATAAATCTCGCTCTGTCGATATTTGATTAAGTGAGAGCTAGAGAGTGAGAATAGCATCCGAATGCTAGCGATTTAAAGCACACCGCCAGACGTCTCTTTAATTAACTGGGATTTTTAAAGATAACACTTGGCTTTGATTAAATCATAATATTCATAATATATATATATATATATATATATATATCTATTGACGGCAGGCATAGTTCAGAAAAGCACTACTGGACTTTCATTATGTCTTTACAAACCTGAGACGATGTTCTTGAACAACCTGCTAAAGCAAGGGTAGTAAGCCGAGGTTGTTTTCTCCAAAATCACAGCCATACACCTTACTCTTTCGGTTCTCAACTGATCGTAAATGTAGTTCAGATTCCGCAATCTTGATTTCCAAAACGCCAGTTCTGTTAATGGCGAAAAAATACGTGAAAAAGATGTACGCAGAAGCTTTACACTTGTCTTGTGAAAATTGCCAATAAAATTGATTACTAACATCAATTTTATTGGCAATTTTCACGATAAAACGATGTGGAAGCAGCTTGCATAACTCTAAAATATTATTAGGGAGTAACAGGAGATTTTTCTAATACTTATTTATTATTTTTAAAATCGAAACCAAAACTGCTATTATATATTTAATTTGAATATTTTTTTCTAACCAACACTCGGCGATGGATTCTGTCCATTTTCGAAAGCCTGTGCAGAGTCCTCCATCATGACGTCATTGATCTGTTGAGCCCACTTGATGACGACGCCTTCTATAGCACTCTTCAAGTACAAGTCTACTTCTTTGCCTTTAAGCAGTTCCTTCTCAGCTTCGTGAACCAATTCAACACCCACTGGCATTGGTAGGACCGTTTGGCCGTTAACTTTGCCTTTTACCTAAGCAAATACAGATAGTGTGTAAACGAGAATTTAAAATCAAGATTTTGGGAGATATCTTCATCATTTTGTGGATTCAAACTAAAATGAACTAACTTAGAATCTAGATCATTATCTATAACATCATTATCTAACCTAGATTCCATTATTTTAACGGCAGATGTGAATGTAAGCTACCAAACAAAAATAAATTCTCTCTCACCTCATACACAGTGCTTTTGAGATTATGAATCTGTTTAAGGATATCTTGGGAGACGACGAGAGGCCATCCTTCATGATTCAACGGATTTGATAGAAGAGGCACAAATACCTCATCTACTAAGGCTGCTAGTTCATCTATTAGCCTTGGTGCCAAGTCACCTGCAGAAATAAATGGAAAAACATTTCTAAAACAATATAAATTGATCACGGATTCAATAGTTCTTCACGTTGAAAGGTCCTCAAAGTGCCATTAGCTGCTAAGAATAGTTCAACACTTTTTTGACTTCCACAAATTATGAAATATTACGCAATAGTGAATAGTGTAAAAATATTACAGATAACTTACCAAAAATTACCATCTGCGCACAGTCCTCTTTCGGGATAGCATCAGGCTTTTTCTTTACAAAGTAAACAGCTTTGTTCTTCAAGTAACATGGGAACGATATGACTGGTACCAACTGCAATGCATTCGTCAGGACCACCACCAGGAGCATCGGGAAGGGTTTGTCCACAAAGTCCCTTAATGTGGACCTGTGTTCTTCCAAACCCAGCACCCTCATCCATTTTTCCGGCTTTAATTTTAAGGATTTTACCGCGTAAGACCCTATAAAGTCGAAGCGTGGGTCCTGGTTGGATGATGATGGGGCAGCTTGATCCATTATTGGATAAAATCAAGGTGCTCAAGTCATTTTGAAAGCTTGTTTCTGCTGCGCTGGTTGGATCGTCTGTGACAAAGTTAGGGCTGGGAAAGGTAGAGGCAAATGGCAAGTCACGCAAGTCCCAACGGCATGCCATTATGGAACGATGTCTCCTTTGTAACGAGCATCGGCATCGCTATACCTACTAAAATAGATTAAGGGTATGGTGTGCAGAAAACGTGGTTGTCGTTTAGGTATAGAAATTTTAGTTTTGCTACGATTGCAATAGAGTTGTGGACTGTGGTCGCCTTATTTTATTGTTGTTGTGTCGACGATTTTAGTAACACATCAAGATAAACATATAAGCGCCATTTAAGATGGAAACAAATCATAGCTTATAAAGTTTTCTTACTGAAAAAGGAATAGTAATAGCAGTTATAAAATATATCAGCACGGTTTTAGGGAAAGATTGATTTTCTTTTTTTATATTTTGTGTGACGACATTAATATTTCAGTTTCAATTTATATTTTCAACCAATCACATCAAACACACGTGGAGCCAAAATGTATTTTCCAGGACAGAAGCTCTAAAAAATGAGCAGGTTTTAGTTCCATGACTAAATAATACCTGTAATTAAAATCAACTGCTTCTGCTCCCAGTACACCCTCAGGCACCTAAGTGGGCAGAAGCGCGTACCAGGCGTTTTGCGCGCCGCCCCGCCCCGCCCGCCGGCAAGATGACACTCGCGCGACGTCGCCCAAGAATAAGGTCAACTGTCGCTGTTAACAGCCTTCGTGTGCCGTCGGGGATAAGCAGCAGCGGGGCGTAAACAGTTTTGTTAAAGGGGATGTTTCGCGGTAGCCCGCAAAATTCAATTTTTGGAACGTTTTTTGCAATTTGCCGCTCAGTTTCTGGGTGTGTGTCAGTTAAAGTGCATATAACGCTACTGATCCACCTTAAGTAGAAGCTAAATCAAGAATGACCAAAATTCTTTTCTAATTCCGCAATACGTTAATTATTAAAAAAAGAGTCTAACAGACTACCTAAGGTAGGTATAGATACTTTAAAAAAAATACAATAAGGCGGCACCATGATAGGGATACGATCAATATTTTCAAGAGACGAAAAAAATATATGAATTAAGGTAATCGTTTACTGACAAATACTTGCACTGTTTAGATGGGTCCACTAAAGTCGGTCTCATCACGAGAGCACCTCAGACATTAATATTCTCGTTCTCGCATGTTTTTGACCAATACAATTTTATGGACCATAAAAGACCTCTGAGTTTGTTTCGGATATTTCAAAGTGGTCAGTCAAGAAACTCCGGCGCCCTCAGTAGCTTCAATTAAACAAATAACAATACTGACATCTGAAATTGAAATTTATTTACTCAATTTACAAAATACATATCTAATTTATATTATTTTTATACGCTTAAATTGAAAAATATATAAATCTTTTTTTTTTACTGTGTCTAACTGAATTCACGATTGTATATACCAATATTTACTTACTAACTAATTATAGGGAAACGTCAGGGGTATGTATTGCAATTAATATGTTGAAATTTATTGATCCAAAATCCAAATCAATAGATATTAAAACTGAATATCCCTTGAACAATCTAGCTATATTCCATTTGATTATTGTTTTTAAGTAAAGGTAACCAATCTCGACATGGTTATTTAATTAAATTGTCTAAAAATTTTATCTAAAAATGTTTACAATTGGTCAATTACCAAAACCGAAGTTAGGTAATAAACTAAATTTTAATAAGCTTGCTATATCCTTTATAAGTTTCTTTTTAATAAAGACATTTAACATTGTTTATCTTTAATTAAATTTCTAAATAAATGGAGTATAGTATCGGTTATCAAATATTATAATTACTTACGAAAATTTCTCCCGCTATAAGTTTGTTACTTGTTTCACTGTCTGAGCAGCCATACTGGGTTAATCGTTACATAAAATCATAGCCTTCCTCAGTTATAAATAAACTGACATAAATGCTTCATAATTTATTTCCCTTTCATTAAATTCCACGAATCAATCTTAATTTCACTTACCTACAATAATATTTCTAAACGACTGATCTTTGAACTGTGGAATACTTTGGATCTGCATACTTATTTGTTCATTTCAGTTTCTATATTTTTTTTCATAGTAAACTCGTAGTGTATCCAAACTATCGCATAAACTAAATAAGTTTTTTGCAAAAACATTAATCAAAACTTTTAATAATAGCAAAACCCAATTACGGTACAATTCGCGCTCGCGCCTTTTTTATGCCACGTGTTTTTTTTTTTAGAGCTAAAGTCATTTCTCTCAAATACAGCCTAATTCCTTTTTCTGCCAAAAAGTTTGTATACCTGTAACCTGTATTGATTTCTACTTCTACATCAAGCTAAGCGATTTTAATGATAGATACTGCTATTGCTAATATAAATAACTAAATAAACTTCCCTTTATATTATATCTGCTACACTAAATCTATAAACCTAGTTTATAGAATAGGTGGTTTGATCTAATGTACGTACATACGTACCTATTTTGTTTTAGGGTAGATAAAAAGAGGCTGTGTTTATGTATCGAATAAAGTTCACTTTCCTTTAACATAGTGGTGCCGATTCCCTTTTTCACAAACTAGACTAATTTTAAGTTTAATGCATCTTTCTCTTTCCATTTCTTAAAGAAAAGGACAGAAGATACAATGTAGTTTAATCCTGTCAAATTAGACAGCGCCGGAAGAAAATTGACGTATATTTAGACGCCATGTTTTTAAAACGCGTATAAATTATCTATGGAGTGTCTAAATTTGACAGGACTTAACCAACATTTTATCTTCTGTTCTTTTCTAAATTAAATGGAAAGAGAAAGATGCACTTAACTTAAATTTACGTTGGTTTGTGAACAAGAGAATCGAGACCATTGCCTCATAACGCTTTTATATTAACATCCAGAGAAAAAAAATATTTTTACTTACTGAAGTCTTTAGAAATGAAATGCTTTAATTTGTAGGAAAAGTCTACCTACGTGTTGCAATGGGTTCTATATATTTAGGGTGTCTACATACTACAAGAATAAAAATCAAAATTTATATTTTATAATACATTTATTGATAATGACAGCGATGGTTGACTCGAACTTGCTACTTGGCAAAAATATTTCCACTACAAGTGAACTATTTTTGTATTTAAATATTAAAATCTCTTTATTATGCATTATGTGTATAGTAATGAAGATGCAACCATCTATGCTACAAAGTAGCTGCCTATTTATCACAAAAAGAATTAGAAATACATACATTACTTTGTCATTTATTTATTTTACACTTTCCAATCCTGGCAAATTAATTTACTTAACGGTATCTACGCTAAAATAAAATCCATGCAAGTCACAATTTCATAAAATAATAATAATTACATTCACATTCGTAAAAGCGTGTGATATCTTGAATTGACTGCGAATAATACACACAATTTTCTAAAATGAAACAATAATAAACAACAAATTATTTCATTTACCTAAAAACTATTTGTTTAAAACAAAAGCACAGCACATGGTCAGCTTAATTTCTAAAAATTAAATTAGGACCTACGAGACGATGCTTTTAAGGTCACTATTTGCCTAAACCTAGGAGCCCTAGTGCACACTCCGAGACACCTGACCCGACCTGACATCTCCAAGGCGTCGTACCTGCTTCGCTTGACAGCTAGTCCTTTGCCCGTGTTCTACCAAACTACTGGACATAAGCACATCAAGAGTTTCAAAGACACATCCTACTTATTTGAAAATACGTATATTTCATTTTTAGATTTTTTTAACGTCGACTACACATTGAGCTGTCCTAGTTAGGGCCAGATTTATTTATTATAATGGTAAATATACTTTTACATTCAAAGTTAAAAATCGTAAAATGCAAAATAAACGCCATATAAGTCGCATTCTGTAGTTAAAAATCTAACTAATCACTGATAAATACTACTGAACGTTTGCTAGAACGATAAATGTATAGAAAAAATGGAATGTTTAAGTACGACAGTCTAATAAGCATTCGATAAAATGTAAATCGTGATAACTCTATGTACGTGTGACAAATATGATGTCAGTCAATGCTTACAAATTATTTGAGCCGCTGTCCCATCGCGAGGGGAGTCGTCTGACGTCATGACACAATGTTAACAATTATATAAACGAGTCAAAGTGATCGCAGCGTAGAACATCACGCCACGAATCACTCGCTATGGAATGGCGGCCCCACTAAAAATTGGCATTAAATTCTCGAGTGCATACTTTGAAACAGCTGTTTTTAATATTTTTGAATAACATTTTATATTAATAACTTACATTTAGATGTAAATATACATATGTTTACAGAGGTATTCGTTGACGTCACACGTTGGAATGCAACTCGGCGGCTCGTGGCGACACACACACTCGATGAGACGTTTGATGCGTGACGTGACTACAATGTTCTACGATGTGACGTCACAGAATGGCCCTCGAGGAATGGAGGCAAGTGGCGGACTATGAACGCTGAAAGTGGAACTTACAAACACTAGTAGATAACCAGGCGTGTTACTCTATTTTGTGTACTTCTTTAGTGTACTTACGAACGATTACTTTACTAAAAGGATGGAATATACATTAGGTGATCTAAGACTATTGCCCCGTATTACCACGGAACGAACAATGTGGACATTACCTAATACGATTACACGCGCACTATGCCGCTACAATATATCTTGATAATTTATCCAAATTAGGCTTTATTCAAAAAATTAAACTATAACTCTTCATATAACTATAATGGAGAAAAACATCGATTTTTGCTTCACTAATTACAGATAGATCATACCCATCGATTTATTGTTCGAATGTGGATGGAGATAATAAATTGAGGACAATTTTAATAATGACATTTTATTTTACAGAATGCCGATTCACGACTACATTTACATAAATTTTCGAATATACACAACCTAATCGATATAATGTGTGAGGCGCAAGAGATGAGTGAATCTATGACGTCACATCTGTCAGAGCTGACAGCTACTACTTGGCAAGAGGACCGCGCCGCCACAAAAATGACGGCGGGTATTTATTCGATATTTAAAATTTAATATTAGAATAGAAACGATTACTAGTACTTTTTTATCGAATAACAAGCATTCAAATGGCAGTATTGATTGCGTGCTGGTTCGCTCACCACTTGCGCCGTACATCGGAGCGTCATTGTCTGGACTTGAGTTATCCGTCAGTGGCTGTTTAGTGTACTAAGTACAAAGTCTTTTACAAGGACGAAGATGTAATATTGGACGATTTCGTAAACTACTTGAGATGCACCTTTAAACAAAAGGGGCGAAAGCAGGCGTCGAGGTAAAAAAATAATAATGTTTCTTTAATAGTTAGGTGGCAAGATAATATCACAATCGAAACTGGCAATCGTGTGTCGAACACAAAATGCACGTGAGCAGTGTGAAGATATAGGTTAAGATATTATTATACGTGGTAGGGTGAAGCACACCGAACGAAGTTTACAAATAATTGTCGACTTTATTTAGTTTAAAATACCGTTCTTTTTCACTTACTTTAATTTAACGAATCGGACTTCACCCTAACAATAAAAATGTCGTATAAAATGTAATAGTGAACAGAAACAGTAAAACGTCAAAATCACAGAAATTATATTCCCTGTGCAGAATATAAAACTGTGCGAGTCACACGAGGGTAAGCAATTGCAGTGGTCGATGAGCTACACATATATAAATAAGTATACATTACCGTAACAACTATCACCACAAACTATACATTATAAAGAATCTATACAAATAACTTAATAAACGATATTCAATCACCGATGATCATTACAAATAATAATACACGCAAATCCACATATTTACAGGAAATTTAAAAAGAAAAATATAAAATTAAATCACATTATAATTCCATATTTATATTTACAAATATTTTGAAAATAATTTCATTTAATTCATAATACGATAAAAACAAAACGACTTGTGCAGTCGACTACAAAAGTGTGTAGAAATACCAAATGTTACATAAAATTGGATTTCGTTTATAATATATTTGACTAAATTGCTTTATCAATATTAAAGGTAAAGAACCTCTAATGAAATTGAGGTGAAAGATATTAAATACATTTCGATTCGATCCGAAGTTTCCATTCGCATGTGACATTTGGTAAGAACAAATGCACAACACTTTTGTAATCAACTGCACTCACACCTACAGGGCGGTCAAAACTTCTGTCCTATAGGACATCGAAAATCACACACTCCGGAAACATCGACATCTACATATTTTATTGACAGTGCCAATAAAACCGAGACCATGTTTTCCCCATCTCAGTCCCCGACAATAAAAACGAAGGCGAACAATATTGCTTCATGGGTAGTAAACAAACATCTACAATACATATAAGCACCATAAAGTTACATGATTGCAACGAAAAAATGCGGTTTCTATGATACAAGTAGTTGTGGGACGTTAATATAAATTCGGTCCGATACATTGCCGGCTTTGTCCGCGTTCTGTCAGCTGTGGGTCGTGGCGCAGTGTCGGTGGTCTATTTGCTATTCCTAGTTTTGGTGCCGACGGCGTTTATGCTGTCGCCGCGACTCCGCGATCTGTGTAAGTTGTGTAGGCCTTCTCCTGGAACAAAGCACATTACCTCTAAAACCTGTACTGCTGCATTAACTTTCTTACGATGCTTTGTTTTATGAAAAGAAAATGGCATTTTTACAAGGTCATTACAAATCTACTAGTATAAGACAACTGAAGACCAATCCTCGTAATTCTAATAATCAAAATATAGTCGTTAACACATTCTGGCGATCATAACAGCCAAAATCCTTTAACTTTTTTTTAACATATAGAAACAGAATAGAATGCTATGTTCCTTAAAGTAACGGGAGTGGTCCCTCCTGGTATATTTTGCCCATAATCGGACTAATATTCATCATTTAAGTAAATTAGTTCACTTATTATAAAAAGTAAACTAAAGAATATACGTGCATTACAGCAAGGGTTATTTTTCAATAGAACACCATAGTGTTGCCACCCCGGTTGCCCTATAACAAATTGTATACAGTTGCATAGAAGATACTTCATTTGGGGACGCAACTAAAGCCTTTAACCTTTTGCCAGTCACGTCAAATCTTTAAAATAAGTACACAAAATTGTCACGGGATCGTCACCGTGGCGCGCGTGGCACATTTTGGCTTGTCACCTATACATGTGTCGGGTGGTTAAAAGATAAAACAAGGACATAACACCGCACCCTTGCTCTGCGCGCGCTTGAGCTCGTTGTCGCGGAAGGCGCGCGCGCTGCGGCCGCGCCGGTCGTGCACGATCTTGTCGGGCCGCACGAAGATCCCGTGTCGCGCGCGGCACTCGAAGTAACGCTGCCCGCCCACTGAGCCGTCGTTTTTGCCTGATGAGCAATAAGAGATCATAGTGAATACAAATAAAGATATAGTTCTTTGTACTTGACTTGCCAAAAAATAAATTGAAAGCAATAACTACAACTTTTTCTTTTGAGAATAAAAAGGGAAAAAAACTTATATGTTTGGTAGAAGGATCACAACATTTTCTTTTTGTTTTCAATAAATTATTAATTTGGGAGAAAACGACACCCGTAAGTGCTCTTTAATAGTCCTCCTCCTAACATATATCCTAGTAGTTACTGACCATCTCCTGACTGAAGGAGATGGTCAGTATTCAACAATTAAAGAGCATTTGTGGGTTAGTATCAACCATCAGACAAATTTTTAATCATTCTAATATCGTATTGTCACCAAACTCAATCTGTGTTTAAAGTTTCATAAGAATCTGTTCAAGAGAAGTAGTTTAAAAAAACTACAATGAAATTTAAACCATATAAAAGCCATTAAAATTAAAAAAAAAACTTCTTTTATTTTCGATCTTAATACAAAAAAAAACAATTGATTTAAAAATAAAGTATACACAAACCAGTGGGCGCATCCAACTCGATGCCGATCCACGTGCCGTGCGCGAAGTGCGTGGGCCCGGCGTACGCGATGACGCCGGTGCTGCTGCTCAGCCGCAGCTGTACGCTCTCGCCCACTGTCATCCACGGCTGCAGCGACGGGGACTCCGACGAGTCGTCTACTTTGTCGAGGTTAGGGTTAGGTGGATGGAAAAAATCAGCGTGTCTTCATTGAGTAAATAAAAGTAGAAAGTATACGATAGAAGTTGAACCACAGATTCAATTTTCAGTACTACAACTGAGTTATGTGAGATCATTATCTGCTATTCTTTCCAAAAGTGCAGTACCTTTAAGATCGACAAGAAAGAAGCATTTCGATTGTAGGCGTCTAGAATAGTTTTACAATCCATCAGATGAACTCAATAAAAAACGTTTTGGTGTAATAAAACTTGCTATTACCTAATAATATACCTATCGCGTCTTTGGATACTTGTACACCACAATATCTAATAGACTACTAATATTGTATCTTATACCTACCTAACCTATGTCAAAACTAACTTTGCAAAGAGCTAATTGAATCTAACAAATCTAGTAAGTACTGCATACACACTCTATAACAACTAAATTACTGACAAATGCACCCTCTATAATGTTAATAATGAACACTCTTCTATAAACATAAATCTATAAGTTAATTCCTTACCGTCTCCTATACGTTCAGTGGAGGAAGCAGGCGTGTCATGTAACGCAGGCTCGTGTGCGGAGCGCGGCCGGGAGCTGGGGAATGAAGCTCGCGCCGCTGAACGAGCACTGCTGCCGCCGCCGGCGCGACGACGAACCACCTGCCAGCGAATAATGGGTATAATGAAAAGTGTTTCTGAGTGTAGAATAATATAGGTATAATAGTAAAAAATTTATTAGTCCGTCAGTTAGATTATCAAAAAATTTTGGACACGTATTTTTTATATTTTCTCGTAAACGTAAAATGACGAAGATATAGTGCGTTGAAGTTTCGCGTGACGTCACGATCTTATACAATTTTTACAAGATGGGGACGTCAAAAGCCCATTCTGAAACTTTGTTGCTCTTTAACTTTAAATTTTTTCATTAATTTGATCAAGCAAAAAAATACGAGTCCCGTATTTTTGGCAGGTCATCAGACGGACTAAATAGAATGCCATTTTTTGTCGTCATCCCTATTAATATTACGTAATAATTACCCAGAAATAAACACTTCTTGCATTCCAAGATTTCAGATATTATTCAATCTATTTATTCAAATCTTTGGTTTGGTGTGTATGGCTGTGTGGACGTCTGATAAGCATTTGCTTCACAAACGAAGCATTCGAACGGCTTGAGAGATTATGATAATGATGTTTTTACACATTCTTCCGATATAAAATTTGACTCACAACCAAGCAATGCTCAGAACTATCAACCGCACTTTAGCTGCTTGTTTTAATCTAAATAGTATCAATACATTACCTTTTATGTGTTTTATTTTGCTTGCGCTAAAGCTATCTTGTTACGAGTTAACACGAACCTATAAAGAAACCAATATCATTACATTATAACAACTAACTAACCTTGCCAGCGGGTAACTGCGTCTTCACAATAGGTTGGTCAGGTCCGGTGGAGGCGGAGTCGCTCTCGCCCACAGACGAAGCTTCCCGGCTTCGTTCCGTGTCGTGACTGCTCTGCTCTGAACTCACTGATTCCACTTCGGCTTCACCTGACACAGACAGATATGCTATTTATAACTTTCCTGTTTTAATGCTGTGCATTATTGTGCTGTGGTTTAGATGTTTTGTTACCCTAGATGTAATTTTTTTTATTTAAACTTTAGGTAAGTACTGAAATTTGCTGTATCATCAAGCTTGTAAACGTGGCCGGATGAAATTTATAAATTGGAAATACTCGTTTTACTCACTAATCAAATCTGTGAGTCATATGTGTGCCTATGATATAAAATAACAACCGTAACACTAATATACCAATGCAAATAGGTTACTGGAAAAGAAAATTAATAGCAGCATCAAACTGTTAAATTATTTTCAACGATAACCACATTTCTAAACCGAAATAAATTCATAAACATTATGTTTACGAGCGCCCGCCTTTTTCACACTATTTAATACAAAAAGATTTAAACTACTCACCAAACGACGTATCATGCGACGCGTCATGCGACACATTATTGGTCGACTCATGCGCCGCATCACCATTGACCTGCGTATTCTCCACACTCTTACTGCTGTTCAACACCGCACTCTCAACCGGGATCGCTCCCAACGGATCCAACATCTGTCCTTTAGACTCCTCCTCTTTCGCAGACTCCTCACAATCCCTCAAGAACGGGTTAATACGATTTCTCGACCCTGGAGTTAGAACGGGAGTTTTCGCCTTCTCGAATAGAGAATCGTCTAACTCGTGTTTAGATTCGACTATATCGTGTTTTAAATCGTTAATGTCGTTCCGTAGTTCAGTGATCTCGTTCCTCAGGCCCGCCATAGAGTTCTTGGTTCTGCTGATGTGCGTGTAGTCCATCGTTTTGTCGAAGTCCGGTGTCTCGTCGACTGACATGCTTCGGATTGAAAGCGTGTCGTCGTTCGTCAGGTTTGTTGAGGATACGGCTTGTGAACCTGGAAGGAGGGAAAACCTTTTAAGTTAAACTAGTTAAAGATGCTGGTCGTTTAATTTTTCATTCAACGATTCCATTCCAAACAAACTATTCGTTCTTATTTCCGTAGATGCTATTGTATTTAATGAATACGCGAGTAAAGCGGAAGATAAGGTCATGTCACATATCTGCACAATCTTCTTCCTCTGGATGTAATGTCATTGCCATAAAGTATTTTATAGTCAGCGAGAGTATCATCACGAATAACTAATCAAGACCGTTCAAAACCCAATACTGTAGTGTATGAAATACTGTTGATTTATTTTTGGAATATCCAGACTTACCATATCCACTGGATGATATTGAGGGCGAATTCTTGTTGGGCACTCGTTCGCACGCCAGTTCGTGTAGCGAGTCCAATGTCTTCGATGTCGGTAGGAAACCGCGGGGCGTGGCGCGGCTGCGTGTGCGCTGGTAAACAAAATAAGTTTGTATAAGTAATGAGCTAAATTAGATCTAATCTCTTTACGTATAGAGTACATTTTTGTGTGTACATAAATAACAGACCTTCCAAAACTATGACCACTGCTAGATCAAAGAATACTTATTCATTTTGTCTTCGTGGAAAGTTAATTGAGTTATTTTAATTATGTTATATCATGCGAGCAAGGAGGAGGAGAGCATCCTATCGTAACATCTTATCCTCTACTGTGTCCAAATGTCAAAATGACAGCTGTCATTAATGTCAGGTGTCGTACTACTGCCACGCAAAATTGACCCTTATGATCACTGTCATTTTGTTGTTTAATCTGCGGTATAGTTGTGGTTCACTCAACTGGCCTAGTCGACAAACCACACTCGGCCAGATAAAAGCTATTGTGCTGAAATCTACGTCCACGAACAAACTTGATTTAATAGGGTATTACACTGTATAAGAGAAATAATCTAAAAATATATTATTGAGATAGCTTATGCAAAAAGCAGCCGAACAGTGTTAGTTTTAGTTCATAAAACTAGAAAATATTTTTTTAAATTCAATTCAAAGTTTTCAGTTTTTTTTATCTGTTCTTGAACACACCGAAATACAGACCACAGACAGTGACAGCCGTCGACTATCAACAGTGTCAACTAGACGTCACTATTTGTTTTATTTATAACCTCCTAATACGATCTTTATTATAAAAATATACTTTTTCATGGAAGTTATTGTGAAAGATATTTTAGATGGCTAAAGCACATAGGTACTTACATCAAAGTGATATTTACTAAAGTACAAACGGATTTTTATGGTGTAATAGTTGGAATACTCTTCCCACAACTTTTAACTAAGTTTTTCTTAAATTTGAATCAGTTAACACTAGAATTCACAATTATTCCGATGTTTCACACTTGTGTTCTTGCATTCCGGAACGCACACCAACGGTAAGTCGAACAGTAACTAATTTTTTAGATAAAAATAATAATAATGATGTAAAATATCACAGCGCATTTGTTTATTTACACGACTTGAGGACGTCATATCGCCAAAGCAAAACCACGCCCATGGCGTTTTCCGTTTTTGGCAATTTCCGCGCGAAACTTGAAAATACAATTTTTAAAAGCGTTTTTAGGGTACTTAGCGTTTAAATAAAAATTTAGGATTTTTTTTGTGGTTTCTTAGTACTGTAGGAGTTATTTGAACAACTTTAAAAAAAAAGAGTGTAATACCCTATTTAGTAAGATGACGTCAGCTCTGTACTTACATGCGACCTTGGCGTAGTGAGTTCATCAACGGGTGCTGACTCGGGTTCAGAATGCGAGTCTTCATCATTACGCCTGCCCGGCTCTTCGTGAAGCGTGGTCATGCGTAGCCCAAGCTTGCCACTTGCCGGAGACGCTGCAACGTTAAACATACTTTATTATCATGTTCTAATACCCATATACACCTCTCCGTCTCCTAGTAAACCAAGAATAATCGATTTCAAAAACACTA
The DNA here is from genome assembly GCA_033675125.1 of Athetis lepigone. Taxonomy (NCBI): domain Eukaryota; kingdom Metazoa; phylum Arthropoda; class Insecta; order Lepidoptera; family Noctuidae; genus Athetis; species Athetis lepigone. The sequence goes on from CM066232.1 coordinate 18,844,547, forward strand.
GAAACAACAAAAGTGATAGTGATGTCCAACTTGTATAAATAAGTTCTTAAGTTATGACAGTGTAAAGAGATGTGATAATGGAAACACTTCTAGTAAAAATAGCGTATGTAAAAGAGTAAGTTAGTAGTAAGACAAAAATGTTGGCCCCGTCTGGGCGCCAATAAGAAGTAGTGTAGAACAATAAACAGCTTGCTGCAATACTTTCAATAGATTCAAACAATAAATAACTGTGCAACTCTCTTAGCATTTCACCAAACAGCGAAGTGTCTAGCTTATTCTAAATAAATTAATAGCTTAACTAAATTAAATGATTAACAAACCATGAATGAGTTAAGTTTAACTAAATAACATCGTTTAAATGAACACTTTCATGCTTGAAATTGTACAATGATTGAGTCATGCCAATGTTTTCACTATACGAACTAACTAACTCACTATGAAATGTAGCAAATAAATAAAAATTAAAACTTATATTTTACTCTTATTAGCCTAAGTTCTTTTCAGTGTAGATATGCGCAACATCGTCAGGGTTTTTTATATAGTCAAATGCAGAGCAGTGATCAGTATTTTCTTCACAATCTTCCGCAACTCAATTACTGGGCAAACAAAAATGTACTTGGCTTAGAAACTAAGGTTCCTGACTACCTAAAATAGTTGTAATAGCCTGTATATTATGATGGGACAGTCATGTCAGATAAACAGACCGCCAAGACGCAACAGCGACAGGTTCTTACTAAACATAATGTCGCTATGTCATTTTACTTCCAATATGCATGAGATATGCGCATTACAAAAATTACACAGTACTCATAAATATGCAAGGACTAAAGAATCATTTTTTCTCAACAGATTGATCTCATGCATAATTATTACTAGGGATCAAAATGTTAGCGATCACAAATCGCTCATAATTCGAATACATGCTATGTAAACCGTGTTACAGAACAATACACTGAAAAGATTATACAATGAGCTTTACAAATAACAGAAACATTGAAAGAAAACCGTCAAAAAACAAGCGAAACTAGTGATTCTACGACTTAATAACGGGACGTACACTTGTTTGGTGTCTGCAGTCGCAGAGAATTCAGGTTCAAATTCAAGTTTAGGAACGTGGGCCGGGCTGCAATGAAAATATCAATGTCTTTGTCAATACAGATCTTTAAAACACAACACACATATTGGGAATACTTAAACAATAACAGATTTTAAATTCTTTGTCAATTATATGTAGTTCGTTTACAACCATAACAAATTAGGTGAATTCTTGATTTACAATTTCTTGTCTTAACATTATAGGAAATTAGGGGGCTGTTACATTACAAGTTAAAGATTTATTATTAAGAACACATCTAGTAAAAGGACAGTAATACAAATTGGAATTATTTTCTAAGATTGTAAATCTATTGATAAACTACTACATTACAATATTATTCCTGTATTAAAAATTTTGATAAGTATAATAATTATCACAGAAACATTGCAAAAATTTTGTACATAGCATGAAAGAGAAAAATATTCACTTACACAATATTATCTAAATCATTTCTAAATTAAAGGGTACGAAATATCAAACCTACGTTACAATGTTCATTGTCTAGCACATGCGTATTACAATATCTATCCACGAGGTATATTCCTTCAAATATCTGTCTACAATACATGCACAGTTTCACCTAACACACACACAAACCTACATCCAATCTCATTGGTCTATCACTACAATATAACTACTAATACAAATATAGGACTGCTTTTCAAGTTTTTACGCATCGCACAATTTATCAAATGTACAATTATCAATATTTGGCTGATATTATCGATCCCTAACACTTATAAGCAGTATTCGTTGTCTAAATCGAAAGCGTCGTTCGTTTTCCGAATCCACAGCAAATAGATCAACGTAGAGGAAGTGGGAAGGAGAGGAAAAATCACAGGTCATGCTGGTCCATGCAAATGAAGAGAGACACGCAAACAAACAGACAGTCAACACAACGACAGAAGCCTGATGCTCGAAGCTTGCTTTCCTCTAGTAGCCAATACAGGGTCTAATTTTATCAAAATGAATTCAGCATCTTATTCTGTTCTCACTCAATTTCGATATGCCAATAGTTTCAGATGATATTTTACAGCCAATCAATGGGTAACATACAAAAACAAAAATTTCTTATGAGTAACAATGATCACAACACATCTATTTAGTTTTAATCGTTCGGTTGCATTCGTCTAATAATTTCGCAATACAGTTGCCATTCCGATTTAATACCATATTGTTTTCTCTGTTTACCTGATAGGAACGAGCCTGAAGGTAGCGGGGGGTCAAGATACAGAAAATATAACGTTAGTTTCAGAGTCTGGGAATCATTTTCGTGGTCCTATTCAACCTTGTTCTTTAAGATCTATTGTAATGGAGCCCAATTAAACGTGCAAATTTAGATTGAGATTTAATAATAAATAAAATATAACATTAAAAAAGCATTCAATATTTTAGAAAATATAAAAATATTTTCTTGGAACATTGGGGTATTCGACTCCATTCGCATTCAAAATTATCTCAAAGAAAAAGATGGATTATAGAAGAAATATTAGTAAACTTATAACGAGTCACATCAAAGATAATGACATAAGAAGAAGTAAGAAGGGGTATAGACAGAAGGGGAAGTTATTTGAGCCATAGCGTCGCCACAAAGCAATTGGAAAATAAAATAATGTAATAGTGAGATCATGAAGAGTGGATGTATCAGTACTGTCGTGACAACTTCGTGAACATGAATCGCCTGATATAATTCTTTATGACTTTCCTATTGACTTCAAATATAATACTATGCTAGATTGTCTATCGTGCATCGACATCTGTACATACTAAATCAAATTGAATGTAACCTATTCTACTAAAATGCACTATAGTACGATTTTTAATTCGAGTCAGAAAAATGACAAGTGCAACTGTCACTAATACCAAAAAGGGTGACCCGCTACAATAGTGATGTTCCGCAATCGATAGACTTAGACATTTAGTCATGCTTTATTTTATTAGGTACCAAAGCGTTTTATTATTGTAAATATTGAATACATACCGTCTTAAATAAAACAATTTTAGAAATATTGACCTTAACAAAAACAAATAATATAACAGTGTTTTATGTAATATTAAATTACCTACCGTGTATGTATTCTATTTAATTACCGTAAATTACATGTAATATTTTTTTTATAATTAAAGGTAGTTTGATATTAAATAAAAAAATATTCTCGACTAAGATTTAATTGTAAAAGCTCGATTATACCACATCACTATTTATTTGGGACTAAAAACCTGCAACACTGGAAATGTCATTTTTCTGACTCGAATTAAAAATCATACTATAGAAAATTATATTGTTTGTCTAAATACGGTTTACAATTTGATGTAAGCCTATGACGTAGTCAGATGCGCTATTGTATGCACATGGTGCAGATACTGCAAATAACGTTTTTTATTAGAAATTATAATTATAAAACTGTTAGCATGACAATGTTATGAGTGGTAAAGAATGAATGTATCGGAAATAGGAGTGTGTTGTACTGTAAAAAATATATATTTTAGTTCACAACATGGAGAAAATTTTTCAGGGTTAATTTTTTTGTTTGACTTACCGAGTCCGAATGGTTTGGTAGGTGTGGGTATTTCTGGGTCGTTGTGTGACGGGGCGGCATAGGAGTGGCGGTGCACGGAGCGGCGTGGAGTCTCGTCCGCCAGGTCGGCCATACTGCCCGCGCGGTTCGACGCGAGCCCGGCCAGAGACTCGAACGACGAGTCCAGGCGCATGAGCTGGAGAACGTAGTGTCATATTAACCCTTCATACGGAACTCTTATTCTTTTTTTGTAGGGTTTGAAAGCAATGTAGACAAATCATTTCTGACATAGGGTTTCACATTAACATTGAAAGCTTAATCAGAGTGGACTTATAACACAGTAGTTGGAAACTATTAGAGCACAGTTTTAACCGAACATTGTTGACACAGAATTTCTATTTTTACAAATGCTATGGAATACTAAACGTAAATACGTGAGCTAACTACGTGAGATTACAGTTAACAGTTAAAAATAATAATAAAGCCGAATGAAGAAAGGTAAAATTATACAAATAATAAATCAAATGTAACAAAAAACCTTTTCCCGTTTTAATATTGAGACATATTTATGCAGTTCAAGTCACACTTTTTGTATATATTTTACTTGGTAGTGAATACTTTGTAATTATTTTTTTAATGATCGTTTTTTTTCTAAATTAAAGAGGTAGATCTTAAGATATTCTGTATTTTTTAATGTTATTTTTACGTAGCAAATACTAACTAAATTATTTGCTGACCGCGGCAGAATATGGTGTCCTGTCAAACCACACCAGTGTCGCTATCATGTTAATTTTTTCATAGTCATAATTTTTTTTCGGCATTTTGTTTATAGTCATAATTTAATATTTATAGACTTTTCCCAATATTTTATCCTGCTATAAATGTGGCAGATGCAAATCCCACATATCAAAGATCTTAGAAATCGGTGCAGCTGTACTTATGTGATAAATGGTGTACAAGATTTTAAGTGGCCGTAAATAAATAGTTTTTGAAACATTGGCAGGAGCATCAAATTAATTGCAAAATTACGATATCACATAGAAATAGAACATTTCCTCCCAGCACCGCATTGATTTGTAAAAACATAAAGAGCGTGGGTAGATGTGATTTTTATGAATCTTACACCGAGTACCATAAAGTCTCAATTGAACTGTGAAAACAGGAACACGTAAAACAAAGTATAACTTCGAAATAAGAACCATAATACCGTGCAGCAAAGGTCTAGTTTGGCTTGTGAAACAAAACGTAAATAAATAAAGGGGTAATGCGTGTTTCGGCCATGCTGTTGACTCACATTGTTCCCGTTCTTGGCGACGTTCTCGAGCGCTTGCGAGAGCTGCGGCCGGTGCGTAGCGACAACACACAGGTTAGCAAGCGTACACACTGCTAGGTTTATCGAATGCTTTTCAGAGGTCGGTGATATTGGACGCCATTTTGGTAATATAGGTCATTTATTTACTGTCAAATTTTGACAATCAGAGGTAGGAAATTGTCAAGGGCACAGTGGTTTTCATTTTTTTAAACCGTGATATTCTAGATAACTGTCTTATGTCTTATGCCGTGATATTCTAGATAATTGTCTTATGTCTTATGCCATTTTCCTCAAAAATATTTATAACAGTCTAATATTCGGCCATTGTAGAACGAGCGGTGATCCTCATTCAATTGATCTTAATTGATTGTACGAGAACATTTAATTAAATTCCACAATATTATTATAAATGTGAAAGTATTTCTGTCTGTCAGAAAAAAACGTTAAGAAATTTGACAAAAAGGTATCCCTGGAGTTTTAATAAAGAAACAGGTATGTTACATATCTGCCGAAAGAGGTCGCTTATCACTCTTCCCCTGAATAGCAAACGATTCCACACTATATTGCCTATTCCTAGTGTTATGTTTATATACATCGTGACTTACAAACTGTACTTGTGTGTTAATTGCGACATAAACTTGCGCAGTTCATATATTACTTGTGTTCGTTAATATTCGGCTTGAAAGCTCAACAACATCTATAGTATAAATTAACTTACAGTTAGTAGAAATCGCGCCTGGAAATTCGTAATGTTTTTGTCATGTATTCTGTTGAACGAAGTGTCTTATACACTATCGATGACAATATTAAATTGGTTTTAGTGTGAATTTCAGTGAACGTTTACTGACGCAGTGAGCAAAATTCAAACGTATATTTTTCTTAACTGCGACAAAGTTCTATATTCGCTTATCGCCTTACAAGTTATTGGGATACTTTCGTTTATGCAATAACAATATTGTAAATCGCTAGTATGCAAGACACTTATTCAATTTTTGATCGCAGCTTGACCCTAATGAAACTGTATTTCTTACATTTTCTTGTAGTTTTGTGCAATAACTGAAGTCTATCTGGCGTGTACCTACGTGCTTAACTAGCGTCGACTGTACGTGTGTCTAATACTGTGTTTTTTATTTCAACGACATCTGTGTACTACGTACTATACGCATTACCTTGCATTGATTAAGTGAGAAACTATAAATATTAAGAAATGTATGTTTTAGAAAAAGATACATAATATACTTGAGAAAAACTCGGCACTGTCTTGCAGTCGGAAAGAAGAGCATTCTGAGCAAAATTATACAATAAAGGGTAGTTAGCCTTGTGTATACAGCTGTTAATATCAGAGGATCAATTTTAGTAACCTTCAAGAACTCTCTGTTGGAAATACCTTGATTTTACTTACATTACGATGTCTTATTTATCACACATCGTAACTCCGTTTTGGTAAAATTTATAGGAGTTGAAATAGCCAGCCACTAAATATGTTTGGAATCGTAGCCAAATTTTTGGCGTATTATAATAATTTTGTTGATTTAACACACAAACTGGCGTTCAAACAAAATTTTAAGACACGGCTTATATCATGTTTCTGACATTGTTTGTCGTCGAGACGACATTACTAGTTTAAACGTTATGGAACCTTCTCTATAGGAACCTAATTTTCTTTTTTCTATGTGTTGTATAGTACGTAGTACATTCCGTCATTATCTCTAAACGAACATATAACAGCAGTGCTGGTACCTGTGAGAAGTTAGGCACGGACGCGGTCTTGCGCATTGTGATTGGTTGACCTCGTGCCTGCTCCAACTCCTTGACGGCCACGCTCTGACGCAGTCGGTCCAGCGTCAGTATGCTCTCCACTGCGCTCACGCCGCGAGTGTATTTTTCTGGAATGGAGATATTTGAAGTGTTTATTGTTTCTTTTTTGCATATTAGAATGACAATATGTAATTAATTGGCGTTTTTGTGATAAGCGATTTAACGTAAGTACGATAAAACATTTTAGGTTGATTTTTAACTGACATCGAATTTATTGCTAAAGCAACTTGACTATAGTTAACACGTTCTAAAAACCAGTAGGTGAATTTATATGTCAATTGAAAGTAACAAGTAATTGTAAGTAAGTAAGTGGTCAGTGACCCTGACTACTAAGCCAGAGGTCGTGGGTTCGATTCCCACCCAGGACAAACTTTGTGTGATGAGCATAATTGTTTGTTCTGTGTCTGGGTGTTATTTATCTATAATATGTATGTATTTAAAAATTATATAAGTATGTATATCAGTTGTCTGATTACCAAAACACAAGCCCTGCTTAGCTTGGGATCAGATAGCCGTGTGTAAGATGTCCCAGGATATTTTTTTTTTTTTTTATTTATTTAATTATCTAAAGATCTCAGACTCAGCTAGAACATTTTTTGTCGAACAAACAATAATGTGTATCAAATTAAAGTTTCTTAGAAGTGAAGAACATTGGCATAACATTTTAATGTATACGGAAATATAATTACTTTCCAAGTACTTTCTGCACTAGGCGGGCACCTGCCTGTCCTATTTATGTGCGCACCTCGGAAAATCAAATAGGGTTAATTCTTCAGAGGTGAAATCTGGCCTCATTCATTGAACATTACATCTTGCAGGCAAACCTATAAGTTCATTTATTGCTGAAACAGACTATGCTAAGATTCCTTCAAATACTTACCGATATAAGTCTCTCCATCCGCCGCGCTGGCCTCCTCCCCAGTGGCGGCGATCTGCGCGAGGCTCTCCCTCTCCTCCAACTCCTCGGAAGCCTTCGGTATGTTGGAGACCACCTCGTACGTGACGCCGGTCTGCGTCAGCTGGTCCGTCCTGTCCGCGTAATAACTAACACATTTGTATATGACGTATGTCCACTTGTTTAGGTGATTGATATTGTAACGTGAGAAGAAAGAAGAATTGAGTATTGAAGTGGTGTCTAGAAGTCAAAGTTGGTAAGTATAAGATTTTTACGACTTAGAAAAACCTCAATATACGTTGAAAAACTTCTCCAGTAGCTCTTATGTTTTAATCTATACAAATGAAATGGTAAGCTGACTGACTGTTGATATATCAACGCACAGCAAAAACCACTGGTCTAAGGGGCATGAAACTTGAAGGGTGTGTTCTTTGTTAAAAGTATTCACTAAGAAAGATTTTTTGAAAATTCCAACTATCGAAGGGGAAATAGGGGATAGGAGTTTTGACATTCACGCGGGCGAAAGCTTGTATCAATATTTTTTGCTTTGTATGAAGGATACGAGTATGTAGGTATATGCTACTAGAATTTATAAGACTAGGCGGTGGGCGCCCGTGACCCCCAATCAGATAACTTTATAGATAGATCTAGAATTACGCACTTTTCCAAGAGGGCAAAGTTAGTGCTAATAAAGACACCAAAGTAGATTACCGTAGGGGAAACTTTAGGGGAATAGCTATTGAGTTATAATATTCAAATTAAACCCAACACCTCGTGCTTTACAATCACAACCCCTTGTGCTATAAAAACATAATCTTTTTTCTATACAGACACAACAACCTTTTTACCCGACAAAGCTACGTCACAAAGTCTCACGCGCACCATTATTATTATTTTTTAACCCCACCATTACAATAGATAGAAAGAAAGCGTAAAAACCAGCTGGTTGCCGACTAACCTGACGATCTTCTTCCGTATCCTGTCGGTGAAGCTCTGTCGCTTGTAAATGTTTAATCCTAATCGTTTCCTAAGTATGAGATCCATGGGCGCCGGGTGCGACAGACGCACTGTTGTCTTCAGTATCAGGTATACGCGCTCGTTGGCTGAGGAAATTGTGAAATAATGTTAGTTGTATTAATGGAAAACGGTCAGAAAATAATAGCTGCAGATAGCGGATTTTGCCATATTCATAATATAATGGCCTCGTGGTGCCTTTTAACTTTCTGTCGTTTAATTGATTTACAATAAAATTATTGTAGTGATTTATTAATATATTTTTTGTAGTGATTTACGCCGGCTGCGTTGCGGCTTCTTCTGATAGTAGACTAACACTAACAAAAACTAATATTTCACGAGAATAAAAATGAGCTATTTGAGATTTTAAAGCCATTCTAGTCCAGTGTCCAACTATCCGACTGATATCAGCAATTTATGTGAGGAAACGGATACTAAATAGTATTCCTGACCCGTTCTACTAGTTTGATATCCAGAATATTTTATTTTATTGCTTTGACAATGCACCCCTGCTGATATCTTTAAAAACCACACGTGAAAATAAAAATGTTGGTAAACATCATCTTAATGCTAGAACATTGTACTCTACAGCAACCCAAAGCGCCTACCTTCAGTGATCCGGTTGAGGTACTGCGAGTCGTGTATGGAGGAGTCCCAGGAGGCGACGGCGCACACGTCCTTGTCGTGGTGGTGCAGGATCTGCAGCTCGTAGAACTTGTTGCCGTGCTCTTTGGGCAGGATCGAGTGCAGGCCCGCCACTGTGACCTCCTCGCCGCTCGGGTGTGTTGTTAGGTCGTCCGCTGTGAGGTTGGAGTTGGGTGTTTTGTATGGTTTATACTTATAAGCTAGCACGTACAATGGTCCTACCTAAGAGGACTAAGTGAGCAAACCAAACCTCCCAGAGGGAGGTCCATGATGAAGATGAAGATATAAGCTAGCTTATTTAACGTTAATATTGAAAAAAAAAATAGTAGAACTTGATACTTGAGCAATGGAATATTTAAAACATAAAAAGTGCCTAAAATAGATGGTGTCTAATATTATTTTATTTTTTTATCATTGTATTTGTAACTACAAAACAAATTGAAAGCCAATGGTGCTGATTCTCTTGTTCACAAGTTAAACAAAATTTAAGTTTAGTGCATCTTTCTCTTTCTTAGCCATTAACAAAATGACAGAAAATACATCTTAGTTTAATTCTGTCTAATTATACAGCGCCTGAATTAAATCGACGTATTTTTAGTAGCCATGTTTTTAATCGCGTCTAAATTATTTATGAATTGTCTTAATTTTACCGCTCTAAACTTTTAATTATTATTTTTTGTGGAGTGGGAAATCGTCAAATGACTGCTCCCGTCCTGGGTGCTAAAACCCACTCATGTTCCTTCAGTTGCCCTTTATGTTCCGGGGTCACGGTAACTATTATAAACATTCCGCAAGCCACATATTTAATCTTCTATCCTTTTCTTGAACTGGAAAGAAAAGGAAGCACTGAACTTAACTTTGGTCTAGTTTGTTAACAAGGGAATCGGCACCACTGTGTCCTAAAAAATGGTTTGGCTGCATTTTAAAAAGACTCTCTTATGACACTACCATATGTTGACATAAATTAAATTTCATATATTTTTTTAGAAAATCATAAGTGTTCGCACACGTACCGTTGAGGTCTAGGAACAGCACAGGTATGTGTTGCTCCATGCCGAGCGGCGGCACCCAGGCGGCCGGCGCGCCCGGGATGGGGCTGCCCGGACTCGGCACCAGCACCTGGGGAGAGGGACGTTTGTAGGCTGAACTGTGCCTTATCGTGAATGTGGTAGGTGTGAAAATGGCATGGAGTATTAGTGTGTTTGTTATACCACAGAGGCGACATCTATCGCCGAACATGTGCACTACAACAACTGGAAATCCTACATCGCGAATATAAAGGTTTTATGCGACATTGACACGAAATACCGACTAAAACCGTCGGGCAGTAGTCCACCAGACATAACACCCGTCTGGTTGGGAAATCCTCCCTTTTCTTTGGAGGACGCGGAACTTTACACCCTGTTCCCCATACCTAAAAACTGATGACGTCACGAAGGTGGCATAAACCAACCAGCCTCTTTGTCCTTATACTCCTTTAATATCGATTCTAGGGCTACTTGATCACAATAAATTGTATTATCATAACAATAATTGTGGCTGAATTTCATAATCCTTAAACCGTCGCCGCGTCGTCACCATCATTCATATCAATATTTTAAATGCACTATAAAATGTTTCTGGAGTGAATAGAAAACTATTACCATTAAAGATCATAATTATTGATTGTGTAACAAAAATGAAATTAACTCACAGCATTTCTCTCTTCAGTAAGTGAAACCCACTGTTCGACGAGAGACTGCTCCCGCTCGTTGTCGCGATCACTCTTCATCGACGGTGACATGTTCACCAGTTTCTGTTGAACAATATTAATTAATAACATAACTTTAACAAAGCTTTTAAAGAGAAAGGAGATTAAATATGTATATAAGAAACTGAGAATGAAAAATAATAAGAGAAAGCATCATCCACAATAATTGACACCATATTATTTTATTGCAATGTGAGCGAGTAGAAAAGAACTGTACAGGTCTAATAGCGCTTTCCCTTTTTTGTAGTGAGTGAATGACAGAGATACTTCATGTTAAGACTTGAGATGAATTTATACCCGGTAAGTACCCAAACGCAGGGTTTTTACCCATTTCCATCATTTTTGATGTGAAACATCTATTTATATTCATCATTAGCCGCACGTAAAACAAATTTCTGGCGTCGCCACGCTATATGATGGTGTATATATACAGTCACAGTCTTGTGTACTGTGTGGCGATTATGTAATGTCGATGTTTCACATCTGCCAGGCGTTCCGTGACGGCTCACTTTTTTTAAACTTTTTACAACATAAGCAACGAAAAATGTTTTTCAAATATGTTTTATATCAAGATGAAGTGTTTTTTGTTTTATCCATGTTTTTGACTAGTACTTGCCTGTAACTGTGCGTGTAAATGTTGTCGTCTACGAAACAGCGCGTCACTCCACCTCTCTCGTAACACCGCCAGGTCTTCGTCTTGATACGAGTCCAGTGGCATTTGTAGACGTGATCTGTATAACAAGAAGATAATTTTATGTTAATTTAATATAAATAGAAGGATTTAGGTAAAATTTAAATTCGCCTTCATATAACGTGAGTGGTGAGACACACAATGCGGCATAGCAGCTTACCGCACACGCGCCACGTTTGTGAGCTACAAAACGAGATGGGGGAGGTGTGTCCTTTCTACGGCACTGCATCGCCTGTGTGGCAACCTACAGTTCGAATTCAGTCCGTTATCGTATGACTTTACTCTTAGTCAGTATCCCGCCTGTACCTGACGCTGACGGAGCCGACCTCGACGCTGAGTATCTGCTGGCACACGAGCGGCAGCGTGCCCGAGTTGTGTACTGTACCTGACGCTGACGGAGCCGACCTCGACGCTGAGTATCTGCTGGCACACGAGCGGCAGCGTGCCCGAGTTGTGTACTGTACCTGACGCTGACGGAGCCGACCTCGACGCTGAGTATCTGCTGGCACACGAGCGGCAGCGTGCCCGAGTTGTGTACTGTACCTGACGCTGACGGAGCCGACCTCGACGCTGAGTATCTGCTGGCACACGAGCGGCAGCGTGCCCGAGTTGTGTACTGTACCTGACGCTGACGGAGCCGACCTCGACGCTGAGTATCTGCTGGCACACGAGCGGCAGCGTGCCCGAGTTGTGTACTGTACCTGACGCTGACGGAGCCGACCTCGACGCTGAGTATCTGCTGGCACACGAGCGGCAGCGTGCCCGAGTTGTGTACTGTACCTGACGCTGACGGAGCCGACCTCGACGCTGAGTATCTGCTGGCACACGAGCGGCAGCGTGCCCGAGTTGTGTACTGTACCTGACGCTGACGGAGCCGACCTCGACGCTGAGTATCTGCTGGCACACGAGCGGCAGCGTGCCCGAGTTGTGTACTGTACCTGACGCTGACGGAGCCGACCTCGACGCTGAGTATCTGCTGGCACACGAGCGGCAGCGTGCCCGAGTTGTGTACTGTACCTGACGCTGACGGAGCCGACCTCGACGCTGAGTATCTGCTGGCACACGAGCGGCAGCGTGCCCGAGTTGTGTACTGTACCTGACGCTGACGGAGCCGACCTCGACGCTGAGTATCTGCTGGCACACGAGCGGCAGCGTGCCCGAGTTGTGTACTGTACCTGACGCTGACGGAGCCGACCTCGACGCTGAGTATCTGCTGGCACACGAGCGGCAGCGTGCCCGAGTTGTGTACTGTACCTGACGCTGACGGAGCCGACCTCGACGCTGAGTATCTGCTGGCACACGAGCGGCAGCGTGCCCGAGTTGTGTACTGTACCTGACGCTGACGGAGCCGACCTCGACGCTGAGTATCTGCTGGCACACGAGCGGCAGCGTGCCCGAGTTGTGTACTGTACCTGACGCTGACGGAGCCGACCTCGACGCTGAGTATCTGCTGGCACACGAGCGGCAGCGTGCCCGAGTTGTGTACTGTACCTGACGCTGACGGAGCCGACCTCGACGCTGAGTATCTGCTGGCACACGAGCGGCAGCGTGCCCGAGTTGTGTACTGTACCTGACGCTGACGGAGCCGACCTCGACGCTGAGTATCTGCTGGCACACGAGCGGCAGCGTGCCCGAGTTGTGTACTGTACCTGACGCTGACGGAGCCGACCTCGACGCTGAGTATCTGCTGGCACACGAGCGGCAGCGTGCCCGAGTTGTGTACTGTACCTGACGCTGACGGAGCCGACCTCGACGCTGAGTATCTGCTGGCACACGAGCGGCAGCGTGCCCGAGTTGTGTACTGTACCTGACGCTGACGGAGCCGACCTCGACGCTGAGTATCTGCTGGCACACGAGCGGCAGCGTGCCCGAGTTGTGTACTGTACCTGACGCTGACGGAGCCGACCTCGACGCTGAGTATCTGCTGGCACACGAGCGGCAGCGTGCCCGAGTTGTGTACTGTACCTGACGCTGACGGAGCCGACCTCGACGCTGAGTATCTGCTGGCACACGAGCGGCAGCGTGCCCGAGTTGTGTACTGTACCTGACGCTGACGGAGCCGACCTCGACGCTGAGTATCTGCTGGCACACGAGCGGCAGCGTGCCCGAGTTGTGTACTGTACCTGACGCTGACGGTAACGACCTCGACTCTGAGTATCTGCTGGCACACGAGCGGCAGCGTGCCCGAGTTGTGTACTGTACCTGACGCTGACGGAGCCGACCTCGACGCTGAGTATCTGCTGGCACACGAGCGGCAGCGTGCCCGAGTTGTGTACTGTACCTGACGCTGACGGAGCCGACCTCGACGCTGAGTATCTGCTGGCACACGAGCGGCAGCGTGCCCGAGTTGTGTACTGTACCTGACGCTGACGGAGCCGACCTCGACGCTGAGTATCTGCTGGCACACGAGCGGCAGCGTGCCCGAGTTGAGCGCGGGTCGCACGCGGACGGCGAGACGTCGCTGTTGGCCTTGTCGCACTTGGTATACACCGCCTGTCCACACGTCATTGCGTTGTACCACCTGCAAGAGATATATGGAACTTAATAACATCGTAAATAAAAAAATACTGGTCAAATGATTTAGAATTAACCAATAACGCTACACGCCAAACGAGCGCGGGCGGATTGATACTTGCGAGAGCGGGAGCTTTAGAACAGCAAACTCTGAAGCAGGGTTAACGAGCGTATTTAAAATACATTATATTTGAAACGCTGCTTACCTCAACGGGCGCATATTCCCCGTTATCGTTGAGCTCGTGTATCTCGACCCAGAGCTCGATCTTGCGCGTGAGCTCGGTCCAGCGGTCGGCGAGCGAGCGCGCCTTAGCTAACTGTTGTTGTTCCACCTCCCAGTTCCCGCGCGCGCGACTGAACCCAGCTGAGCGGTGACCCCACACTTCGATTGATAGGGCGCCCTCTGGAGAAATGTAATCATAATTTAGGGTAAATATATCTCAAGGCAAATGAGTTTGGTAATAATGTTGAAGAATCACATGTCAAGAAAATTTAACAGTTATGTCGCGGCAGAATTATTGTTTGTCCTAGTATAAAAGCAACTCAAAGTAGTTTTTGTCATAAAAACCGCGAGATTATTAACTGTCAAAAGATAGATTACAAAATATTGCAAATTAATATATGGTATTGCAAACAGTTATAGTTCATATTTTATGAACAGTTTATAATCTCGCGAAATAGATAATGCACTAACAGTAGTCACAGTAATATGGTGAAATATTGAGTTTAGGTGGGAATTCTTCAACAATCAGCACAAAGTCGGACTGAATGCCATAGGCAAACTCTATCAGCCACCAAGATATTATGTAAGTATGTTTTCTTTTAAAGCTATAAACTCACCTGCACAGTGCTCAATAAACTCCTCAGTGAGCGGTATAGTGAAGTCCCGCTTATGATCGAAGCGGAAGGTGACGAGCGACTGGTGGCGGGGGCTGGCGGGCGGCGCGGGCGGCGCGGGCGGCGGCGTGTCGGCGCTCACGACGGGCGGCACCACCACGGGCTCGCCCGCGCCGCCCGCGCCGCCGCCGAACACCGAGTACTGGCAGAACACGAAGTGAGAGAGGGATGGAGGTAGGCCTGTCGCCTGCTTTATTGCCACGCGGATTGTTACCTGGAGATAGAGAGTTTATTAGAAATGGTGTTTTATGTTTAGGGGATGGTTGAGTATGTTTGTCTAAACTTGGTAGAAATTATGGTTATGACGTCTGAATATCTTAATAAAGAAATCTGAAATGTTATGAAAGAAAGAAATTAAATAAGTATTTATTTCTCACATCATCGGAACGAAATAGGTATATAGAGTTATACCGCCCCATGTTACTTCTACTAGTTTAAATTGTTACCTTTACCAATTTCGATTTAGAATTTTACACTAAAGTTGGCTGACTAATAGTTTGGCTTACTGAAATGGCCAATGAAAATTTATGTTAAAATCAAGAAAATAACAAAGCACGGTAAGGATTCAACCGTTCAATGTTACTTCAATAAGATTTAATTACATTTATGTATAAATCTGTACCTAAATTTCAAAAGCATGTTTTGCGTCAGCTGAATAATATAAATGTTATGTTATACTCACTTGTTGCGTCGCCGAATCAACGGGGTCGTCATCGTCTCTCATATCACCAGAACTGTCAGACGCAGCTTCACAAATTCTATCTTGAGGGAACTGTCCAGCCACTCGACTTATCTCAACCTAAACAAAAACATTAAAAACAATTATCAGCACTGACTGACAATGCACAGTTTCAACCACTAGGATCAAAAGCAAATAATACAAAAATGTAGATATATCTTCTATATATATATATATATATATAAAACAAAGACGGGTTTGTTACAACACTTATAACTCGAGATCGGCAAGACCAATTTTCATGGTTTTTGGTTCGTTGGATTTGTCCCCGCCCCGAATAGCAGAATACATCTTAAAAATAATGAAAACTCGACGAGAACATAATTATAAAAGATGAATCATTTTCCCTTAATGTTACTTTGTTTCGTACCTGTCAAACATTTGTTGTCCATCCTGTCAAATACTATAAGTAACGGTTGACATGCGTTCAGAAATAATGACAAAATGCATTCTTTCCCACCAACTATCCAATTGAATTTTTAAACTCCTTGGATGTGCCTGGCTTACCACCACACAATTTACGACTAAAGATTGGTTCCGTAGTAATCATGCTTCGAAACTTAAACCAACCAAAAACTGTGCAACGGAACACGTTTGGTGGTAAGTAAATTAATGAACAATTTGATTTACGCCACAATACTTAAGGAAAATTCAAAGGTGAGGAAGTTCTCGAGAATCCCCATGATCCGAACCGACATGCCATTCGAGTTTAAACGACTTCAATTTTCAATCCGTCTTGTATTCGCCATGACTGTAAATAAATCACAAGGCCAGTCCTTGGAAGTTTGTGGTCTTAATTAAGAACATCCATGTTTTTCGCATGGTCAATTATATGTGGCATGTTCACGGGTCGGAAAACCTTCTGCATTATTTGTTTTCGCGATTGATAAATAGCAAATAAAGTAAAGAAAAGTATCACTGAATTATTAGTCTATTTTTTAAAATTATCGTATTATAAAAAGTGAAAAATGTGATCATTTGTTGCCTATAGGGCGGAACAAAGTTCGCGGGGTCAGCTAGTTGTTTTATATATAGTACTGTAACTTATGCATCAAATTAAGTATATTAACCCGGCCAACGACTGAATAAAATTACGAGGCAGTCCTCTATAAGTTTAAATAATATCAAATAATGAAAATAGGTAAAAATGCATCATATGAAACCATATTTTCAGGTTGATAACAAATCAACTTTACAATCTAAATGAATGTATAAATTCGTCTGATCAAAAAAGTTGCAAATACAATTTGTTCCTATAAGTTCTTTCAGGTCCTAAGAAGCTAAGGAAGACTTTCAATTCCCTAAAGAGATTGCTCCTTTATTATCTTATAGTGTTGTCCTATATAAATCTTCCAATATGTCCTATATTGGTCGAAGCTCACTTCAATCAAGAAAGGACGTTCGCTCCACGTTCTAATAGGCCTCTTATAATAAACCTTTTATACACCAAGTTATCCTACCTGTAACCTGCCAGCCACTTCTCCCTGCTGGCTGATGATGGGCGTGTGGTAGTCCAGCGTCACGTCGTGGAACAGAGCCTCCAGGAACACGTTGGCTACTCCGATTAAGTTGTGGTTTTCTTGTGACTCGTAGAACGGATCTAAGGCCATCTCTGCTGGTTCCGTCTGTAAAGTTAAGATAGGTTTGGAAGTTTAGGTAATAGTAAGTCATATACGAATCTTTGCAAATTAATGATAAATACATGAGTCGATCATTATTTTCTATCAAGTACTAAATATTTATAAGACCCGTGAAAGTAAACAGTTCAAATTGAAGTACCACATTTATTAGTTCAGTATTTCATTTACACATTATTTTCTTTGAAGGAGCTTGTCTAAATATCTACTCCTTCCGCAAAGCAGCGCTGCTGCATTGCATATTGGAAGGTATGAATGCCAGTGTAATTACAACATTTGCCTCTAGAATAGTAATGTATTTAGGAGGCTTTAGTGAGCCAGCGGTAACCATTGGCAGCATAAAATTGGCAGTTTCTGGAAACCCCCGTTTTGCATTTATACCAGTCTAAAATCATAGTTACCAATCACACTGTCACTAGACAAGCCTACCTCTTCAGTATCGTCGTCGCCGGCGCGCTGCTGGCGGCGCCGCCAGTCGTCGTACATGTCGCGCATGTCCACCAGCTTGTTGTCGAGCTTCTCCATCGACCACACCTGTCCGCTGCGGCCCGGGCGACGCACCATTATTGCTGGCTCCGACACGAAGGCGCCGCGCTGGGAAAATTATTACATTTTAATATATTTATCACACATTATATTAATATGTTATATTGTGACTCAAGAACCGCTTCAGTTTATTGAAGTCTTGGTAAAAATCAGCTGTACACGATAAGAGTACACGTAAATTTGGCAATATCATTTACTCTGTTCAGTCTTTGGATTTATTTAAACAAATATTGGAAGAATTCGCAGCTAAAATGTGATAAGCTCAAATCAAGGAAAATACTTTCATGATTTAATAATCAACGACTTTGGCCTGCGTGCATCGTAATTCCAATTCACTCGAACAACGGAGGTGATTAATCCTAGTTTATAAATACTCTATAGATAGTTGATGAATATGACATGCTAGCAGCATGTCATATTCATCAACTATCTAGCAACCTTATGAACGTATATGTAAATATTTAATATCCCTCACCTTTCTATTAGGACTAAGGTTCTGCGGCGGTATCTGCAGTGTGACACTAAAACGTGTGTTTCTCCTCATCTCCTCAGCTAAGAAGTTGGCTTCCTGCACCAGTGCGTTGGCTCTCAGTATGTCCGCTTTGAGCCTGCCTAGCGAGCGTTTGAACGTGTCGTCTCGTTCAGCCGCCCAGCGCTCGACGCGGGCTGCTGTTGTTGGTGTGCATGCTGTCATCTTGCCTGTAATAATGTCATATTATTGTAGAGTACTTCATTAAAAAAGAAGCCTAAGAAGCTAGACAAATATTTTAAATTTTGCACCACACAAGATATGTTTTGAATTTATATGAAGCAGGCACAATAGGGTATTACACTGTATAAGAGAAATAATCTAAAAATATATTATTGAGATAGCTTATGCAAAAAGCAGCCGAACAGTGTTAGTTTTAGTTCATAAAACTAGAAAATATTTTTTTAAATTCAATTCAAAGTTTTCAGTTTTTTTTATCTGTTCTTGAACACACCGAAATACAGACCATAGACAGTGACAGTTGTCGACTGTCAACAGAGTCAACTAGACGTCACTATTTGTTTTATTTATAACCTCCTAATACGATCTTTATTATAAAAATATACTTTTTCATGGAAGTTATTGTGAAAGATATTTTAGATGGCTAAAGCACATAGGTACTTACATCAAAGTGATATTTACTAAAGTACAAACGGGTTTTTATGGTGTAATAGTTGGAATACTCTTCCCACAACTTTTAACTAAGTTTTTCTTAAATTTGAATCAGTTAACACTAGATTCACAATTATTCCGATGTTTTCACACTTGTGTTCTTGCATTCCGGAATGCACACCAACGGTAAGTCGAACAGTAACTAATTTTTTAGATAAAAACAATAATAATGATGTAAAATATCACAGCGCATTTGTTTATTTACACGACGTGAGGACGTCATATCGCCAAAGCAAAACCACGCCCACGGCGTTTTCCGTTTTTGGAAATTTCCGCGCGAAACTTGAAAATACAATTTTTAAAAGCGTTTTTAGGGTACTTAGCGTTTAAATAAAAATTTAGGATTTTTTTTAGTGGTTTCTTAGTACTGTAGGAGTTATTTGAACAACTTAAAAAAAAAGAGTGTAATACCCTATTAGTTCGCTACTAAAGAGTGAACGTCTGTGGCGAGACTACTCTAGGGAATGGATGCCTTTGTACCATACCCAGCTGATCTACATCAGACTACAGCATCTACACTTTAAACTCACTAACTAGCAGAATTTCCGTTATTGACTATATTTCTTCAGTTTTATATGAGAACTTACCTAATTTGAGAGGGTCATACGCGTACGGCGGGTATGGCGTGGAAGGCGACAGTATATTTCTCAGCTGTTGGAACTGTCGCTCGTACTCCTGCCGTTGTTTTTCTAGCGCCACTGCAATATTAATACATAAAATATTGTATTTACAGTCAATTTCTAGTCTTACAAGATGCAGTTGAACTGCCTGTCAGACCTCCAAAACTGTAATAAGAAAAATAGAATTTGTGACTACACTAACGACTGTCAAAGATCTTTGAATTATAACCAAGGTCTATAAATATCACATGTTCAGTACGTAAAGCTTACAACTACAACACAAACGAACAGTTCAAAACGATTATACAGGATGTTTAGTCAAAAAATAATGTCTGAATATTTTAAAATAATATTCAATTATCATTCTAAACAAAACCATTTGATTTAATCTAAAGTAATTTTCTTTAAAAAAAGCCTTGATTACCTTGTTTGTCCTCTTCGTGTTGTTTCTCAAGCCTCGAGATGGCGGTCTGTATGGGATCGTTGCTAAGTTCGTTCAACATGATCTCGTCTCTCGCGAAGTTGTAGTCGATTGGTTGCGCAGGAGTTTGTGGCTCAGACGCCGCCGCTGTGGAGTAACCAGAATCTTGTTCTACAACGTTACGTTAGTAGAACAAAATGGGGTGTCAAATAAAAGCTGATTGCAAAATAAATAAGAATATAGAAAAAAATTGTATGATAACTGATAAGACTTAAAAAAAAGAAAGTTGTATCTTTCTTTTTTGGATAAAATAAACAAAAGTAAATGTACTACTTTTAGCTAGTGAATTCGGGAAAGGCAAGAAGTTTTATAAAGTTAAAACGTTTTACACGTTTATAGATTGAAGTGAATGGTTTGGTCACCGGGTTTTCAGGTTGTGGTTTCCCAAAAAATATTCATGAATGTGCCCCTCCTTTATTCCCTCCTAGGTGGGGGGACTTCGACCTCGCCAGCCCAAAACAAAAACAATGCGGATGGGTAAAAAAAAAGATGAGCAGTAAAGCAATTTCAACCACACATACCTGCAGCCTTCGGACAGTTGACCCTGAAGAAGTGATGGTTTCCCCACAGTATCCTATCCGCATGGCCGAGCCGGACTCTTGACACCACGGGCGTGCCGTTGACGAAGCACCGCGCGGCTCCCAAGGGCTCCATGTGCAGGCCTCCGCCCTCTACTAGTAGCTGACAGTGCTGCGGCTGGATGCCCAGCCCGGAGAGTTGGATGTCTGCTGAACTCGAACCGCCGACTAGTGTGCGGTCCTGTGGTAGGGATAGTTATTGGTTTAAGATTTATATGTTGGGTTATGTTCAATGGCCAGAACTCCAACAGGGTCCTTCCTTCTTTTTAGGTAAATTGTGTGCGGTGTATATAAAATATTTAATTATTTAACTGCCTCTTATTGTTTCTAAGATAAGTCAAGCAATTATAAGACACTCAACAAAAAAAAATCTCATTCATAATAGTCAGTATAAGTGGCTACATTGCAATAACTTTGTTTTTAGAACGTTTTCTAACTAGAGCGACTAGATTAAGTATTAGACATACCTATAAATAGCCTTTTTAATGATCTAATGAAAATAAATAATTTGACTTTGAAGGTTGTCTATCACATGCACTGGCCAACTAACTTCAAAACATCCATACTAATATTATAAATGGGAATGTGTGTCTGTCTGTCTGTCTGTCTGTCTGTCTGTTTGTCTTTCTTTCACGGCAAAACGGAGCGACGGATTGACGTGATTTTTTAAATGGAGATAGTTGAAGGGATGGAGAGTAACATAGGCTACTTTTTGTCTCTAAAATTGCGAGAAAGATACGAGTAAAACAACAATTCCATTTTCCCATATAAAAGTTGTCGATGTTCTGTTGGATGTCGTTGTCATAGTAACCGGCAAATCAAGTGTCAAAACAGTTACAACCATAGAGGTTACAACCCGTCAAACCTGACACAAATAAGTAATGTTTAATTGTTTTCAAAATACGAATGGAATCATTTTTACCGACTTCACAAAAAGGAGGAGGTACTATGTTCGGCTGTTTGAATGTTTTTTTTTTTTTTTTTTTTTGTATGTTTGTTCATCGATTACTCCGTCAATTGTCAACGGATTTTGATGGTTCTTTTTTTGTTTGATAAGTCATGATTCAGGGGTGGTCCCATATAAATTTTGTGGCGATCGGTTCAGTGCTTCTCGAAAAATTCACCAAGAACAAAAAAAAATTGACGAAATTTTCATAGACCATGTGTGCTTTGTCTTCAAGTTTCTATTTTCGTTTTATAAGATTGTTAGTAGTTTTATTTTGAAAATAAATTACTTTGAAAGATACTATACACAGTCAAACATTGGGAGTCGACACTAAAAAGTAATAAATAAAAAACTTTTTCAAAAAAAAAATAAACGCCTTCAAAAACTAAAAACCCAATAATAACTAAAATTTCGGAAGTCGGTGGTTTCTCTTCTGCCATTCAATTTGTGTTGCCACCGACTTCCGAAATTTTAGTTATTATTGGGTTTTTAGTTTTTGAAGGCGGTTATTTTTTTTTTGAAAAAAGTTTTTTATCATAAATCCAAATCATGCAAATAAAAGCCATTTAATACGGTTTGAAATAACAAAAAGGCGTGTAATATGCTGTAAAAAATAATACTGTAACAGCTTTTCTTATTTCCAACGTACAAAAATAATATTAAGATAAAAAAAATATCTAGATTTAAAATATTTACTAGCCTTCGCCCGCGGCTTCGCCCGCGTGGATGTCGAACTTCTACCTACTATTTTAACCCTTTAGGGCTATTTTTATATTCTTCACAAAGAATAAACCCTCCAAGTTTAATGTATTTAGTTAGTTATTGTTATATATTAACAAACACGTTGATATCAGGCAGTGAGTTTACTATTATATACATACTAGATGACCCGGTGAACTTCGTATCACTTACCTATTAATGTAAACAAAATTTATTTAAACCATATCATCTTTATTCATAAAAGATTTGTATCGATTCCCCCCCCCCCCCCCACATTATCACAATCTAGATTCACGTGTATATGAGTGGCCTAATAGTTGTTTAGTAATCTGGCAATACTGTCATTGTCGCTGTCACCTAACCTAACTTTTGAAGAAAAGATCGTTGAAAGGAAATGTTATGAAATGGGCTTTTAGTTTTAAAAAAAAGTCCAGGATGGCCATACAAAAACAAAAAAAATATTAAAAGCACCATTATTTAATCAATACATCAATACATATAATAAAATCATTATATAATAAAATCAATCCATACTAATATTATAAATGGGAAAGTGTGTCTGTCTGTCTGTATGTTTGTCTTTCTTTCACGGCAAAACGGAGCGACGAATTGACGTGATTTTTTAAGTGGAGATAATTGAAGGGATGGAGAGTAACATAGGCTACTTTTTGTCTCTTTCTAACGCGAGCGAAGCCGCGGGCAAAAGCTAGTAATATCATAAATTTTATTAGCCTGCGTTTAAGAGTTTTTCTATACAAAAACTGTCTGACGTCAATTTCATTACACAGATACAATATCTATATTATTATATTATGACGGGCCTGATGGTCTAGTGGTTAGTGACCCTGACTACTAACACAGATTAATAAATAGTTACTACGTAACAGATACTTCACTCCAATACAAAAACGAAAAAACCTACGCTATAATAGCCTACAAAATCATAATAATAATACCAGCTGTTTGCAGCGAGGAGAAATGTACCATAAGTACGCACTAAGAGAGTTGAGATTCTTTTGCCCGCCGCGCGACTAACGTGTGTGCGTGTCGTCCAGCAAATCTGCTAGGGTTATACGTATGATGATAATGGTAATAAAAAGAATGATTTAGAAAAACAATATTTTTTTTTATTTGTTGATCAAATATTTTTTCTTTTAATAAAATGACTGATGCATATTTTTCGTTCCTTGAATTCCCGATTATTATATTTTAGTGTCGAAAATATCCAAAACCGCGTGAATAATTTTAATAAATAATCAAAAGGGAAACAGGAGAATTGGGCAACAGGGGAATTGCACAATAATCACGCAATAATTACGTGGTTTCGGCATTTTGCTAGTCAGCGCTGTACCCGTGACGCGCGAGCACTCAGCCGGGCGCGCGACAGCCCGGTGTTCGTTGTATCGTCGACGATACGCGAAGCGGTAGGCATAAAACGCGTGGCCTTGAGCGAGTGACGGACGCCTGCTACTAAGCCGAAGGTCGTGGGTTCGATTCCCACCCAGGACAAACTTTGTGTGATGAGCATGATTGTTTGTTCTGTGTCTGGGTGAAATTTATCTATAATATGTATGTATTTATAAATTATATAAGTATGTTTATCAGTTGTCTGGTTACCATAGTACAAGCTCTGCTTAGTTTGGGATCAGATAACCGTGTGTGCGTTGTCCCAGGATATTTATTTATTTATAGTGGGTTATTTTAGTACAATTCTCCATAAGAAGTCTAATCTAACCTTGAGATAGTAAACAAGCAGTTCATTGAGCGACGGATCCGCATTCAGGTTGACGAGGTAGTATTTGTTCTTCTCCACTTTGATGCCGCTGGCTTGCACGCTGATGCCCATCTTCTCTAGCGCCTGCTGACGTTCGCTTTGTATTCGTCCTGTAATTACACATTATTTTGGTTAGTTGGATGGCAATGGCAAACATGATGACGGTCCACCTGATGTAAAGAAATCACCGCGATTTAAAGACGTCTGAAGAAGCCTCGCACAGGCGTTCCTACCCTACTACCCCCATATAATTTCTAGGCTTTGACTTATGATTTAAAAAATATTATAAATTGATCTGAATAAGTGTAATAATAGTGATATGATTAATTTTAAATGTTTGCATGTCGATTGGTAAAGAACTGTATTACCCATATTTGTAAAATAAAATTCTATTCTATTCTAGGTTTAGTTGGAGCGAGTTGAGTATACCAATGCAATCCTGAAGCATGCATCTTATTACATAGAACCTGAACTACCAGTTACAGCTTCTTTTTAAAGATAAAAGCTTCTATAAATACGTCAATTCATTTAATCAAACCGCTAGAGCCGTTTTCGCGACACGAGAAAAAAGTTGTATACCAGATTTTTTATTATGTTACATTTTACTAAGTCATGAGAGGTTGCCTAAAGGTCATACAGTAAAACTAGCATAACCGAAAAGGAATCACATGTTAAGTTAATATCGGTGTTTGATAAATTAGAGCTACTGATGGGGTATAACGATACAATAGCGTGTGAATTATATCGATAATACAGTGTAACAATTTTACACAATCTTTGTTGGGAGGTCATCGCGTAAACTAGTCGATTGAACTTGTGTTCTTGAGGGCAATGTTCACTAAGAAAAAGGTCACTGTGTGTATAATTTTATTTGTATAAGCACGTTTATATCTAAAGGTAACAGCGAGTTTGGAAAAGGACATCAGGAAATTTTCATATATTGTTGGTCCAAAGATAAACTTGCACTGTCATTTCTTATTATTCCCAATTGCAGCGCACACATACCGTAAACTATTATTACTACGGGCTTAACCCACAAACTTTTCCTTAGTAGTAATTTTCTTAGTGCTTTGTAATGTGAGTGAGCGCGGGACGAAATCTAGTTACTAAGAAAAGTCACTTAGTTACGGGGTTAAATTCATAGCAGTATAAATTAGCTATGTACGGCCTAACTGCTGGGAATAATTTTAGGTCTAACCGAAATACCTGATGTCCTTTGTATCTCATAGTAAGATTTTCGAGGAAAAGTATAAGCTAGATTTCATCACTGTACGAATCACGAGGCCGAAGTAGTAATTAAAGATGTAACTGAACGCGAGTGAAATCACTGGACACAGCTGTTTAAAGCAATGAAGCGCGAAAATAGATGTGTTTTTATATTTATACGCACTGTATATCTTGGTTCATGGTCATATTTGTTGATGACTTTAAAATTTTACTTATCAGCTCTATTTTGACCTTCTTAAAGGCTAGGCAGAGGATAAACATTAAACTTAAAACAGAGTAAACATACCAGTTTCAACGAGTTTCTCTTCCCAAGTTCTTGACATTTCCTTCAACAGATGATCGCTCTGCGCTAGTTTTTCGTGAACCTCTTCACCCACTGGCGAACCCTGGAACGAAATAATAACAATTTAATAAAAACCTTGCTTTTTAACAATCCATGCCATCTGCATAAAGAAAATGTTTTCTTTTAAAAGCATTGCAAAGATATAAAGTAGGTCTGAAATCGCTTATCCGCCCTGAGTAGGCTGCCTTCTCTGTATTCCAAAACAGGCTTTTGCGGTGCAAAGGGACAGTAACAAGCTAATATTATTATTATTATTCATTTTACCATCTCTATTACTAATTTAATTTTACATGACAACAGCGCGAATTTAATTTACTGTCGCTAATACCGTGTTGCCAGCCGACATTTAATCTTTACCATTACACGGTAAAGCTAAGGTATCAACCGTAATCAATTTCAAGCGAAGCCCCGAGGATACGTAACAAGAATAGTAATCCTTCAAGAAAACAAATCGTAAAATACGTTTACACCCGCCCCTTCGCGATTGGAAAGCGAACACGTTTGTGTAAATTACAAAGGCTTTTTTCGTCTATTTTTAGCAAACAATGAGTAAATTAGACTAAGTGTGACCGCAAGATTATGATAAATTATCACTAATGGTCGCCAAGAGGTCGAAATTATACCGTTCTTTAATAACTTTCTGTATTATGGCTTCATATAACTTTTAACACGTCAAATCTCACTTTTTGTACTCTATAAACGCTATAAAAATGATATTATAAGTAAGAAGGTGTCATATATAGATTTTTTTAACAGAAATGCAATTGTGGTTAAATCACATAATATTACTAGCCTATTGCTGTCCCACTGCAAGGTAAAAGTCTCCTCACAAACAGAGAAGGTACGATGTGATATTATAAGGATGTTTAGAGAAAAACGGAATTTAAAAAAAAATAAGGATATTCTGAGAACTTAAGATAAAGGAAGCAGGAAGAACGCACAAAGAATATGAATTTCATCAAGTGATTGTTACAAAAAGCCCTGACACGGTTTATGAGTCCCTTGAGCGCATCGATCCCTCGAGTTTACGTATGCGGCAGTTCGCTTGAGATATGCACATTTGTACAACACATGGTGTTTCCTTAGGTCGTCGGGCCGCATTGGGTTTGTTGTATTTATTTTCTTTGTGATAAGAGCTGGGTTTGATATCATTTCCATTTCTCGAACGAGGAAGAACTGACTTGTTTCTTATTAGGTTTGATTTTTTATGCCCTTGGTTTGCTATATGGCTACTTTGATGAAATTCAAATAAGTATTACTTAACTTTTACGCTAAGTCTAGAGCGATGTTTTTCATCTATTTTTAGTAGACCCTCCTTCCTACCTTTTGTCTCATTAAACTGGAAATTGGAACATTTACATATTGAAAGTCCTGTGTCCCTTTGATGTGTTTTAATTCTACACTTAAATATACCATCAATTAAGAACTGTATCCAAATTCCCCTGCCTTTAATCTTTCTGGCCTTTTCCCAACTACATTGGGGTCGGCTTCCGCCCCAGTCGTATGCAGCTGTATACCTCATGGCGCCTTAAACACTGGACCATCAAGAACCACACCAAAACATTTCTAATCTTATAAAAACCCACGTACCAGTGAGTGGGACTTACCGTGCCACTTACCGTGGCATATTTCAACATCTCCTTGAGCGTCTCCACCTCTTGCCTCAACTCGCGGATGATACGCGCGTTGGGGTCCTCGTTCACCACAGCGTGGTTGACGATGCGTTTCGCTCTGTCAGCGTAGCGTAGTGTTGATAGGGTTTCTTCGTAGTTATCTGCGGCTGGTGATATTGTGGCCACCTGTGAATGGGGAACAGACTTAGTATATGTTTACGAAGTATTCAACGATTGGAAAGCCTGTTACATAAAACTATCAGACCAAAAAAGAATTGATAGAGGAGTTTAGGGACAAAATGACAATTGACACTTTTAACAAAATCAAAAATAAGAACACTTTTTTTAGAAAGTTTTCAATTAGGTAAAACATAACACACACAACGATAAGTAAGATGTCTATCCTTACAAAGATATCATAATAAATCAGGTAATTACACTGATGGTGCCAACGCTTTCTCATAATTACAACATTGCATAAACCAAACGCAAACAAAACAAAGGATAGCATAGCTTTTCCGTGAAAACAAAGGATAGCATAGCCTTTCCGTGAAAACAAATCGGACTACACTTTAATCATCTTTGTGTGCAATAAAAAAAACCTTCCTTTGAAATAAAAATGATAGTAGTTTTAATGTAGACGAGGTTTTGCAGAACATTTCTATGCGCGACGACGAAGCATGAGTGTTTTGAGTTGGGTGAGTCAAAGGATGCGACGGTCCGTGGACGGAATTAGAATTTATTTCAAGTCTGGCGGGACCTTATTTGCATTACCTTTCCGTTTTAAAAGCTATCTAAGTGTAAATTAATTGAGTTTTGAGTGTCACTGTTTCGTAAGGGCTTTTTTTCGCCAGTAGAGCATCGAAGTAACTTTGTTTCTACAAAATATTGCCTAACTCAGCTTGATAATAAAGGAAGACCTTCTTATATATTTGTTTGTGACATGACAAAGCACTATTCGCAACCTACTCGAAAGTAGCCCACGAAATTCTTTTACGACCTAACAATTGTTTGGGACTCCTGCTATTCAGTTCGTGATGTACAGCTTTACTCGAAAAATGTCAATAACGAAGTTACATGTTTCAAGAGCACACTTGTCCACTATTGCCTGACTATATTGACTTGAGTCTCTAATTTTTAGAGTTACGTATTCAACGGGAGCTTTTCTTCCTTAAAAAAAACAGTAATAAGTAGACTTGATATTTTCACAGAGTGTAAGTGTGTAGCAATACACTACGTTGCTACATATGGTCGCTATAAAAACATAATCCATAATCCCTAAAATGTTTAACCATTTTTTTTTTGGTGAGTGGGAAATCATCCAATGACTGCTCCCGTCCTGGGTGTGGCGGGAGGGCGTGTCAGACTCTTACTGACTAAAACCCACTCATGTTCCTTCGATTGCCCTTTATGTTCCAGGGTCACGGTAACTATTATAAACATTCCGCAACCCCGGCAGGCTAAAAAATAAAAATGTTTAACCATCATACCATACAAGTTATGTAAGATGATCTTTATCTGTATAAACGTAGTACAGAGCCTTTTGTGTTTGACTTTTTTAGTAAATAAAATAGATCGGTATATTAAGATTCACATATAACGTAAGAATAAACCCTCGAAACCACACCATATTAAGGCCAACTTTTGGCAAAAACATACTATGAGTTGAATGCTACATAAAGTAAGTTACCAGATGTCTGGACATAATGGGTCCTCGTAAGGAGCTAGCTCCGAGTTGAGATAGCCCTGGCACAAGCGTGAATGACAAAGATAAACAACTGGTAAACGGTCCACTGAAGGTAGCACCTGCCTCCACTTTAGAATGGCCGTCCAGACGTCCACTTACGATCTTTATTAGCTAGTTGTCTTAAAGTTAGAAGTTTACACAGGTGCGCCACCAACACTCTCGATTATAATACCTTGTCATGTAAGTTTCGACAAGAACTGATATTACACCGCAACATACTGGACATCATTTTATAAGACTAGCTTTGTCAGCGACTTTGTCGGAGTAGATGTTGGCCATTAATGGATATTCTAATCCCCTATTGAAAACGAGAATCCTCTATCTGCTATCGAGGTTTTAGTCGGTGGAAAGCGTGGCCAGGGAATTACTTTCAAGGCTATGTCAAATTCAGCAGGGAAGTGACTGACTGGGGAATCGAGTTTTGACAGCTCATAATATTCCAACAGTGTAATGGTGGTGACTGCACCAATACCTCTACACGTTATTTGTACAACCATTAAACATCATAGAAGAACTTTACTCACCATAACAGTCTTGCTGTTGCCTCCGAGGTTGTCTTTGAGCAGCCACGTGAGCACAGAGTCTCTGTAGGGCACGAATTTGTCTTTGTTCTTACTGCCAGAAGACTGGTCTGCGAGCTTTGATATTACTAGACCAAGAGTTGTCAAAGATCTGAAACAAAAGTTTACATTAATACTTCACTACTTATCGGGATTTAACGCGACCACCTCTTATTTGTTTTTGGTTTGACGTTTCGGCAGGGTGACACCTGCCATGGTCACAAGCAGACATGGCATGGCAGGTGTAGGTGTGGAAGTATTAATATGCAACGCAAAAGTTTAAAGTATAAAAGTTTACATTATATTGACCGAATCAATGCGACATCAGGTGGATCCAGATAGCCTGACAAGAGTTAGAGCCCTTTTATATTATGATTCTTCTTAACAATAAGGAAGAGAGCATTGGCATTTTGTTTTTTTTATTCACTTGTAAAGTTAAATGCTATGTCCTGTATCAAACCTAAATTTAAAAAATAAACATGCAGCAGTCGATTATAAAGACCAGGTAAGCAAAAA
The DNA here is from genome assembly GCA_033675125.1 of Athetis lepigone. Taxonomy (NCBI): domain Eukaryota; kingdom Metazoa; phylum Arthropoda; class Insecta; order Lepidoptera; family Noctuidae; genus Athetis; species Athetis lepigone. The sequence continues at coordinate 18,874,946 of CM066232.1, forward strand.
TCAGAAAATTTCCGTATACAAGCTGCAATTCCGGACGCTAGAATATAGGCTACACACACAATTCCATTGAGAGTTGTACAACGGGCGGAGTTGGAAAGTAGAACAAACTCACTATCACTTTCATAATGTTAACTTGTTTCAGTGTGAAACAGAACAATGTTGAACTATATTGTAAAGGCCTGACACGTGCTTCGAAGCCACACGACCACAGCGTGGCTGAGGGATATGAGGCGTTATTAATATTTTAGGCCATTCAATTTATGTAAAGGCCGTCGCTTATTTGTTCAAAGTTTAAATGGTACTGATTTAGTTGGCCATAAAACGATTCGTCAGAGAAACGATCAGAGAGAAGTCATGTGTTGCTTTTGGTTTGCTGTTAGAAAACTCAATTATGGCTCGCCATTGTACTTTAGTTTTCTGTATATCTGCTCTAAGTTTGTATGTAAGTATTTTTATTATTTTTGTGTGCAATAAAGAATATGAGCTACAGAAGTCCTCTGCCCAAGACTACCATGGTGAATTTTAAAATTTAGATTAGTGTCGTCATGCCTAGCCGTAATATCATCTTATTAATATCTCTCTTGCTGTTTGAGAGTTACTGTTCAAACGTATTTTCATTATCAAGACTTCCTCACGATAACTTACTTGTTAATATTAGAGCCTTCTTTCAGTCTGTCGCCCACAGCGCCCGTCTTCACTGCTCTCTCCGACCCGGCGAGATCAACCAGCGACAGTCGCGCGACTTTCTCGCCGGAGACGCCGGTCGCAGCATCAGTGAGGGTCTGTGTCAACACGACGCTGAATACCGCGTGAGATCGTGATGATTCGCTGTTCATGTTCGTCGCTGCAACTGTTCTCGATTTGTTGCCTTCGGTCATTAGGTTGTCGATGTCCTGTTGACAAAGAACGAGTTGTGGTTAGTTTTAAGCTTATCTACACTAAAGGGACGCAAAAGAAATTAAGATCTACAAGGAAAGACAATCCAATTGAATCTGCAAGATATTTCAGTTATCTTACCACCTTCTAGTTACCTTGAATTGCGTGTATTCGAAGGTTTAAGTACCAACATATATGTATACCTAACAGCTAACCTAACTTTCTCCTATTTATTTATTTTTTTGTATTCCTAACTTTCTCCTATTTCTCGCAAAATAGCTAAAAGCGACTAGCCGCAGTCTTGTCCGCAGACGTTAGTACCCTGTCTCGCCTGTATTGCACATAAACCCGACCTGTACCGAATGTACTTTTAAGCCTGGAGTATTACCATGTTAGTTTAAAGCCTATGTATAAGGACCAGCCTTTGTTCGTGGCTTATTATAGCTAATCCTCTTGATATACGGTCGCGGTCTGAAAAGGGTTACCAATTTTGAAAGTACATTCTATATCACACTTTTTTCATGAAAATCTAAAATGCCATATCATGTTACTTGTTACCTTTTAGAAGTTATTATGCAAAATGACACAACGAGAACAACAAAGACGTTACTAAGCAACGGCTTCGGCTTAGCCATGTTTCGTCTCTATCGTGCACTTGACGTTTGGCAGTTGTGTAACAGTGACAGGTATAGTGCTAAGCCAAAGTCAGTGCTTAGTAACGTCTATTTATCTCGCCATAAGTGATGACGAAACTCTTTTCTTAATTTGTGGAATTGACATTTGTCAAAAAATATCGTTTGAACGTCGTTTAGACAAGAGTAAAATTTACGAAATATTTTTATTCAAATCGAAATAAAATGGCAAGTTTAACCCTGGAGCAAGGGGCAATCTTTGAAAATGGACATAGTTTTATATCATTAGTGCCTTATCACGAAAATTCATTATAACTATTGTGATTTACTGTGAGGTTATATTAGATCATGGAAATTATTCAGGAAGAAGTGATGCTGTCTACTACGTAGTGTATCCTGCAACAGAATTCTTTCACATTAATTACGTTCAAGATAATGCACGGATACACCCAGCTTGTGCTACTATGGCGTGGTTCATTCTGCACCGTGAAATTATTCATCTCATTCAATAGCCCGCTCGGTCTGCTGATTTAAACTCAATAAAAAATTGTGAGGGCTTATGGATCAGCGCTGGAACTGACAAAATGAAAGAAATCCTCATAGATCACGCTGTGCTCGAGTGATACCAGAAAATGATACCAGAAATACTGATATATGCGCGTATCTTGTTGCATCTATGCACTAGTCGTAACTGCGGAGTAATGTTATACTAGATATTGAATAAAAAAATTTTAAGATTTGATTTATTATTTCCTTATTCTTATTTAAAAAAACTATTATACTACTATTATAATTGCGAAAGTAACTATCTGTCTGTTGGCTTGCTTTTGCGCCAAAACTACCGAAACGGGTACACAGATAGTCTATAGCCTAAGCAAGGGCATAGGAAAGTTTTTTATTTAATTCCAAGGGATCGGGAACTACGCGGGTAAAACCGCGGGGGACAGATAGTATTTAATAAAGATTTTGTTCAGTGTTTTTTTATTATTTCTTCATATTCATATTCAAAAAACTAAATTAGTCAAAGCTGCAAAGTGATGTTATACCAAATATTGAATAGTGTTTTTTTTAAACTTTTATTTATATTATGTCTTCATATTCTTATTTTAAAAAATAATTGTTTTTAAAAGAAGGTTTTCTGTATATCAAACCTTTATAGTAGTCAGTCCATCACCTATAGCGATTGATTGTCATATCATTAGAGAAAATAATCTGTGATCAATCAAATTATCATGAAATAGACATTTAGAACTTGTTGCCTCAATGTGTGCATGCAATTGTGATCCTTATGGTGGTAAAAACTTTCAGACCGTGACCGTACATACACAGGTTTAATATCAAGGTTTGTTACGCAAAGAGAGAAAGCTTAAAAGAATTAATTAACAAAGTTCATAGGAATGTTTACGTTAACACAGTACTGGCGTATTGAAATCTATTCATGGAAAACTAGATAGGATTTAATGTGAGAGAAGTTTAGTTGTCCATAAAATTACTGTTCTTTGAAACAATATTTATTTCGAAATCAAGTGTGAAGCTATGTTTTTTTTTTTGTAAAAGGAGTTTAAGAAAATGCTTATCAGATTGATGTGATACGCTCGCTATCGGATTACAGCTTTCAGTTTACTATCGTGATTGAAATCACAAAGGGTCACTATTCTCCAAGGAATCCTTTATATTCTAAGTTTCCTTGTTTAACGTAAAATGCTCAGTAGATTAGGTAGGGCGAACATGGCAAAAAGATTTTGAGCTTTACCTAATGGGCTAGTCCTAAATAGCACCGAACAGAAGTACTTAAAGGAATGCCTGAAAAGGTATTATACCTTTTTAGGCAACGGATCTCTTACCTTTTTAGGCTAATTTTAATCAGAGATCCGAATAGGTAAAATTGTGTTTACTTAAACTTCGAGGGATTACCCTCCTGCTTCTTACAAAATAAAGAATTAACAACTCGTAAGTATCGTGGCAGTAATAAAAGACACGGGATCTAAGATTTTGCTAATAATTATTAATTTATTGCACTATACATATTCGCAAATGTCAAGTAAGTATTTCGAAGAACCTTATTACGTCCAAAGGGTTTAGTACTAATACTGTTAAACTGAAGTGCTTTTATGAAGAACTAGCTTTAGCCCGTGACTTCGTCCGCGTGGAATAATAGTTTCCGTTCCCGGGGGATTTACGGGATGAAAAATATGCTATGTCGGTCCTCGGGTCCACGACTATATCTGTACAAAATTTAATTCAAATCGGGTCAGTGGTTGAGGCGTGAAGAAGAGACAGACAGACAGAGTTACTTTGGCTTTTATAATATTAGTATGGAAATATGGATACAAGCAAAAAACAATATAATTATTATTGATTTAATAAATTCTTTTAATAATAGAATATGAACATAAACAAACCAAGCCATGAATAGCTTCATTAAAACCAATCTGTAGGTAGTAATTATTTCAAACACGTTTGCTCTAATACCATCCGGAACTTGGATGATACTTAGAACCTCAAGTTCGGCTCGAATTAAATTTCATTCATTGTACGGAGTAGGGTTGACGGGAACAAAAATAACATTTTGTAACTAAATTAGCAAGGTACCGTGTCTAATTTTAAACCTTTGTGGGAAATACAAACCTACTAAACGGAAATAACTCTGTCCAGTGACCGTCTAAGAATGACAAGCTGAAAGTTTACCATGTGGTATCCTACATGGCAGTACATATGCCGTATACCCGTATGTGTGCGTTTGTGCGTTCACTCTTATGTATGTGTTCCTTTTATTGATCGATCGTAATGAAATTTGAGAAAGTAGCATCTACAAAGCTACTTTTAGGATACAATCTAATACTACTAACTACATACTTTTTTTACACACATACTTATTTCAAAATCTTAAGGAGTTTCTATCCATTTTCTTCAAGCGAAACCACATTTTAGAGGGGCTTTTAAAGAAAATTCGTTTTACTTGTAAATTCGTTTTTCGTACTCGCTATTACTGCTAACTCCTGTTTAGAATTTTCGAACGCGTGGATACTTCTAAAACAAACTAGGTATACAGCCGAAGCTCATACAGTATTCTAGCAACCCGTCCAAAATTACCTGGCAACACCATCCCCCCTCCTCCCGCAGGTTGCCAGTAATTAGTCCACGATTGTACACGAGGATAATCCAGGCGACGTCGCATGATTAAACACTTGCTCGACGTTTGTACGGCACACGTATTAACCGTAAGCTGATTCATATTTAATCGTGGAAGGTAAGCCGTTACAAAGGTCAGGGAGACGCATTGGAAAGTTAGATTACAAATTATTACTGTTTTATTTAGAAATTTTACTCTAGACGGTCTGGGAGGGTCGGAGATAGCATGGGCCCTCAAAATCGTACAAGTTCAATGGACATACAGTCTGAAATGTGTCCTAATTCACGAATAATACGTAAATATTGGAACTTCAAGAACGCGACCGCGCCTGTACTGATCTGATACTGATATAGTTTACGATCCGTAGCGTCATTAATAATTATGGATATACGGGGTAATGTGAAGAATACTAAGCAATAACGGCTATTTTACCGACAATATGTTGTTCTATGACAACACAAAAAAAAATAGCAGCTCCATACAATTTTGTTCGCATAACTCGACCAAATATATGAAGCTGCTGATTTTCGTTTTCTCGATTTACCTAACTCACCAAACAAATCCACAAAATTACCATACCATAAATAATACCGCAACGAAACCCGAATCCATATCAAGAAAGTTGTAAAAATGAATGTTAATTTTAGGTAAACAAATTCATATGAGGAGCAGGCATCCAATCACCTTCCGTTGAGGGTTGTTTGCGCCGCACCCAAAAATAAAACCCTAACACAAACACACTGAGACATTCGTACTCAAATTGTGTTAGCAGGGCTGCCAGATGACCGTGCGGTTGGCTAGTGTTTAAATATGGACCGGATGAGGTAATACAAATAATGAGATGAGAAATTGCTGTTAAATGTGGTAGGTTAAATAAAGTTTCTTAGCTTAGGGAGAGGAACAGTCAGGTATGTCAATTTTGCTTTTGGCGAAGCCAAAAACGTGTGCCGTTTTTACTAATTAAAAACTTTAGAAACCTAATCACAAAACGTCTAAAACATGCGGATAAATAAGGATCCCACTAAAAACATTTCATATAAAATGTAGCCAAGACAACCACATAAGGTATACCCTGTGAAAAATATATCAGATCTCATGTAGAGCCAAGCTTCTGAATCTACACGGCCTAACTCTACAGACCCTAACTTCACAAACTCTACATATCAGTAAAAATGTATGGCTTCGCCGTTTCGCTACCGTCGTGGAGGTGATGCGAAAATTAAGTTTTTGAAGTAAGTACCGAAACAGCCAAGCCATACATTTTTACTGATATGTAGAGTTTGTGAAGTTAGGGTCTGTAGAGTTAGGCCGTGTAGATTCAGAAGCTTGGCTCTACATGAGATCTGATATATTTTTCACAGGGTATACCTTATGTGGTTGTCTTGGCTACATTTTATATGAAATGTTTTTAGTGGGATTTCAGTTCTTTTTGTAAGTTGCTAGGCAGTATTTTCAGTGTTTTTTTTTCTTTTCGTTCACAGATTTTTTTGACTAAATTGACCTGAAAGTCCCACACTTTTTATTCTTAAAATACTTGATCGTACAACGGTGATCTTTCGATCTAGGAGAAATTATTAAAGGCTGTATTGCGCTCCCGAATAACTGTAGTTTAAGACTCCACAATATAAACGAGTTTTCGTGCAAACGTTCAAACATTGTTATTCTCAGATACATAAAAATTCAAATAGTACTTATACTTTCCGATGTAACGAAACCATAGCGCGATCTATTTCGATCCCAACGCCATCTAGGGAAGTAAGACTTAAACTTTTTGTCATCGAGGATCGCGCTACGATTCCGTTCAACACCGTAACAATTTAGGTATGTATGTATATTAACCAATTACCAATACATAAAATTATGCCCACTGAAATAAGCCGCAAAACTTATTTATACGAATACGAAAAATATTGCAATCGCAACACGACCGTCAACGACACAAGTTTATAATTTTCTTAGGTGGTTGATACCAAACATACCAAACTTCTTATACCAAATGTCAGCTTTCTAGCACTACAGGAAGTAGCCACATCAGCAGTGTCAGCTTTCATAGCCCATAGCCCAATAGCCCAATCTTTCTCTTTGCATTTTTACTTGATTTGTTCAAACAAACTTCCACACCCCCATTTTAGGGGATGGAGGTCGAAATCTATAAGTTTATGAATTTTTCTGTTGGTTGTATACTAAACTTAGGCTACATACCAAATTTCAGCATTCTAGCACTTCAGGAAGTAGCCAAACATTTTGATGATCATCAGTGTGTCAGTGTGTCAGTGAATCAGTGACGAAATCGGTGTATTTTAGATATCAATAAAATCTAAAGTATAAAAGCTATTCAATTGAGACTTTGTATGTTTATTGAGTCTGTTATTGACATTATTTCTTATGAATATGAAGTGTCTGGTACATCGGATACCAACTCTATGAGGGTTCGAAAAAACGACGAAACACTTCGAGAAAAGGTAGGTAGTGCCCCTGCGCTTCGCTTGCTTGTCTTGGCCGGGGGCACGACCGTGCCCCCCGATGAGGTTCGCCCAACTTTTATAATTAGTGAAAATTGGTTGAATTTTCGTCAAATTTCGCAAAAGAATTGTCACAATTCAATTTATTCGATTGATAAAAGACTTACTCCGGATATAGAATTTTATGATTCGCTTTTAAAGGTACTTTCGACATTGACGTTTGTATGCCAACGTAACTAAAATTATAGTATTGCCTACAAATGCCTACATTGTGTTTAAGGTTTCCAGTCCTCCGAGCTCCGGTGATTGAGGCACAGTAACATCCGAGTAGTACGAGCTTTAGAAAGCGGCTGTCATACAGGTACCGTGTTGAAGGCTGTGCTCAACAAAACTTACCGTTTACTAAAAACTAGATAAGAATCTACCGCCAGGTATAACGACTGATTTTCAGATTTTCTGCATGTTAAAAATCTTCTAATGACAACGGGAACTAACTATACTTATGTGCTTTTCGTGTCACGAAATATCAGTAATGTCCTAGATAAACTTAAAAAGTACACACAAACTGAAAAGTCACGTTGATACTTGTTCGGTTTAAAGCCTGCATCCACGATTGCACTATTATTTTTCCTTCAAATAAATGTAACATTTAATTTGCATTTAGTACGCAGAATCGTTACATTTCGTAAATGGGACGATGGTCGGTTCGTTTTATCAAAGTTAAGCTCATTTAAGCTGTAAAAAGTATAAAGATTCGAAAGCTTCCCATACCTGGAACCATTAGTGAGTCCTGCCAACCCTACGTATCCGCGGTATCGAAATTCAATTTTGTAGGAAATGTTTGTTACATCTCTTTTCATTTGGCTTCGTTGGAAAAAGTGGAATATGTATTAGAATTAGACCTTTTTATTCACCACAAACCGTATCAAGTGCTCCCATTCAATCAATATCCAGCACGCTTTGTTAGATATTCATCTTAAACATTTCTGGCAGCATTTGTGTATAGGTAATTCTGTGAAAAGGCGGGCAACTTTTACGGTTTCGCCAGTCAATGAAAACGGGTGTGTTGCTTGCACCCCTCCTTCTTATTGATTTCATTAGCTAAATGCTTGAATATGCAGACCTAACTAGAATGCATTTATTATCTATACTACTTTTATTATGTATAGTACTATAAAACAGCGTTTGTTTTTGTTTGATTAAACAAACTGCTATTGAGAACTACTAGTGGGATAGGAATGCCTTTTGTATTAATATCCTGACTTCAATATAAGCTCTATAACATACGATTTACTAAAGCAGGTGACAAGTGCTTATTCTTACATCTTATCTACAATCAAAACGAACTATACTATCAAAACACCCATTCGAGCTTCTAAATACTGTATTTTCACAGATTTTTTCAACCAGTTACAGCACAGAGTTCAAGTCAGAAGCTATATCGACCATGTAGAACAAATCTACTACAGCCACTTAATAGCTTGTAGCTCCCACAACATCGACAACATTAGCACTCTCCTCACGTACAGTATTAACATATTCACTCCCATATCACAGTGGCTAGTGATAAATTGCTAACATGCGACTGGTGCAAGTAAAATCTGAACACGGCTTCATATTTCAATATTCAAGTGCAACACGGCTTGGCAGGAACGCAGACGGACTGTTCCAATACAAAGAAGGTTTCAATATTGCAAAATGGGAGTTTATTTTACGCTTCGTCTGATGTTTGAGGGTTTAAAGAAGAACGGTGGAAGGAATACTAACGGGGTTAAAGTGCAAGGCAATTAGCTCTTTCTTTGTTGGATCTTAGAGATGCACCGTAATGGGATTCTGTAGATGTTATTTGCATTTCAGTGAAATAAAGACTGGACGATATGAATAGGTATTATAGTTCAGGCTTTAATGCCACAGAATAAATAGTGGTAATTATGTACAGAGCCTCCGCTGTCCTTCCATCCGTCAGTTAACTGTCTCATGAACTAAAATTGGTAGTTAAAATTTTCAGTGTGTAATGGTGTAAACAAAAAACAACATAATTTTAAGTTATATTAACTATTTTGTCTTAATACGAAAACCTTTAAGTGCAAGGTCGACTTGTACTTGTCAGTTTTTTGCTATAAACAAGTAATTAACGTTTTTAGCAGAAACACTCATCAGTATGGAGTCTTGTTCGTTTATCCCCATTGAAATGTACATTTAGCAAGACGAAACAAGATATGATTCTTGTTTTTGTCAACGTGGAATCGGATTAAAAGTGCATTTAAATTGTCTTAAAGAAGGAATTGATTTTACTCAATTGCAATTTCGCCAAAAATGATCAAACAGTGAAGTTGTTAATTTCGACGTTTGATCTTTTTTTTTTTTTTTTAGTAAAATATCAATAAATTTACAATCGACCAAATGGAATCATGACCCACCATAAGCTTATATTCCTACAGACATTCAAATACAATTAGGTCGACAATTGCGTAAACTTGTATTAAAAATGTCACACGTCTAGTCTTATTATTTTGAAAGCTTCAAACGATTTGTCGTTGTCGTCGAAATGGGTCATGAATGTCATGATTCAATTTTGTCGATAGTACAAAACGAAGTTTATTCATTTGTAGTCAATAACATATCGGACCGGCTCGAGCATCCGGTCTCAGACAAATTCACAACGCTCGTAAACCGCCACTATTGTAGAGATTTCCGAACCACATGTGGTTTCCTTTCCTTTTCTAAGGATCATTCCCTATTCAATCCTTCATGTACATATTTACGTTTAGCAAATATCCCGGAAGCCTCGAAGCGACACTGATAACTAATAATAAGCCTGTGAACGTTAATATACAATAGGCTTACGGAATTGTCGCCGCAAATTATTGCCGAAACAAGTGTTGTGGTCCTCTATCTCGCAACATATTGTGCTGACAGTGAGCTGTCAAATCATTGTATCATAATTCATAATGACAGAATAATGCTAAAGACTTGCACTGCACAAAATACCTATTGCTTTACTCAAAAAATCTTGTATAAAACGCTTTACAAAATAAATTTCAAGTCCTCAGTCAAGTTTTACAGCCGTTTACCCAAAATAAGGCAATCGCATTAAACAATCGAACTTCCATTAAGCCCGAATTGACAGCCCGACTGACAGGTTCAAGGTCACTACTGTCGTTGACAAAGGCACGAGAACCAGAAGGACAAAAGCACCACTACACGCAATAAGCGACCTCACCTCACACTTTGGACACGGAAGAAACAAAAGAATCGCGTGCAATGGAAATTGCAGTGGTTCGGTTCTGTCAAAGTCTAGAGCCGCACTGCAGGTAGATTGCTAAGTACTTACTTACAACTTATGTGCAGGAAACTTGCAAGGGCGCTAAGCACACCAGTTGGCAAGCACTGACTGCGGCGATGACGACTTGTATATTTTTAAATAGTTGTTCAATGCAACATCTAGCTAGATACCAGGCTTTTCAACATTTCAACACAGGTTTAACCTTTCAACAACTAAGCGACAGCCGGCTGTCGCGATGCTATAGCCTTTCTATTGTGTCTCGAATTACGTGTTCGAAGTTTTGAAGACTCAAACGAGAGCAAAATATGTGTTTAAGCTTTGTACAGAAATATAAATACTCGTAAGTACTGAAGATCTGTCCGGCTACAGGGTCATAGAAATAAGCCACAACCTATACAATAAGGCCTGTCCGTATGGTTATATCCTTTAGATTACGTATGCATATTTTCAAGACCTTTTTGAGAAGAAGCCTACTGTACTTACCTATCTTCTTTACGCCGAATCCCTACAATGGTCGCCGAGTCGCCCCGAGCGGGATTATAGTAACGACGAGGGCAAAATTCTGTCAAGAGCATTAACCTATGATAGTTTAACTAAAAGATTTATTTAGTGGACACGAGGGACAATAATCGTGTGTCATGTTTGGCTTCCAGGGGATCAGTACTGTCAGTCGTGACAAACAGTTCCATGTTCCAAAAATATTCCTTATATTATTACTAAGATGTAATACAGTATTAAAGAAAAACAGATCTCCAAACGAATGGAAGTAAATGTAAAATCAACAGAAGAAACTAAGAGAGTAACTCATCTAACAGAGCTTGTTTTAGAATCTATACTAACATTACGAACATATTATATTAGCTCTGGCTGTTTTAATAGAGTCACAATTATTCTAGTTTTCCAAGAAATATGGTTATTTTAGCAAATATTCTGATTCAATTATGTGCTGAATGTTAAATGTGACGTAATGTTTCACTACATCGTGATTCCGAGCTTAGAATAATCAGAGCCAATTAATTACAACGCTGCAATAGTTGTCAATTGACTTTTGACCTTTGCGGTTCACAGGTTGTATGTGGTTATAGTACGACAACACAATGATATTGAATATGTGGTTATAGTACGACAACACAATGATATTGAAAATTTACGTAACATGATCATAATATCTCATTAAGCTGAATGGATTTGGACGTTCAGCTGTGTCGGAATCGTATCGTACTATCGATCATACCAATCCGATTTTATATCCGCGTAAAACGAGAGCTTTAAAATCAGGATTATGGAAATTAATTTTATAGCCGCCCACTGTGTTTGATGGCCAGTTAATTTTAATTTTGATGGCTTTGCGTTGAAATGATTGAAAAGATTAACAGTGGATTCTGAATGATTTTCCTAATAATTTAGCAGTAATATGCGCGAAGGCGGTTTATAAAAAAACTGTAAAGGTTACCTAGAAGGTTACTTTAAAAAAAGACGAGTTAGACGTAAGCGGAGCAACTAGTTAAACTTTTTAGTTGTAATTGATGTTTCTAAGTGCCTTTTTAATGGTCTACTCTAAGGCAAAATAGTCGCTCTGACCCTAATTATTTATTTGACTGTACACCATAATAATATGGGGAAAAACTTAAATATGATTTAAAAACTAGTACAATAGGTAGGCACGTGTAGTTCTTTAACATTATTGATTTGCTGCCAAATAAAAACAACATCAAATCGAACCAGTACTTAGCTCCCAAAATTAGCGCAATCAACCAAACGGACAAACTCTTCAGATTTATAATATGTATTAATACAATGTTATGGAAAATTCCAACCCGTTAAAGTACAAAACTTGAAGCATTATTTCTACTTAAACTTATCAGAGAACCTGAATTTGAAAGCTATGCTGCCCAAGTTGTAAATTTATAAGCTGCAGTAAGCCTATTATCCGCGCTATCTCCTGATTGCAATGGCTTTATAATATTTCATATAAATGCGTTTTACAGTGGCAACGTCCACAATTTTGTCTTTGATTGTATTAATTTGCTGTAAAAGATACTGTGAATTGAAATAACTTTTAGTGGCTTCTTTACCATATAATGTATGTATTTTAATTTACAATATATAAGAAGTCTCGGTTAACTTAATAAATAGATTGACCAAAACGTATAGATTCTTAGGAATACATAAACAGATCATTGCTATTCTTTTATTTATAGATCTTAAATCGTGTATTCGAATCATCAGCCGTGACCCGAGTCATTGCGTGTAATCCATCATACGTTTGACCTGTAGCCATTTACAATATGATGTATAGCTCCGTCTACGTCTCGCCGTAGTAAACAGGAGGGCGGTATGATTGAATACTCGTAGCTGTAGGGAATTCTACGACTATTTATGGAACATCTTTGTTAGAACAAAAATATTCAGATTTGAGATGATAAACATTTCATTAAACGTTTTGTTCTTCACTATACATAACAACCTTTTGAAATGAGTGACTAGATTCAACTATTTTTAATGTAATTGACGATGCAAATTACCTCAACAATTTGACTTTGTCCGCTAAAAAGAACAAAAACTTCATCAGCCCATATTATTTTCACCAAATGTAATTAAGCTAACGAATCTGCTATTGTTTGCCATTCTCTAATGAAAACAGATCTTTTGATGATAATAATTAACACCAAAGCAAAACTTGATGTTAAAAATAAAATACAAATAGCAGGCTAAGGCGATCTTCACACTGCCCCGCATGATGCAGCGTAGCGCGTGGATGCGTGTTCTTCCGTTGCTTGTAAGTATCTCCGTTTGTATGGAAAACACGCACAGTCTAACACACTGAAAATGCATCCACGCGCGTTCATGCGGATCACGCGCATACACGCGGAGAAACATGCACCCCCGCGCGTAGGTGCGGGGCGAGACGCAAGGTATGGCACACCGAATCCCGCAGTGCCGCGCGTGATTTTGAATGGGCGTGACGTGTGAATAAATGAGAACGAGAGAACGGCGAATAAATGAGAGCCGCCGTGCGTGAATCTACAAAACGCACCTACGCGCGTGAGTGCGCAAAAAACCCGCACGATGATGCAGATCTGCACTCCCGCAGAAACGCGCTTAGGTGCGTTGACACGCAACATGCAGCGGGGTCCGGGGCAGTGTGATAATCGCCTTAAAGGCGTGAGTACATATTTAAAAATAAAAGTCTCAAACAAACCAAGAGAAACCCTTCAGAAACGTTCTAAGATACTATTTTAGACGATGTTATGGTTCACAGAGAAAGCGTAGGCGTTGAACAGAGCAGAGTTAATTGAAAACGAAACAAGACAAACAATTACAGCATATTACTGGAATAGTCAAAATTGTGGCTTTAACTGAATCTATTTAAAGGCAGTGTATAATAGAGCTCTTGTAGTAAGGTTCTATTGTAGTCAAATCAGTTATTTTGAAGGTTAATACTCCAGCTTATATATATTCTCCATTGATGAGTGTGCAGTAAAACCTGTCTATTGATTCAGAATTTGTGGCGATAGAACCAACCTCTTATTTATTACAAGAATAGTAATGAATAAAAAGAGGAACGGATATAGCCTCCAAGTTGTAAACTAAAATACCCAAGTAATATGTGGTAGAAAACAGCTACTTCAGTAGATATAATTCTCTAGGAATTCTCGGAAAACTTTCTCGAGGATTAAATATATTCTTCAGATATATTCATAAAAAGCATTTTTCTCTCGTGTACATTTTCTGAGAATTGGATGCGAAATAACATTCTTTCTTGGATGTTATAAACAATAAATAATATTTTTGTTCTGTAGTTAGTGTCGTGAAAGGTTTCCTTTTAATACTAACTTATTAAAATTTATATTTTCAATTACAAATGAATATTATAAGACTTCCGATTTGTTTGTAAAATTCGAGGAAACTTTTTCTTCGTTCCCGAAAATAAAGTACAACAATAAAGTCTTATTAACAATGAAAATGATTCACATCTAAATATGAATAGTAATTATGTAAATATGAAATATGAAAACTAAAAAAAACACACAGAAGATTCATTCAAATTAAAATGACAATAACCTTAATTTGAATAACAATGTCTACAATATACTTTTTGAACTGTAAATACAATGAGAAAACGTAAAATTACATACATAACTTCGTAAAAATAAATTGATAAGAACAAGAACGAAACGTAGCATTTTATATTGAAATTGAAATCAGTTCGTCTAGTTTAATTTAGAATTGCGTTCGCTTCTATATTGAATAAGCTACTGCCTAAATAAATACTTGGAACTTGAAGTTTATTGAAAATAAAAGAAGCGTAATTGAAAATTTATGTTTAATTAAAGTTTTGCAAAAGGAGGTTTTTAGCCAAGGAAAATTTTCACAGCATTTTCGCAAATTTGTCGTACGTTATTGTAACGAACTCTGAGGTTTAAAAAATGCTTGTTAATGATGATTACTTAGTTCTCATTAAGTCAAAGACGGACAACTGTAACTTAATGTTATGAAGTATTAGACAACTTAGGACAAAAACATATTTAGCATTCTAAAAACTAAGCCACAAGTGGAGGGAAGGCTTCGGGTAATTTGTGGTAAATCTATTTACTTTCGAAACTTTATTATTGCAATCGGGAAACTTCATTATTGTTCTAAGCCTAGCTTGATCGATCAGTACTTTCTCTAAATAGAATAGCTGGTACTAAACGTCTTGATTGCAAATGTTAGCTAGTCTGGTTCCCATCTGTAAGACAAAGTGGTCAATATTGTGGAAATATATTCGTAGACATTGATGTGCCAGTATTGATTAAATATCTTTATGAATAAAAAAGAATAATCAGGCGGTCTGCTGATTCGATTATTACCAAAACTGATACTCCCATTTTGTTACAAGAATCGACGCATAAATTGTAAAAAGGACCGCATAACCTACAGCTCTCTTTTCGATTAACTTATCAGATTCGATGATTCAACACAACCATTCTAACAAATTAATAACACATTCAATAACTCTCATAATAAAGCGAAAGCGTATGATTGACAAATGATCAATAAACTTTACTGGATTATAAAATTGGAGTCGACTTCGGTAAAAGCCGTTCAGATTTACGATCCTTCAAATTACACTGACTTGCAGAGTTGTTAGGGCAACCATGCAAAGTTGCGCGCCATCCAATTTGATAGAAAATGGAAGCAGCAATCGAAAGAGATAAATAGAGGGTAACATGGAAAGCAATAACGATGACAAGATAAAGGGCGAAGTGATAGATAAGTTCTATAGATACATGAAAGATCCATACTAATATTATAAATGCGGAAGTAACTCTGTCTGTCTGTCTGTCTCTTCTTCACGCCTAAACCACTGAACCGATTTGAATGAAATTTGATACAGATATAGTCTGGGACCCAAGAAAGGACATAGGATAGTTTTCATCCCGAAAATCATCCAGGAACGGGAACTATTCCACGCGGACGAAGTCGCGGGCAAAAGCTAGTTTAAAATAAAACGAATAAGTTTAAGAGCAACAAAATATACTTTCAGCTGAATTAACTCTAACAATGAACAATTAACGGGTAGAGTAGTAGTGATAAATGAGATTAAACTATAGATACAAGTAAATATTTTAAAGAGATAAAATCTGAAAAGAACAAAATTTAGGAACAACAAAATGTATCCTCAACTGAATTATCTCTAAACGAGCACTTATCCTGAAGAGAGGGCAAAAAACAATTTAATAACAGGCAAATCCCATTTCCATGTTTACAATATAATCAACTTAGCCGATCGTTTCTATACGAAATTGTCGACGAGAGGCGAAACGTCGATAGGAATAAAAGCAACAAAGTCTCTCTGGCAGCTCTGAGCCATCTTAATGAAGCTGTCAAAATGGCTAGTCTGCTCGGAAAATGTGATTTCTGCTACCATTATCAATTTGAAATTTACCCATTATGTTTCTTTTTCGTATCTTATATAAAACATTAGATTTACTAAGTTGAGCTAACATCTTTATTAACGGTGCTTTATAAATTGAACTTTCCATTCAATAGAATCAGTTAAAGAAAATATAAAATCATTACTTTCGTTTCGTTTAGAGCGAATGAAAAATATTCAACTGTAAAACATGTTGCTATATTTTAATACGAGCAGCGATCTCGAAACATTTGCCAGTCGAGAACTGTTCAAAGTATTTTATGGAGCAATGAGAATTTAATCTGGAAGTGGAAGGCAGGCATAATGAGCGACAGTGGATCGCAATTAAGGGTAGAAACGAGGGCCGACCTTTCTCCCCGTATACAATTAAGCAATAAAAATACCACTATAGCACTCACAGGCTTGGTGTCGGTTTCGACGAATAATGACCCAAGTATATCATTAGAACTTTGTATATAACGGAACGAAATTTCCTTTTCCGAGCTACCCGTATCAGCCAATAACAAATTAAAAGCTAGAAATGGTTTTGTAGCGTGATGTTTAAACTGTACACCCAGCATAGTTATTCTTTTAACTCGATGAAAGTTCATGAACGTTCCAGAAAAGCTATTTGCCGTTTCATCCAAAATTAATAGCATTATAGTCTTCACAGTGACGTCAGCACGACCGAAACATTATTTGTCGTTATTGCGAAGTACCGCATTACTCGATAAATTGTATTGGCCGAGAACAAGAAGTACCCTTTTGGATCACATGAGTAGCTTTTAGCATTACAAATAGTGTTACGATAGATATTAGTAGCTTACCTACAATCGTAAAATTCCAAACGTTCCTAATAAACTTTAAAAAATCTCGTTCGTTAACTTTATAAGAATCTTGAAAGTTATTAAACTTAACGCAATCTGAAAACCCCTGAGAAACAAACGTAAATAAGCGTTAAGAGAAAGCGTCGTTTGAAACAATTCCCAAACTCAATGAGAATGCTTTTAGAATCTTTGAAACTGGAAACGTACACACATAGTCCTCCCGCTATAGATAAAATCAAAAGATCTCGGGACGAAAGATCTTTTGTAAAAGGACAAGGTCAAGGATTTTGTGGAAGAAAACTTCTGGATAATATTCCATCGTTTATGAGATAAGAGCGTCGATGAGTCATAAATATCGAGGTTAGGCAGGTGAGCTGCGAGTGAGTACTTTCAGCTGAACCATTGAGGATGAAAAGTGGCACTGTAAGATGATACGGCGAGACCGTAACGACGGCAAGATACTCCAGATTTATATTTATGGTCGTTTAGTAAAAGGTTTATCAGAGAATTGTTAAGCCGAAGAGCGCAATTCATGCAGTACTTAAGTGATATTTTCAACAAGCTGCACTTTCGTGAATGTGTTAAGTGGTGATCGTAAAATATTAAGATCGTAGTTTTCGACGTCAGAAGTATTTAGAGTATTTAGGTAAGGAGGCTTCTGGAAATGTTTCGGCAATCCTATTTATCCCAACGTACCTGAAATGAAGTGACAGCAAGCTGCGAGAGCCCGTCGACGTAAGGTCCTAGCACGGCATGCTCGCGCACGCGTAGCGATCGCCTCGTCGTCTCGGGGTCTAGCAGGTCGTGCACTCGTTCGTTGTATATCTCCATGTATGACACCTCCACCTGTAGGAAAGAAAGGTGCCATTAAACCTGTACTCGATAAGGGTATTGTAAGACCAAATATTTAACATTTGGTAGCCTACTACTTCCTATATTCGAAATCAATCAAGTTACCGTTGAAAGACCACATTCTAACTATGACCAGAAAGATGATAAATTGGTAATGACCAGATTCGTAATTGTAGTCTATGCATATAGTGGCACGAGATTTTAGCGAACACCAAACTAAATTTTCACCAAAATTGAGCAATAGACTTCTAACATCTTATTAAAACCGAAGACATTGCTCTTGGTTGATGTAGCAATTATATTTGATAGTCGCTATTAATCCTGCGTAGAGACAGATTGCCAGCCCATCACCTGTTAACGTCACAATAACGTTTCTGTTAGTCTATTCTTCCAATTAAGACGATCAACGGTATATTTGTCGTGACCGTAATATTAGCTATTAGGTCAATTTGTCACTTAAAGATGTGACAAAGGGATTGAGAGATGACGAACAGAGAGATCTATTAGCATATTGTCAAGAATAATAATTGAATCCCTAATCTATTTGATAAGTGTCGTGATTATATTCAGGGAAGTTCATGGCGATAGTTCAAGTTATGTTAGAGTTTAGTAAGTGGCCCCATTCACTAATGAATAGGGTTACTTACTGAACTTTATTATCAAGACAATGGTCTTACCTTGTAAGTGAGTGCCGGTGGTGACTGTTGTACTTTGATCCTCTCAAACAAAGAGTCACATAGCCGTGGGATGATGCCACCTTCATCAGCCCCCGGCGAGCCCATCATCGTATATGATTTCCCTGAACCTGGACAAAAAGAAACGATTTATAAATTACATATCGTTAACGTACAAAATGGAGCCTAGTTGATCTCATAAAGTAGGAAAGAAAGTAATTTTATCAGTGCTAGTCGAGAGAAGTTTCAATCGTGCCTTCAACAGTTCCATTAGAAATGTAGCACAAGGCGTTTTGCATAACCCATGGGAGAATTGCGAGAATTTATGTATCCGGAGCACTAACTTACTGCGACCAAGTCTCTTCCGGGATGAGAATAATACGGGCGTTTCAATAGAGACTGTTTTTCTAAATAATTTCGCTGTTTTTTTCTTTCATTTTATCAGATCCCAATTTGAACACGCCCAAGGAATCTGTTAATAGAGATATTTTTGAAAGGTTTCCTAGAGGCACAGCGAAATAATTTGTCTACTTCAACCATTAAGTTATAAATTGTGAATTTAAAACAAGCTACACATTATTACAAAAGCCCTAAGTCTTCTTAGTGTCGTGCCCTATAACAGAAGTCGACTGTTCAAAATTTTACCAGCATTTTCCAGTATAAACCAGGTGAGTAAACACAAATTGAAAGTGAACGCACTCTGCTCTTTCAATCAATCCGAAATGATTCGCTCACTAGACGTGAAAGCGCTTCATTTGTAAACAAATCTGCACGTTACACTGAACTTTATGTTCAACATAAAACTATTATTTTGAATCATAAATCAACGTGGTAAGACCTAAATTTCTATGCTTTTAAAAGATCTGAAGGTGTGTTGAAATAAACAAATATTCGTTTATGTGTAAACAAGATTTCAAAGTAGTGTTAATGTTACTGAAGTTAAATTCGTCGTTAAAATAAGTTTTGGTTGATTTGATTACTTTTTAGGTATATTCTTAGACCAAATATTTAACGAGTAAACAACCGTGGTAAACCTTACTTACAACGTCTACGTACTACTCTATGATATTTCTCGATCGATAGTGTATCATGGCAATATTATCTACATACATGAAATGATAAAATGACTAACTGACTTTTGATATATCAACGCACAGCTCAAACCGCGGGTAATAGAGACATAAAGCTTGGAGGGGGCAATCTTGGTGAAGTGTTAGTATTTACTAAGAAAAGATGTTTGAAAATTCCAACCCGTCAGCGTAAAATAGGTCATGGAAATTTCGACATCTATGCGGGCGAAGCCGCAAAGTATATACTTCTATTATAATTACTTAAAGCTATCGTTTTGAGACCTATACTAAAGAACTGAAATTTTTCACCACCCAAAACTTTATGGTTATGGAATAATCACAGAGCAATACAATCAGTTCTGATAAATAACTTAAACTAACAAACAAACTAAATACAATAGATTAAACTAGAAATTATTGCTAAATCGCTTTAAAATGTTTATTATCACAGGCCCTGTATACTGTATAACTTCGGGAATGCTAAGTTGTCTGCAGAAATCAGTCTTGAATGAGAACAATACAAGTTAGTCGTTTATACTTTAGCCAGATTTGATGAAGAATGTGACAGCAAATGTGAGTATGTATAAATAAATAATAATAATAAATAATAAATAAATCGTTTATTTTGTACACAAATAACCAAATAGTACTAGGCAAGGACTTATGATAGAGTTGTACAACAGTGTCATGGTTTAAAGTCGAAACATCTGACTTCTAAACTAGGCAAGAAGCCTGTATCTTAGAAGCCGAAGTTCCCCAAGATTTCGTTGACATACAACAGTGTTCATATTATGATCGTCGTACATACAAACAAGTACCTATATTAAAAACATTAAAAAACGATTTAAGAAAAAAATTAAGAAAACAAAAAGGAACAGGTAATTAAGCGCATACAGTTTTTTTTTTTTTTTTTGTATGTATGTAATCACTAGTTATATTATGTCATAAAAGTACATAATATTTGGAGCTAAGTACTAGTTATTTTGTTGGACATAGTCATTTCAGTCACACACACTATTGCTTAATCTGCCAATTGTTATTAAATATTCTTCATTGAATTTGTTTCAAGTTTATCTTAAAACCACTTTATGTTTACAGATTACTGAACAACAAAATTAGCAACTTTGAAGAAAGTTAGTTGTTTAGAACCTACGGTAAAATAATTTAATCAAGGCGAAATTAAACTATGGATGAATTACTTGGGAGTTTAGCGGTATAGAAGCTAATTGTTCTCCTGTGGTTTAGCGTCTAATAGAATACATAAACTTAGTAAACTTATGTGAAGCTGAAGATTGTCGAAATCCTATATATATAGGACACTTTGAACTTAGCCAAAAGTCCAAGAAGCGTTACAGTTACAAAAAGCAGTAAAGTGTGAGACGTACCGTAAAGGTCGAGTTCTAAGTACCAGGGGCCCTAGTCTGCTATTACAATCGTGTCTCAATGACCAGTCGTCGGCCGGATATTTGACAACTTTGACAGTTTTTGTATGGGAAATGTGTCAAAAGTTTGACGTTACACGTCAAAAATCGATCATTGAGACACGATTGTAATAGCAGACTAGGGCTCCAGGTTTGCGGAATTAGTTCAAAGGAGTTACCGCAGCCCTTTAACACAAAGGGACGCAGAAGGAACACGGATGGAGTTTAAGTCAGTAAAAGTTTGACAAGTGCCAATTCCCTCGTTCACAAACTGAACTAAATTTAAGTTCAGGGCACCTTTTCTTTCCATTTTAATAAGAAAGGGACAGAAGATAAAGTATAAGTCTAGTCCATAGATAAAGTAAAAAATACGACGACTTACTTTAGGCGCTGGCCCATTTGACAGGACTAGACTACTATTTTATCTTCTTTTCTTTTTTTAATGAAATGGAAAGAGAAAAATGCACTCAACCAAAATTTTGTTTAATTTATGAACAAGAGAATCAGCCGCAATCTCTTCCGCTCCACCCAGAACAGGAGGAGTAATTTTATGTTTTCGCAGCCTTAAAAAAGGACATGATAGGAAAAGTTTATTTTCCAGGCCAAGATCAAAACTTCCCATATCAATATCATCTGCTATTGACTTTCTCAAGTATAACGAACGTCATACCAAGTAAATAACTTTCCCCCGCGATACAGTCAGTAATAAACTTCCGAGAAACATAACACATTAATCTCACTGACAATAAATATCGTATCTAAGAGAACTTGGGGGACATGCTTCTTCATAACTTCTAAAAATACGATAATGTTAGATCGAATCAATGGTTCACATAAGCGTCATGGCATCTCGAAAGATAGAACGAATGAATGGGCCAGATTAGACTAACAAAGCAAGTGTAAATTAAAAAAATCTAATTATCCTAATTTATTAAAATCGAGATTGCGGCTAACAAAAAAGGTCGACTTTGATGAGACATGTCCAAGAATCAACTCCAGATACTACTGTCAAATTGGTTCACCTGTTTAAGACCTACGGTACCACAGACAGACACACAAACAACTTTAACGTCAGCGGTTTAACTTTTCGACAAACGGCTGTCGCGCTGCTGTGTGTCGAATCACGTGTGTTCGAAGGTTTAAAAAGAGTCTATGTATTCATCTATACATTAATTTTACTGTTCATGATGAGTAGGTTAGGTATAGGTTTTCCGTTTTTTGTAACTCACGCCTAATAATTCAGACCCTACACGATTCGAATGGCCCATTCCCCTTTTCATTCCACACAATTTTTTTATTTCTCTGTTCGCTGCGAGGTCAAGGTTGGATTCTATCCAAGTGTCGCATATACACGTTAATGCGTACTTATAATATAGAGAAATCAACAAATTTAATATAATTTCTGTTTAAATAAACGTGACTGGCTGATGTGTGAATACAACCCAAACTACTACAAAATACTTTAACCCTGATAAACCCTTACCTATCGACTCCAAATAGTACGGAATAAAGCAACAAAATATGATTTTCTTTTCCATTTGCAAAGCATATCAATATTAAATAGGTACCTACGTAAATAAAAAATTGCGTGAAGAAATATTTCAATCAGTAAAATTTAAACAGCCCGTTTTAGCACTTAGACAAGCGTCTTCATTAAATTAACAACAGTCGAGTGAAACAGACAGAAAACTGAAGTGAAGATTCATACCATTGTCACATTTCGTGAGACACGACGCGTTCATTTTCACGCAATGTCAGCCTGACGCGCTACACACTATATTTCAGTATGTGACAGTGTAATTCCCAACTTTAGCACAACCTTTGTTATTTTCTGCAGCCGTCGAGTTTTTCACTGTCACTCTTTACGTGGAAACAAGAACACCTAACCGGGCAAGTGCGAGCCGGACGCGAGGGTTCCGGATCGCGGTACAATTTCTATGATCGCGCAAACAACCAAAAAGGTTTCTAGAATAAGATACTCCTTTAATTTTTAACTTTATGTGTTTGTTGTTAAAGGCCTTTGTAATACACTAAACTGCCATCTCATTGGATTTTGAACAAAAGCACCTTTGGGGTAAGAAACCCTAAAAAGTACGTAAAGTTTTTTTTCTTGCTCAGTTAATAAAATCAAAGAAAACTTTATTGGCAGTACGTGTAATGTGTTTCTTTGATGGAAAGGCGAACAGGTAAGTAGATAGTGAATATTTCTGGCTTCAAACGGAAATTACTCAACAAGATAAATAAAATACGTGTTTAATTTCCTCGTGGCGTATAACTGATGTTGACATAATTTGTGCTTGCGAAAATTGCTACGTTTAATTCTCACTTTAACATGTTTGAAGATTTTGAAGAAAAATCTAATTAAAGCTTTTATACGTTAAATTGTACCGTCGACAATGTCAGACATTTGATTACAAAGAGACTAAACACAGTTCAATATTACAGGCCTCGATGGACGTGTTGCCTTACAAAGGGAATGCTGAATAACTGAATCACACGAGCTACAAAGGGTGAGGTAACAACAACTAACAGCGGTATAGTACGGCCCACGTCATCAACATACGGTACGTAATTGCCGAGCGCAGTAACGTAATAAGACCACAGGACCACTGCAGTTCTAGCACCATAACATTTATACGTTTCCTACTTTAATAATCAAGAACAATAAGTAACTTTCCCTTATTAGTGAACCTATATCTTTCCTTAACCGTGGGCGGGGCTAACCAGCTTGGTATTTCAGCCGAGCGACATAACAACATAAACGAAACCCTACTTTCCTAATTTAATTTAGCGAACACGATGCCGACAACAAAATCAACAAACATAAGTAAAAGGAGTGACATTTTATTAAACAAAAATGTCTTGATCCAGGTCGAACCATAAATATTTTGCGAAAAACATGGGACAGGGCTGACACCTTTCTCGTGTCGAAGGAAAATTGCCTTTGTACAAATAACACGGACGACTGTGAGAGAACCCACGTACAAATTGAATATTCAGATCGCGTGTATTACATGTAAAGAAAGGGAAATATGACTTAGTTACTAACATATTTTAGATTTCAAGGTTACGTGAACTAATTAGTTCGTTTTGTTTGAAACATGACAATGGGGTTTTTTTAACTAAATCACAATAGAACTACTACAATGTTATGATTTTCTTTAAAGTTGAAGATTAGCAGAGTAAATACGACAAAATATTGAAGTAGTACCTGGTTTTACATTCAAAAATACTTTTCATTATTCAAGTCTCGTATACCAAACACAAAAAGTCATGACACAATCGGTCCCATTCACAGCACCAAAACACAGGGAGTTCAAAAAATAAATCACAGAAGCTACAAAAGGACGAAACACCATGGCTTATGGGGTCGCATGAAACATTGTGCCGACATAACTCTTTCCGACCGCTCGCTATGGGAATGGAAACTTTTATTTGAGCACATACTTGTACAATTCGGAAACGCCGTCGTTGGAAAAATGTGGTTTACTTTTATTGGTATTTTCGATATTTTTTTGTAGGTCAAGTAGCGTAAGATTTAAATTGTAATGATGCCAAAAGGAAGAAGGAACTGAAAATAAATGAAGACCTTTTTCTTTTTAAAAGTAAGCAAGATATATTGCGAAAAGCTCTCGATATTAACCGCAGAGACCGCTAGGAGTGCTAGAGGGGAGGAGTAGCTCATTACCTTATTGATAACTGATGAATAAATCGACTATTCATGAAGTAAAGCTTCGTTACATTGTCGTTTCTTTTTAACAATACTCAGTATCTTTATTGCTCAATATCAACAATTTCTTGATGCGTTCAATGACTGAGTAATGGAGATAATGAACGAATACGGTAATATTGTTAAGAGTAAACTATAACAATAGAAATTAATGCACAACATTACTCTATGAAGCATAATCATATCTTCATATTATTGGACATATAAAGATGAAATTAATGTTTCCATTAGCCTTATGTTCTTTCTTTTTCGTCCATACTCATTCATATTAATACACATTTGATTTTATAGAGGTCTTCGCTATGATTTTAAGCTAGTTGCTTTAACAAGTTTTCCTTATAAAAGCGTTATAAAAATATGTAGAATAATTATTGTTGGAAGAAATCACTTAAAATTAATTGAAACCGATATCAAAGAGAACTAGCGGCCGCGCTATTCAAATCAGTTCGCTTCAAATCAATATTTGGTATAATTCGTCAGTAGCCAATTTGGTAGGCTCTCGAAATTGAATTATTACTTGGATGGCGACTGCCTGACTATACATTGACATTAATTAAAATCGCACGTGTTTCTATTTGACCTAGAAATCAAAACATGTGTATTGTTTTGCGATTCAAATAGCTATTTCTCCTGAAATTGAATTAATCAAGAATTTGTGTTTTCACTTTAAGTTCTATTAACTGTACGAACGCCAATTGAGTTCGCTGTCAAAGCTTGAAAAGGTACTATATTATAAATTAATTCAAGTTGGTACTAATTAAACGTTTATGGGACCTGTTATCAACTTGACTTTATGATCAAATAATAATAATTGACTTGTTAAAATTTTGCAATTTAAAATTTCACAACACTACTAAGAGCCGTTTGAGGTACGTACACTTAAAGAAAAATTATATAATTTTCAGAAACAATACTGCAGTCGTGACTTTAATACAAGTAGAGGGATGATCTACCCCCTGGCGGTTGTCCAACACCAGAATATGATGCGTCAGCATCATTCCAGTCTCTATCATTTATCACAGCCACTCCCGGAATTAAAAGTTGTAGGTGAAAACCTCTATAGGTAGGTTATTCGTCTAACTATCATATGAAGGGTATCAGGACACATGCGCGAAAGACATTTGCGCGAAAGACACTTGCGCGCGGCCATTTGGGCGAATGGACACATGCGCGAATGGACGTTTGCGCCCATAGACATTTCCGCGAATGGACACTTGCGCGACTAGACGTTTCCGCGCCAAACCACTTGCGCGAAGCCCTTTGCGCGACGGACACTTGCGCGCCAGACAGTTCCGCGACAGACGTTTGCGCCCAAACACTTCCGCGACTAGACACTTGCGCGAACTTTTTATTCAAAGGACATTGGGCAAATTTAAAAATATTATGTAAGGGGTACCAATATTTTTTTATTTACTTTTGGTTTACATGGCGTCCACATATCTACCGAAGGTGGTAAGTCGTTTACAAAAGCAAGATGGCGGCCATAATATTTTTCACAAAATACGTCATGGGTGTCGTCGATTTCATGGTTTTTTGGGGTGCCAAGGTCAATAATGAGGTCGCTTTGAGAATCCAAGATGGCGGCCGTGACCTTTATCATAATATGCGTCATGGGTGTCGTTTTCATGGTTTTTTGGGGTGCTAAGGTCAAAAATGGGGTCAATTTGACAATCCAAGATGGCGGTGGTGACCTTTCTCACAATATGCGTCATGGGTGTCAATTTCAAGGTTTTTTAGGGTGATAAGGTCGAAAATGAGGTCCATTTGAGAATCCAAGATGGCGGTCGTGACCTTTCTCACAATATGCGTCATGGGTGTCGTTTTCATGGTTTTTTGGGGTGCTAAGGTCAAAAATGGGGTCAATTTGACAATCCAAGATGGCGCTGGTGACCTTTCTCACAATATGCGTCATGGGTGTCGTTTTCATGGTTTTTTGGGGTGCTAAGGTCGAAAATGAGGTCGATTTGAGAATCCAAGATGGCGGCCGTGACCTTTATCATAATACGCGTCATGGGTGTCGTTTTCATGGTGTTTTGGGGTGCTAAGGTCAATAATGAGGTCGATTTGAGAATCCAAGATGGCGGTCGTGACCTTTATCATAATATGCGTCATGGGTGTCGTTTTCATGGTTTTTTGGGGTGCTAAGGTCAAAAATGAGGTCAATTTGAGAATTCAAGATGGCGGTCGTGACCTTTTTCATAATATGCGTCATTGGTGTCGTTTTCATGGTTTTTTGGGGTGCTAAGGTCAAAAATGGGGTCAATTTGACAATCCAAGATGGCGGTGGTGACCTTTCTCACAATATGCGTCATGGGTGTCAATTTCAAGGTTTTTTAGGGTGATAAGGTCGAAAATGAGGTCCATTTGAGAATCCAAGATGGCGGTCGTGACCTTTCTCACAATATGCGTCATGGGTGTCGTTTTCATGGTTTTTTGGGGTGCTAAGGTCAAAAAATGGGGTCAATTTGACAATCCAAGATGGCGCTGGTGACCTTTCTCACAATATGCGTCATGGGTGTCGTTTTCATGGTTTTTTGGGGTGCTAAGGTCGAAAATGAGGTCGATTTGAGAATCCAAGATGGCGGCCGTGACCTTTATCATAATACGCGTCATGGGTGTCGTTTTCATGGTGTTTTGGGGTGCTAAGGTCAATAATGAGGTCGATTTGAGAATCTAAGATGGCGGTCGTGACCTTTATCATAATATGCGTCATGGGTGTCGTTTTCATGGTTTTTTGGGGTGCTAAGGTCAAAAATGAGGTCAATTTGAGAATTCAAGATGGCGGTCGTGACCTTTTTCATAATATGCGTCATTGGTGTCGTTTTCATGGTTTTTTGGGGTGCTAAGGTCGAAAATGAGATCGATTTGAGAATCCAAGATGGCGGTCGTGACCTTTTACACAATATGCATCATGGGTGTCGTTTTCATGGTTTTTGGGGGTGCTAAGGTCGAAAATGAGGTCGATTTGAGAATCCAAGATGGCGGTCGTGACCTTTTACACAATATGCGTCATAGGTGTCGTTTCCATGGTTTTTTGGGGTGCTAAGGTCAATAATGATGTCGATTTGAGAATCCAAGATGGCGGCCGTGACCTTTCTCACAATATACGTCATGGGTGTCGTTTTCATGGTTTTTTGGGGTGCTAAGGTGAAAAATGAGGTCAATTTGAGAATTCAAGATGGCGGTCGTGACCTTTCTCATAATATGCGTCATGGGTGTCGATTTCATGGTTTTTGGGGGTGCTAAGGTCAAAAATGAGGTCGATTTGAGAGTCCAAGATGGCGGTCGTGACCTTTTACACAATATGCATCATGGGTGTCGTTTTCATGGTTTTTGGGGGTGCTAAGGTCAAAAATGAGGTCGAATTGAGAATCCAAGATGGCGGTCGTGACCTTTTACACAATATGCATCATGGGTGTCGTTTTCATGGTTTTTGGGGGTGCTTAGGTTGAAAATGAGGTCGATTTGAGAATCCAAGATGGCGGCCGTGACCTTTCTCACAATATACGTCATGGGTGTCGTTTTCATGGTTTTTTGGGGTGCTAAGGTAAAAAATGAGGTCAATTTGAGAATTCAAGATGGCGGTCGTGACCTTTCTCATAATATGCGTCATGGGTGTCGTTTTCATGGTTTTTGGGGGTGCTAAGGTCAAAAATGAGGTCGATTTGAGAGTCCAAGATGGCGGTCGTGACCTTTTACACAATATGCATCATGGGTGTCGTTTTCATGGCTTTTGGGGGTGCTAAGGTCGAAAATGAGGTCAATTTGAGAATCCAAGATGGCTGTCGTGACCTTTTACACAATATGCGTCACAGGTGTCGTTTTCATGGTTTTTTGGGGTGCTGAGGTCAATAATGATGTCGATTTGAGAATCCAAGATGGCGGCTGTGACCTTTCTCACAATATGCATCATGGGTGTCGTTTTCATGGTTTTTTGGGGTGCTAAGGTCGAAAATGAGGTCGATTTGAGAATCCAAGATGGCGGCCGTGACCTTCCTCACAATATGCATCATGGGTGTCGTTTTCATGGTTTTTTGGGGTGCTAAGGTCGAAAATGAGTTCGATTTGAACCATGAAAACGACACCCATGACGCATATTGTGAGAAAGGTCACTGTCGCCATCTTGGATTCTCAAATCGACATCATTATTGACCTCAGCACCCCAAAAAACCATGAAAACGACACCTGTGACGCATATTGTGTAAAAGGTCACGGGCGCCATCTTGGATTCTCAAATCGACCTCATTTTCGACCTTAGCACCCCAAAAAACCATGAAAACGACACCCATGACGCATATTGTGAGAAAGGTCACGGCCGCCATCTTGGATTCTCAAATTGACCTCATTATTGACTTTAGCACCCCAAAAAACCATGAAAACGACACCCATGACGCATATTGTGAGAAAGGTCACGGCCGCCATCTTGGATTCTCAAATCGACCTCATTTTCGACCTTAGCACCCCAAAAAACCATGAAAACGACACCCATGATGCATATTGTGAGAAAGGTCACGGCCGCTATCTTGGATTCTCAAATCGACCTCATTTTCAACCTTAACACACCAAAAAACCATGAAAACGACACCCATGACGCATATTGTGAGAAAGGTCACGGCCGCCATCTTGGATTCTCAAATCGACATCATTTTCGACCTTAGAACCCCAAAAAACCATGAAAACGACACCCATGATGCATATTGTGAGAAAGGTCACGGCCGCCATCTTGGATTCTCAAATCGACCTCATTTTCGACCTTAGCACCCCAAAAAACCATGAAAACGACACCCATGATGCATATTGTGAGAAAGGTCACAGCCGCCATCTTGGATTCTCAAATCGACCTCATTTTCGACCTTAGCACCCCCAAAAACCATGAAAACGACACCCATGATGCATATTGTGAGAAAGGTCACGGCCGCCATCTTGGATTCTCAAATCGACCTCATTTTCGACCTTAGCACCCCAAAAAACCATGAAAACGACACCCATGACGCATATTGTGAGAAAGGTCACGGCCGCCATCTTGGATTCTCAAATCGACCTCATTTTCGACCTTAGCTCCCCAAAAAACCATGAAAACGACACCCATGATGCATATTGTGTAAAAGGTCACGACCGCCATCTTGGATTCTCAAATCGATCTCATTTTCGACCTTAGCACCCCAAAAAACCATGAAAACGACACCCATGATGCATATTGTGAGAAAGGTCACGGCCGCCATCTTGGATTCTCAAATCGACCTCATTTTCGACCTTAGCACCCCAAAAAACCATGAAAACGACACCCATGACGCATATTGTGAGAAAGGTCACGGCCGCCATCTTGGATTCTCAAATCGACCTCATTTTCGACCTTAGCACCCAAAAAAACCATGAAAACGACACCCATGATGCATATTGTGTAAAAGGTCACGACCGCCATCTTGGATTCTCAAATGGACCTCATTTTCGACCTTAGCACCCTAAAAAACCTTGCAATTGACACCCATGACGTATTTTGTGAAAAATATCATGGCCGCCATCTTGCTTTTGAAAACGACTTACCACCCTCGGTAGGTATGTGGACGCCATATAATAAAAACTAAGTAAATAAAAAAATATTGGTACCCCTTAATAATATTTTTAAATTTGCCCAATGTCCTTTGAATAAAAAGTTCGCGCAAGTGTCTAGTCGCGGAAGTGTTTGGGCGCAAACGTCTCTCGCGAAACTGTCTGGCGCGCAAGTGTCCGTCGCGCAAAGGGCTTCGCGCAAGTGGTTTGGCGCGGAAACGTCTAGTCGCGCAAGTGTCCATTCGCGGAAATGTCTATGGGCGCAAACGTCCATTCGCGCATGTGTCCATTCGCCCAAACGGCCGCGCGCAAGTGTCTTTCGCGCAAATGTCTTTCGCGCAAGTGTACCAGATCCCATATGAAGAAATTAATACTGATACACCATTTTTTGTCCCATTCGTAGAATATTGAAGTACATTTTTGCTCTAGTTAGTCCTAACAGTGAGTGGTTGACTAGTAATTCGCCCATCAGTTTCAGGACACCACAAGGGATTGGCAAACTAAATCGCTTGTTTCTGCGTGGCAGGCAACAGCTTACATTCATGCATGTCACATGCACGAATGTAAGTTGTTTTCGTGGTCATGCCTATATTGAGAGGGAAAAGAAAAAGATGGTCAGTAATTTTCTATGACACTATACAGTGTGTCCGGCATGGACTAGCGATATTATAAACACTTAAATATAAGCTATATTAAAGTACAATTACACTCTAAGCGTGGGTCCAAATCACTTCCCTGCTACGGGGCAGCCATTTTGTTTTTTTTTTTGTTGGACTATTCCATATGAAAATATAAATAAAATCATATCTCTCTAAGTTTTTGTGATACTGAGATAAAAATAGGCTTATTTGAAAGGCAACCATATTATCTACCGTTAACATTACAAAACAATGTGTTCCCAAATCCATAACTTTGGGGAAAAAAATGCGAAATTCGAAAAAATAAATAAAAAATTATGCAATTCAAACAATAATGGTTAATTACTACAAAACCACCCCCGACAACTTTTATTGTTTTTTTTTTGCTAGATCGACAGATTTTGAGATAAGCTACAATACAAAACAAAATTTACAACTGTATGTCAATTACTTTAAGAGTTATTGTTGTTTGAACATAGCGTATGCGCAATTAGAAAAGGCCTTTGTTAAACGCTACAGTAACATTTATGGCGTTTATTGTTTTCCATCTGGGAACAGGCCAGAAATACTGTTCGTTACTACCGTTGGTGAGCGAGATGGAACATAATTAGTCAACTACCTGAAACAAAATCACAGTTTTAGGGCCAAATTATTAGTTGGGTTAGTTGTCCCTAGCCCCGCGTTGTGATCGCTACATTCACTTACCGTACTGTTTACGTGCTGTGTTAAAGTTCATCTTTAAGTGTGATAAAAATGGCTAACCATCAATATTCAACGCAACATATTGCAGACATACACTTCGTGTATGACTTTTGCAATGGAAGTGCAAATCCGGCTGTACAAGAATATCGCCGAAGGTACCCTAATAGGCCTAAACCGAGTCGCCAAACTTTTATCGACGTATGTTATGTCGCGTTGAATATTGACGGTTAGCCATTTTTATCACAATTAAAGATGAACTTTAACACAGCACGTAAACAAAACGGTAAGTGAAAGTAGCGATCACAACGCAGGGCGAGGGACAACTAACCCAACTAATAATTTGTCCCTTAAACTGTGATTTTGTTCCAGGTAGTTGACTAATTATATTCCATCTCGCTCACTAACGGTAGTAACGAACAGTATTTCTGGCCTGTTCCCAGATGGAAAACAATAAACGCCATAAATGTTACTGTAGCGTTTAACAAAGGCCTTTTCTAATTGCGCATGCGCTATGTTCAAACAACAATAACTCTTAAAGTAATTGACATACAGTTGTAAATTTTGTTTTGTATTGTAGCTTATCTCAAAATCTGTCGATCTAGCAAAAAAACAATAAAAGTTGTCCGGGGTGTTTTTGTAGTAATTAACCATTATTGTTTAAATTGAATAATTTTTTATTTATTTTTTCGACTTTCACATTTTTTTTCAAAAGTTATGGAATTGGGAACACATTGTTTTGTAATGTTAACGGTAGATAATATTGTTGCCTTTTAAATAAGCCTATTTTTACCTCAGTATCACAAAAACTTAGAGAGATATGTTTTTTTTTTTGTATTTTCATATGGAATAGTTCAACAAAAAAAACAAAATGGCTGCCCCGTAGCAGGGAAGTGATTTGGACCCACGCTTAGAGTGTAATTGTACTTTAATATAGCTTATATTTAAGTGTTTAGAATATCGCTAGTCCATGCTTGGACACATTGTATAGTTAGAAGCCAGGATCTATTGCCCCATGTTCCAATGCGAACCTCTCACACATCTTCACAAAAGAAACAAAGAAAAACCAGCCGAATGAAACAAAAAAGGGGAGGATTACATGAGGAGAGATTAGAAAGGAATTGGACTTTTTGTTGCAATTGATTGGATTTTAGGAGCAAGTTTGTGTCCAACTCAGTCTTATTTCTGACTCAACATCATGTAGATTCATACATAAGGTGTGAAAACCGTTACGTAAATTTTCAGGACTTTTCGTGGGATCCCGCACCCCTCTTTGAGAAACTCTGGTTCAGCTGGATGGCCGTAACAAACTTTCAGTAGTTAGTAGTAAGCACACAGGGTTGAACAAAACGCTGGCGATCGTCCAAATCCTCCGAGCAATGCGTCAGCGTCATCAGGGAGTAATTCATCAAGCTGCCCAGCCGTCTATCACATTAAAAGTAAGTACATAATTTTCGCATTCAAAAAAATTTTCACCCATCAAAAGTTTATAAAACATTACATTTTATGGCTTCTAAAATATAATTATAATGACTTAACTTCTGAAATGTTCAGATAAACAGTAAATTCGCCTCGAGTATGCTGTAGGCTATAAAATCAAAATATATAAACTGACAGTATGCATTTTCCTCCAAAAGAAATATGGGTGGCCGAATTGGAAACGTCGCAACCCAATTTAGTTTAAAATTACATCAGATATTCTTGGTCTATTTTCTTTAGTGTGGATACACACGTGTATCATATATATTTTTATTGAACGTTTCAACATACCAGAGTTATTTTCCTTCCATCTGTGAGCCACATGTCGTTCTACATAACTGTATTATTTCCCACAGCAATCGTAGTCGCTGATGCAAGCACAATTGACGGACAACGCGCGGTGCTATCAAAGCAATCAGCTTATTTAACATCTGCTATGTCAAGACCTCTCTTGACTTGCTTAATATGAATAAAAAGACTAGATTTAATCAAAGGAATATATACAATTGGCTTCGCTTACCGAGAGTTTTTCTAAACATATTAAGGTCGGTTTCCAGTCTAACCGTAAACCCTATCTATACTTAGTAGAGGTTGTTTGTTTGTTTAAACGCGCTAATCTCAGGAACTACTGGTCCGATTTGAAAAATTCTTTTTTTGTTGGATCGTTCATTTATAGAGGAAGGCTTTAGGTTATATAACATTACGCTGGGACAAATAGGAGCGAAGCGTGAGTGAGAAATGTTGCAAAACGGGGAAAATTATTCACATTTGAGGATTTTCGTTGCGTGCGCTGCATAAACGGTGTAAGTTACTCAAAAAATATGTATGAAAGAATTATTCCTTTTTTAATAATAAAAAAAGTCCGTGACAGTATATGTCTATCTCTTAAGATTTACTCATAATAACATTATTTGTTGAAGAAGGATAATAGTAAACTCACTGACTGATATCAACGCGTTTGTTGATATCTAACAATAACTAACTAAAGATATGAAACGTGGAGGGTTTATTCTTTGTGAAGAGTAAATAAAAACCGGTCAAGTGCGAGTTGGACTCGCGCAACGAGGGTTCCGTTAATTTGTTTTTTAGTGAAATAACTACAAATTTACGGTTTTCGGAGTTTTCTTTTTTGGCTTCTTGCCAAATTTCACGATTCCCATTGACCTAGTCAATGGAAAGTACTCTATAGGTTTTGAGTTTTGATTCCCTTAAAAATGTCTAAATATGCAATATAAACCGACGTATCTTTTTATTGCGTTGATTTAGAAACTTGATTTTTTCACTGCTGTAAGAGATAGCAGACCTGAGTATGTGATATTAATTTCAGCTTGATATCTTGACAAGTTTCTGAGAAAAAGGGTCTTGGCAGACGGACGAACGGGAGGACGGACGTATGTGAACTAACTTTTGACGGGCCTATCGGTCTAGTGGTTAGTGGCCCTGACTGCTAAGGCGATTCACACACGGCACCGCGCTCCGCCGCGGAGGGCGGTGAGGCGGATGTCATGTTGTACAAGACACTTTGAAATCCGTTGATACCTAACACACGTACACCGCTCGACCGCGCGGTCGAGCGGTGTACGTTTGTTCACCCTCCGCGGCTGTGCGCGGTGCCGTGTGTGAATCGCCTAAGCCGGAGGTCGTGGGTTCGATTCCCACCCAGGACAAACTTTGTGTGATGAGCATGATTGTTTGTTCTGTGTCTGGGTGTAGTTTATCTATAATATGTATGTATTTATAAATTATATAAGTATGTTTATCAGTCGTCTGGTTACCATAGTACAAGCTCAGCTTAGTTTGGGATCAGATGACCGTGTGTGAGTTGTCCCAGGATAAAAAAAAAACTACAAATTTACGGTTTTCGGAGTTTTCCCTTTACTTGTGCTGCATGAAGGGAATCACTCTTGAAAATGTTTAAATATGCAATATAAACCGCCGTATCTTTTTATTGTGTTGATTTAGAAACTTGTTTTTTTCACTGCTTTGGGACATAGCAGACTTGAGTATGTGATATTAATTTCAGCTTGATATCTCGACGCGTTCCTGAGAAAAAGGTTCTTGACTGACGGACGGACAGACGGACGCCTGACGTGAACTAACTAAAAATTTACGGTTTTCGGAGTTTTCCCTTTACTTGTCCTACATGAAGGGAATCACCCTTGAAAATGTTTAAATATGAAATATAAACCGCCGTATCTTTTTATTGTGTTGATTTAGAAACTTGTTTTTTTCACTGCTTTGGAACATAGCAGACTTGAGTATGTGATATTAATTTTAGCTTGATATCACGACGCGTTCCTGAGAAAAAGGTTCTTGACAGACAGACGGACAGACGGACGCCTGATGTGAATTAACTACAAATTTACGGTTTTCGAAGTTTTCCCTTTATTTGTGCTACATGACCTTGCTTCTTGCCAAATTTCACGATTCTAGGTCAATGGGAAGTACCCTATAGGTTTTGAGTTTTGATTCCCTTGCAAATGTCTAAATATGCAATATAAACCGACGTATCTTTTTATTGCGTTGATTTAGAAACTTGATTTTTTCACTGCTTTGAGAAATAGCAGACCTGAGTGTGTGATATTAATTGCAGCTTGATATCTCGACGCGTTTCCGAGAAAAAGGGTCTTGACAGACAGACGAACGGACGGACGGACGGATGTGAACTAACTACAAATTTACGGTTTTCAAAGTTTTTCCTTTACTTGTGCTACATGATCTTGCTTCTTGCCAAATTTCATGATTCTTGGTCAATGGGAAGTACCCTGTAGGTTTTGATTTCCTTGCAAATGTCTAAATATGCAATATAAACAGCCGTATCTTTTTATTGCGTTGATTTGGAAACTTGATTTTCTCAATGATTTGAGAGATAGCAGACCTGAGTATGTGATATAAATTTCAGCTTGATATCTCAACGCGTTTCTGAGAAAAAGGGTCTTGACAGACGGACGGACGGACGGACAGACGGACAACAAAGTGATCCTATAAGGGTTCCGTTTTTACCTTTTGAGGTACGGAACCTTAAAAACCACTAAGAAACGATTTTTTAAATTCAACCTTGATTAAAACCCTAACTAAAGGGTTAAAATAGTCGATAGAAGTTCGAAATCCACGCGGGCGAAGCCGCGGGCGAAAGCTAGTAAAAAAAAAATTAAGCATAATATTTACAACGTTTTACATGGAGGGACTGCCATCAAACAACCCAAATACTGCGTCACGCGATACCTTAGGCAAGACTGATTGCCGAATCATAAACTTCGACTATTTGTAACAACTGTCAAAGATCGACTAATTATTTCCAAATTAAAGGCTACCCGCAAAAGAAATTCGTGGTGAAAAACAGAAGAACAGTTTTACTCGACACGTGTAACAAACCCAGGATCCCACGCTTGCGGTCACCAGGATCGATAGGGCAGTAGAGGAAAGCAAAGGGAATATCAAATAGCATATTGCATTCGCTTAGACCCTATTTGTAAAAAAATAAAATACGAGAACCTTTGGGTTCCAAGACAAAACTAATCCTAAGTATCCGAAATTTCTAGAGAATACTTGAAGCTATACCTGTATGCACAAATAACCAGGTTCCCAGGTTTAAATTACCCTAGGTTCTTGTACATTTACATAACATCTTCAACTACTGCGAAATTACATTTGAACTTAAAGTGCTTGAAACGCCTTCGTCGGAGCTCTTGCACTTCATGCGGCTCGAGAATGTGGAATAATCTCACGTGAGAGTATACCCTATCTGCAATCGATCGACTGTTAAGCTCCGCACCTCGACAATTAACGAGCACAAACATCGGATAGTTAAAACTTGGTCCATATGGCCCAAGGCAAGAACGATTAGCGTATGCGTTAATTTGAAGATTATTAAAATGTCATTGCAAAATATTTTGAGCTTGAAAAATGGTGACGTTGCTTGGAGGGAATGAAAACGGGCGATAAAGCTTGCCAAAAACATCAAACTTACGTTATGATACGAGATTATCCGATCCTCAAAACTCACAATAATATGAAGATCAACGTACGACGAACAATGTAATACCGATAACCAGCAGCTGCTACGTTACCGAGGACAATTTCACAAATGCCTTAAAAACGTCCTTACGGATGCTCTTTCATCTGTGAAGTAGAATCTTTCCGTCTGGTCGAACCCCAAAGCGAAATGGGCACGACCGATGGATCCAATCTTGAACAATATAAATATAAGGACGCAGGGAATATCTTCAATCACCTACCTATGTTGCATATGTAAATATGTTTGATACAATAACAGTTGTGAGTGGCATTCAAGCTTATTGAATGCCTGAAGCACACGATAAAGTTTTATCGAGTCTGCCAAACATAACCAAAAATATACACGTAGCTTAGACATAAGGTTCGTTTTCATATGTCTGTCATCCTTACGCCCTGTCTGGCGTCACGTAAGAGTAAATGTAGACGAACGTCAGGACTTCACCATCGGTATGCAACACGCATAAGGCTCGATATGACCAATGCGACACGTTTTAAGACCCCGCATAAAAATTGTAACTCGTACCTTATTAGGAACTAGTACAGTTTCATTTCGCAAACTCTTTTCTATGCCACCGCTGTCAGTTTACTTTTTGTGTCCGACAGCGCGACACGGCTCTGGCACCTTGCAGCTGGCACCTGCAGTTTTAGGTCACCCGAACGCGGCACCTGTCCCAGTCTCTTTGTTCTTATTCCTGTCCTATTTGTTACGTAGGTGCAGCCAGATAAGTGCTTCGTTCCACGTACAGTAATTACTGAGTGCTCTACTTTAAGACTTTGAAAAATGGAGGTCTTATGTTTTTATTTCTTTATTGATAAAAATGTTTACCGTTTTAAAAATTCAGCCAAGAGCAGTGTTATTTGTACACGAAAAATAATATGATTCTCATAAATATGTGATCCGATACAAAATTCAGGACAGAGAAAATAAGATCAAATGTTGTTTGAGGACATCTAAAGCTAAGTTTTACAACCTCATAAATAAGCTTTGGTCAAGACTGAGCTCATGTTTCATACTGAAAGTCATAAAACTTTACAAATTTCGTTCTCCAAGCGACGACGGGTATACTCCGCAATGTCTCATTTTTAAGCGACGAAAGAAGAGGTTGTCAAGTCATCTCGTATATTTTTTAAATGTATTTCTATCTCGGTACCACTCCTTCGTAACTGTCGCTACGGCGTAGCAACTTCGTAGCAGGTCAGCTACGAAACAAAATATTACCGTACTCTACGAACATACAGTGTACCTACAAACAAAATTAGGGTAATATTTTGAGAAACAATATAAATTCCAGATGAAAATTTATGTGTAGAGTTGAGCAATAAGCCCCGCTTGAAAGGAGCTCGCCCGACTAAGTTTCAGTGCCACCACGCCAATACAGGGACCCTTTCAAATTCACGGGACTAACTTCTCGTTTGTATTTGCATTGCTAAACAAATCTAGGAATGTAAATATGTGTAAAGAGTAGAACAATAATAAAATATACGTTAATAATTCGACTGGACAATAATTGCTTGAAAGTTTATGAGGTCAACATTTCCAGTTTTGTCAGCCATGATTGATTTAAGAATTGTGTTTATTTCAGTTATTATATTTAATTGTACAATTTAAAATAAGCGTTAATTTATAATTCGCAATCGTGAACTGTTAATAATTTCCTTCAGAGCATATGTTACCAA
The DNA here is from genome assembly GCA_033675125.1 of Athetis lepigone. NCBI lineage: Eukaryota > Metazoa > Arthropoda > Insecta > Lepidoptera > Noctuidae > Athetis > Athetis lepigone. Next base: position 18,913,868 of record CM066232.1, read on the forward strand.
TATTACAGGCTTTATTGAAAATTGAGGCGATAATTAAATTCAGTCCAAACTTCGCGACTAAAAGCTGGGGCCCAGATGATTTTAACGTCAGGATTTTATTTGTGGCCACACCAAGCTTTTATGTAAAGCCCACGAATTAATGTCACGTTTATGAACGTTAATTAAATTCAAGACTGAAGTAGGGAGCGTATTTATTAAAATAAGGTGTGACATTTATTGGCTTTCCTTTTGGGGAAGACAGATAATAAACCTATTTTTCATAATTAAACGCTATGTTTTTGGGGTTCTGTAGTCGTACGCGTAGGGCGCCAATGGGACCCTGTTAGAAAGCCTTCGCCGTCCTTCTGTCTGTCGGTGGCTGTATCTCAAGAACAATTTGTAGAACGTAAAATTTTTCAGAGAGTGTGTCTCTGCTATCTTTTGCTTTTCCTTACTCGGTACCATAGGAGAAAAGATAAGGTTAGGGTATCAGGGAAGTCAAATTGCCCACTATTCATCTCCTCATTAAAAGGGCAAGCACGAAACTTCTCACGTCATACAGAAACGAAACTGTAACAGGGATCATATGTTGTCACAAGACGCTTCTGACGAGGGTACCGTAAACACACAAGTTATCGTAAAATGGCGTTTATGACTGCCCACGTGACCGGCTTAAAGGAATGGGAATAAAAACGCACAATAAGAAAATATAAGCAGGCACGTCTTGAACATCTGTCTTAAGATAGATAGAAGTTTTTCATGTCACTTGCGATTAACGCGAGGTCAGGCAGAGGTGGCGGTCTACTGTCAGTTTGACGTAATTGTAGTTTTTGTCAGACTCAAATAATCATGTCAAAATGACGATTGGAGGACCACCGCCTAGGTCTTGAAGAACCTTAATAGTACCTTTTTTTAATATGTAATTATGGACACTTTTTTATAAAGTTATGTTTGTCGGTTTTAGCTTGCAAACATAATCAAGATTATTAAATGAATTTATTAGTACCTTCATGTATCCTTTTAGTATTCCTTAGCCCTCACAACCTTGCCCTGAATCAAAAAGCAAACATTCAGAACAATTGAAGTCATAGTTGTATACATTATAATCTTCTATATATATAAAACAAAGTCGGGTTTGTTACAACACTTATAACTTAAGATCAGCTAGACCAATTTTCATGGTTTTTGGTTCATTGGATTTGTCCCCGCCCCGAATAGCAGAATACATCTTAAAAATAATGAAAAATCGATGAGAACATAGTTATAAAAGATGAATCATTTTCCCCTATAGTTAATTCTAAATTCAATTAAAGATTGAAAACTTAAGAGAACAATAGTACTAGGAGCGCAGTAATGTGAAGTGATAATGTGAGAAAATTTAAAATACTGAGATACTTAGTACTTAAATCAATCAAAAGTACTAGGCGCGCAGTTGTGTGAAGTGGTTAATAAAAAATGTGAGCGCAATTTTAAGAAAATATATGTTTATGAACTTAAATAATATCCATCCATACTAATATTATAAATGGGAAAGTGTGTCTGTCTGTCTGTTTGTCTTTCTTTCACGGCAAAACGGAGCGACGAATTGACGTGATTTTTTAAGTGGAGATAGTTGAAGGGATGGAGAGTAACATAGGCTACTTTTTGTCTCTTTTTAACGCGAGCGAAGCCGCGGGCAAAAGCTAGTAAATAAAATTTTAAATAAAGACTGAAAGCTTCGTTTGAAGACATGAAACAAACTTTCTTGACTAAAATCAAGTAAGGGCAATTTATATCTATCAGAGCGTAGATATACTATCCTGAATCCATCATAAAGATGTTTATTCCTCTAAAAAAACTTCTCTTGTAACAAACAAACACATTAACCTATAAGTGTAAAATGTGTGTTTTGATATCGTAAGCGATAAGCAGGATAACATCATGTTTCTGTCATTATGGGGTTAGTGTAACACATTTTTCTTTTCAAGTAGTAATGTCAACAGTCATGCTATCACTTACTCCTTACTCTTCATGACTATCTTCACAAATTCCATCTTTTTACCTTCAGAATGGAAGGGGAGAGCCCCTTCCATTCCTCCACATTCATATTAATAACTCTCTTAAGTACTATATCAAAATACAGATTTTGATTCGTTTTGCATTAATTAACATTCAAAGAACAATATAATATTAATAGAGCTTTGGACTTTTATAATTTCAAGTGAAAGCTTTTAAACACAGAATGCTCATTAATTTAAATTGCTAATTAAACTGTCAGCTGCGTGACCAATAACGTGATGTATTACTTAAATAACATTTACTGGTAATGGACGAACTTGGGTGAGCTAGAGATATTGATGAGAACGAATGGGCTTTCTACAGAGAATCCCGTAAAAACATTGCTTGGGTAACTGTTGCGAAGTGTTTCATATTTTTTGAAGGGTAAGAACCTAATACTTCGCAAAAACTTGACACATGTGTAGACAACATATTTACATACATTTGGAGATGAAGAATTCTCAGCTGTCTCCTAAAATACTTGCTCCATAAAGTAAAGACGGCAATCCGCATAACAAAAGCCACAGTAAACACGAAATATAGTACAAAAAGCACATATCAGCATTATTAAGCGCGGATACGTGTCAAGGGAGCCGTAAGTTACGTATACCTCAATATCGTGTAAGTACCGAGCCGTAAGTCACCCCTCGAGGCTCGTTCAGACACCGCAACTCAACATCCGAGGAGATAGCACGAGTCACGACCGATGACCTAGATTTCTTTTTTTTATACTTTATAATGCAATCAGCCGTCGCATTAGAGGCGGACATTATGTTGCAGACCGTGCTTGACTTTTTAGGAAGAAAAAAACAAAACATTACACTGTCTAGCACTCGGGTATAAGTGGGCAGCCTTGGGTTTTGTTTTGTGTTTCAAGTTAGAAGTTTTTCAAAGGATACTGTTTGCCTATGGTTCTTTAATTTGTGGACACTGTCCAATATAATAAATTAGGGCGAAACTACTCAGGAATTGATTAGCTAAATCAAACATAAAGCATTGGCATAGCAGGTTAATGTAACATCAGAGTGTAAACTAACACATCAAACAAAGCTGTGTATCCGAACGCTGCAGTATCCAAAGTACACCTGGAAATGTAAATCGAATAACATAACGGAATAGACGTACACGTTTCAATATGTACTTAAGTCAAATGAAATTACATGAACTCAAATCAATTGTGCAAACTTAAATGGTTGACGGGCCGTTAAATCTATAATTCCAAGCGGGATTCAGTCTTGCATGCACGTGGTTGTAAAACTTGGAGAATATCCAATGTGAGTCAATTTGAACCGTCTACGTGTATAAAAAATCGTCGAGAACCGTATAGCTGAGGTCTCAGGAAGTAATATTCGGGAGTTGCGACCATTATGCGTGGCGTCATGCCAACTCATGTGCGTAGGCAATACTTTCGAACGTTACAACATTTGTAATACAAGTTTGTGCAAATAGTATTTTGTTTGCTCGTAGGCACTGTATTTTATACTGCAGTGCCGACAATGAAGGAAGTTTTGGCCTGCTCATAACTCGCAGAACCGCAGTAGAAGACATTAATTTAAAATACAAACTGTATTTTTGAATTACGGGTGATCATAAGCTGTAAAGTTGCACATTATTAACGTACCTAAACAAACACAGGCCATCCTCCATAATTTTGAACAGCAGGTCTATCGAAATCTATTATAACAAAAAGAACAATGAAACTCAAATTGATTACACAGAAAATTATCGAATCGAAAATCGACAACATCCGCATGGATACTCCAAATTGTTCAGATTCAATAGAATCATTGCAGACATATCGCAAACAATAAGATATACAGAATGGCTCAATAAATAGTACAGATGCAGGGAGACCACTCAAAAGCGGAGTGCACACTGATCGTTATTGGAAAATGTCGGAAAACCACGTCACAGCGGGGAACATATTATTGTACATACAGTAACAGTATGATGCCTTCCAATACGTTTCCCGCAGACAGTTTACGATCGCGGTACACTTGTTCAAGTATGCTAATAACTTCAATAAACGTGCTATGACGACAATAATGTTTCTGGTTTTGTTATGGTAATGTTTACTTTAATGTGTTTGTTTTGAATATTTGTGTTGTTGAAGATATTTGATGCGGTAAACTTCGTGATATTTTCAATTTCGTTTCACAAAATGTTGTTTTTAGTAGCATCAAATACTTTTTACTTTTAACTACAGACATTAAACTTTCACAAAGAGTTTAATCAATTTATGTAGGGAATACTGGTTTCTAGAGTAGTGTTATATTTGTGCTTTGTTCAAATAGCTACAAAATCCAATATTATTCTTCCATCTTTATTTATACACTTGCCGTGTTCCATATAACCATCGTTAAAAAAGCATGCAAGAGCGGAGTAGGCTCGACTGGCATTGATTGCGTAAATTGATGGCTCGGAACACAAAAGGATAGTGAAGTACGAGTATATAGGTGAAGCCTACGGCAGGCATAGGCTTTTGTTGTTCGTGCCGCTGAGAAGCAAAGCGTTAGAGGATAAACGAAATAGGGCGCTTGCGTGGTTGACGTGTGAGTATAGGGCCATTCTGAAACGGTAGAGATAGATTTTTCTTGGTTAGTGGCTGTTTATTTAAGCTGCCAGTGTGTCATATTCTCAAAGTAGATAATATTTATGATATTTCTCCTTTTAGATTTTTATACATACCTGTTTTTGTAACTTATTAGAACAATTAAGGGAAAAACATGTTTTAGCATTGTTTCTACAGTAGAAAAGTAACTTAACGTCACATCAGAGAGCATTGTCTGAATCGGAAAATATTATAATGTTCATTTCTTATATACTTTCAACTTGGAGCAGTCATTGGATGATTTCCCACTCACCAAAAAAAAAAAAAAAAAAACTTTCAACTTTGTAGTTTGTAAGCTTAGTAATAAAAAATTTGTAGTGATTTTATCTATTATTATAAATACAAAATATTATAAAACAACCATTATTTAAATATCTTTTTGGCTATTATCTTTTGATAGGCCATTATTATTTTTTACACGTAAAGCTAAAATTCCAAATAGTTTGATGAAAAAAAAAACAACTTCAACTTTTCAGAACCTCAATAGGTTCCGGTTGAGATTATGGTTCAATTAATATGAAAGCGGACCGCTTTGTTCCAAACGTCAGTTCTCTGGCGAAAGGCGGGCGTTCCGAAGAACAGGCGGGAACAGTAGAACGTTAATTGGCGCGTTATAGCCGGAACGAAAGGTTATGGCTCCAGAGGGACTAAAATCTAAGTTAGGGTACGTTACTTAATTCTGCTATTAGATTATGCTCGACTAGATGATAGGGTTACACAGCGCAGTTGCATCGTATTAAAAGAAAATTGTTAAATTAAAAACAGATAATTTGTGAGTTCGATATGGACACTATTATTACTTCAATTACGAAACAATATTAAGATCGAGCAAAAAAACATGCATATTGTACAAATATTATTTACCCGCGACTTCGTCCACGCTTAATTTTATACCATTTATGGCAGTTACAAATATGCTAACTTTCTATCAGTGGAAAATAATTGCAATCTTATCAGGACTTGAAAGATTACTTATTTATTATAAACAATAAAAATACCTCTACCTCTTAATACAATAAATTTAGATTGTTATAACGCCAACAGAAATACTCTGCTAAACTTTTAATTCTCTATATATAACAGTCCATGTTATCCCTGACAGACGGGTGGACGGACGGCAGGGGCTTAGCAATAGGACCTCGTTGGTTCGCTACGAGTACAAAACCCTAAAGGCCGTATAACACTACGTGTTTGTAACAAGATAACACGCGCAAACGTAAATAAGACATTTTGCAATCGTTCACTTGATTTAAGCAAGGTCGAAGGATCAGTTGAAAACCAGCGTCAGGAAACGTTGTAGTATTTTTACTAAACTCGCATTTGGCTCAGCCGTGAGACACGCAGTGTGAGTTTTCTTTATTATTGTTTAACATGTGGTTTTCTGCGGTGTGTGTGTCTATGTGTGCCAAATATTTTATTTTCTCGCTTTGTTTCCTTTTCTTTACAATAAACTGCTATTTGCGCGACCTCTCCGCTTTGAGGACGCCTTCAATCCACAAGCTATGTACAGTGTATGTACAAACATTACACCCACAGCTGAAAGAGATTTCATCAACACCAAATACACAATTCATGGAGGTGACCAACAGTTTGCGGGTAAAAAGCGCTGTACAAATACCGCTTCAACGTAAAAACTAGAACGTTAACGTAAATAGGGTTGTCAGTTTTAACGACGTACTTTTGCAAATACTCTTCGAAGGTATTAAATCAAGAGAGCAAGTTTTCCCTTAGGCGACAGTGGCCGACTCCTCTGAGTTGGGAGTTTCTTGGCCTTTACTTACTTGAGAAACTGCGGTCTTGTCCGGTAAATTACGGTTAAACTCTTGAAAGGCGTTCGGGCCGTCGAGACCGGAGATTTGACCAGCCAGACCCTAGTTAAGTATAAGTGACAGCCCTAGTACCCGGGCTCAGTTATGGAGTATGAATATTCAAAATTATTCGCCAAATGTTCGCGGTGCGTGTTCCCACAGGAGCATCCGATCGGATGGCATTCTAATAATGAAATTTTCAGTTGGAATCTGACGGTGGCCGGTATTGGGAAAACATTCCGTGAACGAAATGGTAGCGGGGCCGGTTTGAATTCCTACATTATTAAGTTTGTTTACGATTTCCATTTACGTTCTCTCCGAAGAAATGGTTGTTTGATGGAGATAGAATACAAACCACAAAAACGGCTGCATGTCTGTAATGTTGTCAATTCCCGTAACAAAATTCCTACTAGTAATCATTACCAAAGTTTGTGAGGATGGTTAGATAGGTATGTCGATGGAGTTTGTTACTCTTTCACAAAAACTACTAATCGGATTTGTGTGAAACTTTGGAAGAGTGATAGTTAAATATTTTGAGGCGCTTATACATAAGAACAATTACATAGGCTACATAACATCACGGTATGACCCACGGGTACGAATCAATAAACAAACCTTTAGCTTAACGTAAGTGAAACATACACACACATACATGATGATTAACAAAAGTCCAACACAATAACTAGCCTTTTCATTAAACCAATTTCCCATACATGGGTTACGCTAAACGGGCTCGACGTAACGAGCTTAGAACAAATTGTATCACATCCATGACGTCACGGAGTAGAACATGGAAATGCACTTGTGCAACCGGCAGTCTCGCCCCGCATGCGTCACTCCGACGGCACTGATAACAGCTAATACTGTTTGATTTACGTACTACTTAAAAGAAAATGTTTATCGGTATTGATTTATTAGAGTATTTGCTGTTGTTGACAGTTGGTAAAATTGATTATGTCGGTTTTTGTAGCTATGTAATTTAATATTTTGTAAATGTGCGATATTTGTACGTTTATTAATCATTGAGTGTTAAAAAGGACTAGAATAACCAATGTCATGAAACAAGCCGTAAAAAAACCTTAAAACATCGCACGAAAAAATAACGTTATAAAATATTATCTACAACGTAATATTAATGGGACATCCCACAGCCCGTCAAAATGACGTAGGAAAATGTCAACAAAAAGTGGATATTAATTAATGACAGCATCAAACGACGTTGTTTAACAAGCCGTCCCGCGGTATTTGACATATACTGTGGGTAATTATCCCGCCCCGCTTCCCCGCGAAAACGTTGAATGGAGCTATTACAACAGTATAGACACGACTTTGAGTAACACAATATAGCCTTACACATAGGATATTTTTGGTCGTTATACATTTCGGTCCTTTATGTAAATGAAAACAAAAACACCAGGAGATATTGTCCAATTTATTATGGAAATTTAGGGTTACAGAGTTAAATAGATTGAAAAATCTTAAAGAATCTTTAGTAAATTTGAGCAGAGCTACGTTTGTGCTCCTCAATGCAGTCAAAAATAGACAAAATAGGATATCGACTTTGTAGCGCACAGGCACACACAAGGCAATAAATAAGGGTATAAGACACTAAGCAAACAAATTAGTCGTCTCAAGTTAGAAATAAATAGTCAATTCAAACCAAAACATTGAATAGGGCTATTCAGTAAGCTTATTAGCTCCGTTTTCGAAACACGCCCATAAAAAGTAAAGAGCCAAGTTGAACCAAACTGGAATCAAAATTTATTACAAAATAGAACGAAGCAAAAATAAAGCGTAATTTAAAGATAAACCATCCAATTATGAGGAGGCAAACAAAATTAGAGATATTTAATAAGGTAATACATTCAGACGGGGCTTTACGTAACGCCTGGCTCGGTAACGAAATGCAATTTAAAGGAAAACGATGTCATTAACTCTGAAACACCCGAAAAGGGGAAGGCTCAATTTATAAAAGCTGGAGAACTAATGAGTGAGTGTCAAACTGTACCTGTTTAACAAATCGTGTCAGACTTTCACTGACTAAAACCTACTCATGTTCCGTCGGTTGCCCTTTATGTTCCGGGGTCTTTAGGAAACCTTTAAGGGCCTATTAAAACGCCGGCATTGTGTATATTTGTCCACAATATGATAATTATTGTACATTCATGGCATATCCGACGCCACGAACAGCTCATCAATCACGAAGGTCAAATGCAATTTTATCCAGACGAGTGACGGCCTCCAAAATGATGAATTAATTAGATCATTGCCGGATCGTCGCGTTCGCTCGTCGCTTGCACTGCCTGCCGATTGAGCGCTCGGCACTGCAGCATTAACGTTTTAAAATCAATTTCCCGACGGCTTCCAAGCCTCCCGTCAGGAAATTGCCAAGAGTTCATCCCAGAACTTTATTCACACTGGATCGGTGATGTGACTGCATAACTTACAGCGAGAGGTAATATGAAAAAATCTTTTATTTGGAAGGAGGTTCCAAAAAATATCCGTGGTTTATATCTTCCTGAACCAGTAATAAAATAAAATACATAAAAGATATCCTATTTATAAAAAAACACCACCCACGGTTTGCTTTTCCTCTTATTTTAACTTGTTCCGCAGCCCTCGTAGCGGTTTAATATCGTAATTCAGCATTTTCTGAGTATTCACAGGATGGATGGTGCACATTTTTTAATTAGCGCATGAATTTAAAAGCCTTTATATATATATGTCTGTTATAAGCTACTTGTCAATATATTGCAGTATAGACATGTCTCCCGAGGGTGTTGTGGGATAGCAATAGGGTTTATGAGGGACCCAGTTGCGTGTTAATGAATACATAATGTTTGTGATCATAAGTTAGGTGCCCAACCGTGCTGTTTATTGGAAGAAATCTCGTTTATCGCTTAGGGGAGTCTCAGAGGACGTATTTCGGGTTATAGAGATTAAATTGGTTATTTATATCATAGTGTACATGATAGTTACATGTTGAGTGTCATAAACCTAAGTCAGCAAAGCCGGTACCTATCAAAAAATCTTATCTTAACGAAGGCAAACAACACTTTTAACTTATAATCAAAATAAATCATCATCACTTATTTCACACGTCAAGTCAGTTAACACTACGTTAATTTAAGTTCCACAGCAGAAACAGTTCGAACCAAAATAATTAGAGGTGTTCAAGACGCAAGGGAAAGTTTATCTAAGTTTTCCCATACAATTATTTACCTGAAGGTCTATTACATTGTGCACAACAATAATTTGACTTAATTACACAATAAATTAAGCAGTTCATTAGACGAAAACACGAGTTCGCAATTAAACGAACAGGGTGAAGACCACTCTCGTTCACTGTTACGATGAAAACGTGGAGATGGGAGATAAAAACTTGATGTTGTTGACTTGCCGTGTGCAGGTAGTTTATTTGATTTGTCAATGAGGAGTTTTCAAGGTTTTGCTTTGAAATGTGACCCAATAATACGTTTAAAATCACGATACATAAACAGCTTTTGAAGTGACATTACTTGATCATCTAACTAATTTGGATTTCGAGAAGTGAATGTTAAAAAGCGGTGTCGTACGTACCTCATCTCAACAAATCTGGATTAATAATCCCAAAAATAGCAATCTGAAATTCAGAGCATAGCTCTACGAATTTACTTCTATCTGTACATCTGACCCGACAGTCAGCGCGAAATTTCACGGTCGGCTGCCTAGGGCTATCCCAATTAATCTTATTCACGCTATCCAGCTACATTTGGCATCGCGCGAATGTTTGCCACCTCGGGGCCCATTGGTTACAATTAAAAAAGATGAAGACAGAAGATCTATTCCACGAACTTTTAATACAGCAGAACTACATTTTTAAAATGCTCGACAATATAAAGAAATAGCTCGTGTTTCCTTTGAGGCTCTAGAATGTTCTCTGTAAAGTCTTTTAAGGATGATCTCTAAGCAAGCCTTCGGCATTTTCTTTGTACAATTACACTACGACCCGGCCAGCCCAGGATGTGTTGGGATCGCCCGGGGTTGATCAATTGGTTACCAAAGAGAGCCATTTGTTAGTCTTCCTTAGGTTACTGTAAATCTTAAAGAAAAACGACTGAGCTGGCATAAATCTTAGGTCAGTACTTTTACGTTATTTTTCTTAGAGTTTCTGTTTACGCTATAATCGCACTTTTGCAAAAAGGTAAACTGTTACTAGACCAATTGATAATCTGATTAAGTTTTTAGGATAAATAAAAGCTTTTTCATTTATTTCTTTCCCAACGTATCAATTCAGGATATTTCCCTTAGCGGAAAGCCCAAGGGCATGTTCCATTTCTGTTTTTCTAGATAAGGCATAAATTCACAGATAAACCCAAGGGAACTGTGGGAAGTAGCAATAAAGGAATATCTTGGGATAATGTTGTAAGTATTATTTTTTTCTAAGATATTATTTAACTATTCCGATGGCATGTCAATGCCTACTGTAACATCATTGAATTGTATCAACAGAGGCTAGGATACAGGGTAATGTTTTAGACTGGTCTCATGACATTGTCTCAAAAATGACCGGTTTATTTAAGGTTTTTAATAAGACTATACTTTATACAAGGGTTTCGTTCTTGTATCCCGGTTTAGAAAAAAAAAACAATCGATACGCATACAAATACAGCGGTATAGTTTTTATTCAGTGCTAAAAAAACTGTTTTGTGAGAGACATGTATTTTACCGCATGAAACAAAATGTTAAAAATGGATCGTTTGTATGTATCACGTTTAGGTCACTCCTAGAATTTAAATTTCCAAAGGTTCACGTTCTTTAGAAAAGTCCTGAACAAAACCAGTTTTAATTACAAGTACATATTAACTTAAACTAAGCCTTAGTGTCTACAGACCCACAGCTAGTTATATTTATTATGTTATATTTACGACCCATAAACATATCAAATATTCAAGGATTAATTTCAGTAAATGTAGGTCTATGTTCATCGTAGATCTGAAATCATTTATTAGAATTTTCGAATAAGGTTAATGGATATCTTAATACAGTACTCAAACCTTTAGAAAATTATGTACAAATATAGATTTTATTTATTGATAGCTGCGTCTATTTTGTTCCAGTCGATGAACCTTTTTTTTTTGCTAGAATAGCGTGGAGCTATTGCTGATGACTAGATTTTCGAAGTGCTGATTTGTTTGCGTACGTAATTTTAGGTGATTACAGAAAAATAGGCTGTGATGTGTTTCCTCACAGCAATTATGGTACGTGATACCATTAATGTCACGTGAATGTGCCGAATAATTAATTTCGTCCTGTGTCCGAATTTATCCTGCAAAATAAGAATTTTCTTTCTTCCTATTGTAAATTACAGGAGCATCGCCGAAAGACAGTTATAAGCTATTTTAGAAACAAAAAGTGTTCAAAATAAAAACAATCTCTTACCCGCCCCGATTAATCATAATTATTATACCATCTACAAAAAAAAACACAATTCGAGGTAACGTGTATACCTAAAATAGAATAATAGATGAGCCATAATGGAAAAAGCGAGCGCTAAAATTAGATTATGAAAGCTGTAAATTTAAGTGAAAAAGTAAACATATTTTTAAGAGCAGTCGTTACAGTAGCCGAGTAGACTATATGTGACGTAGAAACAGTAAATTTACTGTAGATGTTACAAACGACGCATTCAAGTGACGTCAGCTAAACGTGTGAGTTATAGACAGTATAGTTTCTAAACGTCTTTATTTTGGAAGTTAATTGTCGCATTTTGGTCTCATTGTTTAAACTAACTTTGGATACATTGTACGTGTTTAATTTATGCCTTTGACGATGAATTATCACATTTGTTGTTGAAGGAGCTCGCGAAGGGAAGATTCAGTGCAAGGTAATAACAAATACAATTTGATTGAAATTTAAAAAAAAAAATTAACAACAGGTTTAGTAGTGATGATCTGTGAAGAAGCATGTTCAAGAAGGTACTACCACCATATTTATTTCCGACTTGCAGCAGCTTTGCAGGGTCTGGGTGTCAGTATAATCACATGCAAGCGAGACATCATGTTTGTCTCTGAATTATCAAGGCATCTGGGACCTTTAGGTTCATAACGACAACTTCCCAAAACGTTCACACTCCCAAAACGTCTACTTCCCAAAATGGTAATTCCCTAAATGTCTATTTCCCATTTCGTCTACTTTCCCATAACGACGACAAATCTTTAATTCCCGAAAAGTCCACTTCCCATAAGGTCAACTCTCAAAACGTCCACTTTCTACCTACTCTACGTTTAAGTATTCTTACTTGTCAATTTTCATAATTCTTTGTTTTTTCTCTTTTATGAACCTTTACAAGCATCTGAGAACCTCCTCCTTTTTTAAGTCGACTATAAAAAACTTTTTCCAAAAAAATAATAACCACCTTCAAAAACTAAAAACACAAAAATAACAAAAATTTCGGAAATCTGTGGCGACACAAATTAATTGGCAGAAGAGAAGCCACCCACCACCGAAATTTTAGTTATTTTTGTGTTTTTAGTTTTTAAGGCGGTTATTATTTTTTTGGACAAAGTTTTTTTATTTTTTACGTTTTAGTGTCGAGTCCCAATGTTGACTGTGTATTCAAACCTATATTATTTTTAAAATAAAACTACTTACAATCTTATAAAACGATAATAATCATAAAGTATTGTTGCAACAACGCAAGCCCCTCTATCTCTTTAACGTTGTTGTTAGTTTTTTATTTTTAGCTTTTCAATGACTATATACCTATATTAGTGGAAAGTCCTCGTCAATACGAATATAATAAGCCCAAACACGACGTAGTTAATACATATATCGTTGCGGAGTTCCCTCAACTGTCTCTCGTCTCCATCATCAGGTCAGCTTTAATCCTTTACTATTTTAAAATGCTTTTAAACATACACCTACGTGTTAAGTTTTTAACCTATTCAAGCCTACAACTTTCCAAAGTTGCCCTCGATTTCTCAGGGTTTCCATCATCAGATCCTGACCACATGACAATGGGACCACCTGGGAAGTATACCCTATTAAACAAAAAAAATATTTTGCAAATCTGTCCAGGCGTCTTTGAGTAATCGGTGAACATAAAAAATAAAATAATAATAATAATACCAGCCTATAACTGTCCCACTGCAGGGCAAAGGCCTCTTCTCATACAGAGAAGGCACGAGCATTGATCACCACGCTTGCTCAAGACGGGTTGGCGATTTCAGACTTATATTCACTACAAGTCCAGGTTTCCTCACGATGTTTTCCTTCACCGATGGCTGCGATGTCTAAGATAATCTTTAGAAAGTACATATGAATTGAAAAAGTCACATTGGTACTTGCCCGGATTCGAACCCACAACCACTTGCATGAGAGGCGGGTGCCGTAACCACTAGGTCATCACGACATTTTAAAACCACATACATACATAAAAAAACAACATACATACATAAAAAATAAAAAAAGAGATCCCGAAGAATTCAGAACCTCCTCCTTTTTTTTTAAGTCGGTTAAAAAAGGACTATAAAGCGATTCTTTGAGTTTTCAAAAAAATATTGGACAAGTGGTAAATTTTGTGAAGTAGACGTTTTGGGAGTAGTCGTTTTGAGAAACAGACTATTTGGGAATTGGTCGTTATGGGAAAGTAGACGAAATGGGAAATAGACATTTAGGGAATTACCATTTTGGGAAGTAGACGTTTTGGGAGTGTGAACGTTTTGGGAAGTTGTCGTTATGAACCTAAAGGATCTGGGAGGTCCTAGTACTGCATATGTCTAAAGCAAGGATGATAGGGAGCTCAGTAACCGAAACTTTCGGAAACAAAAAACAAACGGAATCTGATTTAATATTATTCCTATATTCAGATCCGTTTTATATCCGTGCCATCTCTGGTCTATAAAAAGGGGTGGCTAAAGGACAAACGCGGAACTGACACAAAATTCTATCATATGAAACCTCATTCGTTCGGTTGAATCCGGGCCAAGTCACGAACCATGACACTCCGTACCATAACGGAATAATTAGACATTTTAATAAGCATAACCTGAATAACATTAGGTCTGATACTGTTACCGGTTAATCCAACTAAAACGGAACTTCTGCGAAGAAGGTCAGGGTAACAAGTTAAGAAACAAATGCTTAGTCACAAGTTTATAAAGGAATAGTCTGGTATATTTTAGGCGATGCGTGTGGTATGAGTTAGTTATAAGTTGTGCTATTAATATACAGTCGTTTTTCTGTGGAAGTTATTTTTATGTTATTTATTTTATTTGCATGTCGACCTTTAAGAGCGTTAACGCCGCACACAGCAAGTCAAGATTAGGCATTACAGCGCAAAAATCACGCACACACGCGCAAGTGCGTATGTGTGCATAGAGTTACGCGGTCTGTCTTAACTTATAGTTTTGATCCATTTATATGATCTTGGGGCATAAAACGTGATGGGTTTTTTTTTACATAATTAATTATATGTATATGTTTTATTTTTAGCAATACTTCACAACCTAATTTTTAACCGACGTTTAAAAAGAATGTTCGGCAATGGTGCTGATTGTCTTGTTCACAAACTTTACTAAATTTAAATTAAGTGCAGCTTTCTCTTTCCATTTCGATAAAATATGTATTTCCTGTCCTTTACAGGAAATATATTAGTTTAGACATGTCAAATTAGACAGCGCCTGAAGTAAGTAAATCGACGTATTTTTAGTATATATATTCACCATACGTACGATACGAACAGAAGCGCAAAAGCAGAGCGCATGACAATCAATCACCAATTCGATCTGGACCAGTGTTGATAGTTTTCTGCACAATCATCTCACGTGCCGAACTGTTTTCAAGAAAAGCACTTGTTATGATGCCCGTGACCGTATACCGGCAGACAAATGAACGAAGACAAAATATTCTTTGTGTTTTAAATGACATTACTACCTAGTAATGTCATTTGAAACGTTTAAACTGACATTACTACCTAGTTATGTCATTTAAACTGTCTCTCTGTCCTTCCTCGCTTAATATCTGTGACCGATAACTGATAGACTAGAAAGCTGAAATTCGGTACTATAATGTATATCAATCACGTCGACAAAGTGGTAAAATAAAAATTGGAAAAAATGTTTCATTAGGGTAGCCCCCCCATAATTGTAAAGTGGGAAGTGTTTTTTTTTATTTCGACCCTAACGTGTGATATATTGTTGGATAAGTATTTAAAAATAAAAAGGGGTGTACTAAAATCATTTTTTGATAATGTCAATAATTTCGTAATAATCGCTCCAAAAGTAAAAAAAACAATTGAGTGTGCCGGGGGGCACATTGTTTTTTTACTCTTACCCCCCTCTCGGAAACTTTTGAACCATAAGTTTAAAAAATATGGAAAATCTAAATAGTAGAACTTCACAAGGACTGTCTACGAAAATTATTTTGAACTTTATGAAAGGAACAGTTTTTGTACAAAAAAGACAAAAAATATGTACAAAATAATTTCTGCGTACTTAGTATGTCAACATGACAAATAGCCTTTTTTTAAACTCATAAGTGGGAACATTTATTGTGACGGACGGCAAACTACGTAAACCTACACTGGGCGTGGTCTAACACGCTCTTGGCCGGTTTTTTTTACAAGCTTTTATTAAACTTGCAATGTATGTTAGTCCGGGTGGAATCTTACAGCTCAGTTTTAAGACACTTTCCCTCAACCGATTGAGCTGAAATTTGGTATGCACGTTCAGTTCGGATGACAATGCACGATTAAAAAAAAACAATTTCATTTTTAAATATAAAATAAAATTTATCTCAATACGATTGTTCACCGGTTAGCCCATTTCGGATAATGTAAAGGACATTAACCGAAATGGGCTAACCTGTTAAGATTGTGAACAAGGGAATCGGCATCGGCACCTTAATTTCTTATTGATATGAATTCATAAACAGTTCAGTTCAGTGTCGGTTATTTATGCACAGATTTCTGTCACAATCATAATTATGACAAAATGTCAAATTAAGTATTACATAATTATATTATGGATTTACGCGATATTTTCGCAAATTGTGGGTAGATTTGTCAATATACATCTTCTGAGATGTACAACGAAACTTCTGAATAGCGAACAGTACAGTACGACTACGCGTATTGTGATTTGGTTAGTTGATTACTGGATATGTCCAAGGAACAAACAAACAAGGAAACAAACTTTGCTTTGGAAGTTTGTTTATTGCAATTTTATGTTTTTTATTGCGTTTAGTAAACTTAAATAAATAATTCAGGCTTCAGTCAGTTTTTAATTTCGTTTAATAATTTACATGTATAAAAAATAATGAATAAAAATAAAAAATAAGTTAGAAACATAACAAGTTGGTATGTTAAACGTGTTCCTAAGTGCCATCGACCTAGACTTTCGTGGGTCAATAATTTCTGGGAGGAAAGTACCAAAGTATCAAAATTGAATTAGTCGCACTATATCGTCGGGAATTATCGTCGTATGCGCACTCAAGGTCAAGCGAGAGCAGAGCGACGCGTCCACTCTCTGGAAGGCCTCGCAGGCGACTGAATTGTCAGCGCTCGCGCGCCGAGATTTATACTGTATTTTTAAAATATTTGCTAATAATCGATAAATCTGTAAAAAATTACAAAAAAAATGGAATTTTATTAAAGGAAATGTTCTTCTATTAGAATAAGTTATTATTTTATTGATAAACGAAAGATAAATCAGTGCAATAAATCATTTTATAAACCATTAATTTCTTAATTAATTGACATCGTTTTGAATTTATTTTACTAAGTTAAAGAACTAAATCAATAAATCTTCTTGTATAACTATTTTGTTGAGGATCTTATCTATATGTAACGATTTTTTGTTGTTTAAATATGTTAGTATTTTAGATGTTCTCAAGCTTCGAAATTGACTCTGTTTGTGAAAATGGCAAATCTCTGTTTGCATTATCTGAATATAGTTCGCATGCTATGTATTAATTGATACAAAATTTGGTCTAACTATTTAGACAAGAATATTTCCTAACGTTATTGGTAAATCACTTGTTAGAATTATAAATCTTTAACGCATATAAACGAGTTCGAAAATCACCTTTTTTGGGCAAATTAGCGCGTTTAGGTAGTGAACGCTCTAATAATCAATAAAGTCTGCAATCTGATGATTTGAATTTACGATTTTGATTTAAATTTTGTTTTCAGCAGTTTGATAAACTGTTGTCTATAATTTTTGTTAATACATAATGTTAAAATTCTATTTTTTTTTTAAATTCCTTCGAATGAGATAATGCAACTGTACTAGGTACTAAGTAAACATCGAGTTTCCACTTTTACACTTCAGCAGTAAAAAGGTCGTCAATTCCCGTTACTGCAAAAGTATATCAAGGGAATCGGTTTAAGGTTCTTAAATAGTAATGTGTAGGTTTAAAATCCGGTCATTAAATAAACCGCTTTGGCGTACAATTGTAAATTATGCGCGACCATAAATGCGCGTTACGCTTTTCTTTCATCACAAGATGAGCACAAAATAAAAGCTGTTTCTGCTCCAAGCTTTGCATTATTTATTTTTACGACCTCCATGGACAAGTGACCGCGGGTGTTGTATAATGTTGAAAAAGTTGTAAAATAATGTGACCCATGTAGGTTTAGCCAAGAGTTGGGAGTTCTCTCTGAACGCTGGTTCATTTCTCACATCCCGATAAATATTTCTATTGTCTGTGTGTTGACAAATGAAATCCCTATTTATTTCTTTTGGAGCTAACCGACACATAAGGAAAAGCTGCCGCTTTGTCCAAATATAAAGCAAATCTGAAAAATAGCACTATTTCTTTTATTCCAAACCCATTTATACTTATTCTAGTACCAAAGAAAAGAATGACTTTTTTCTTTGTGATCCTTCACAAAGAAAGTTCCCATTCTTTTATTTTGCAGGATCCGTATCTTGTCTCTTGGGGAATGGGATAGAAATTGGCTAGAAACATGAAGTATTACACCTTTAAAATTTAAATTATGGTCCATTATTGGAGGCACCGGATTCAATATCGCTTAATGATTTATTATTCAAGTTTCTATGGCTATCATAATTTATATCCTGAAAGCTCTCAGCATGAGCTGTATTATGGACTCTGTCTAGCTTATTACATTTATATAGAAAATGCAGAATATAAGAATGCTAAAAGATCTGATTCTTTATCGACTACAATTGGTTAAAAAACCGTTGTCAATTTAAATTAGAAAAGGGTTATTTTAAAATGAATTTATAAACAATGTATGGTTAGAGATTTATTTAAAAACTACTTTTTTTAAAATACTACTTGCCCGCGGCTTTGAACTTCTTCCATTTCACTCTCAAGTAAAATTTTGTCAAAACTCGTTTAACATTTATTGCATAAAAGAAATGTGACACAAACTTCTGGATTTATAAATAGTATCAGAATTTTTCAGTTAATATAGATTTCGTAGTATACTTACATTATGTTATTGACTACGTAGCTATGTTGAGCGTCCCCAATACACGTGTTGCCTAAATTCAGACCACTATTGTCCTAGTTAATTATTCAAGCGTCATGGGATCAATTAGAGCTTGTTAGGGTGTTGATAATATCCTCTCGACCAAATTTCAGTCATGGCGGCCAATCTGGGTTAAGACCAGGCAAGTAATTACGCAGGAAATATTATACAGTGCATAAGTATGTGCTTTAACTTAGATGCATGTTCGTTTCTTTAGTGTCTTTAAAAGTCCAAACCTCTAGTAATGGAGAAAGATTAGACGCATGACCCGACTTCGTGTGCTTTCTAAATAAAATCAGCTTATGCATCTAGGCTTATGAGGACTAATTGCATTATGCTCAACCTGGAAGTTGAATCCAGGACCGCTCGTCTCAGCAGCCGCGCTTATAATGGCGAGATTTTTGGCTAAAACAAAGTGCGAAACGGCTCCACACTGTGTTCGCGGACTTGTCGCGGTGACGCGCTCGAGTCGTGAAGGGAGTGTGGATCGGGCTTAATGAAAATTATTGTTATGGAGTTCAGTTACATTGTAATAGTATGTATCGATATCATAATATTAACGATAAGCGATAATATTTTTGGAAACGCAACAGTCTGAGATAAAATTGTTTTATTAAAATTGATAAACGTTGAACATTATCTTGATATCGACTCGATATTGATGGCGTATTGCAATTAGTTGTTGGTTCGGACAAACAAAGCTTTAATTTCTACTATGACTCGCTAGATGTAATAGACTATATTTATAGAAGAGGAACTCTACCACTACTCTCCTCTAGTTCACCCAGGGAAGTACTGCCACCATACCTGATTCTGACGTACACATGTTACAGGCCCATGAGACAACAGATCTTTGACTCTGTCGAGTACAAAGTGTGGCCAGTGTGCAAAAGTATTTGCGAGTCCTCTGGGTTAGCAGAAGTCATACTGTCAAATGTGTGAGTGACATAAGCTTATGCTAGTTAGGTGTTAGGTAATTTGACACCTTGTATTCTATCACCTTTTCTACAATATTACTTGTGTAGCGGTACTGATAGGCCGTCAGCTTGTTCACTATTCAACATAATAAAAAAACACCGACATTCCTTCCTTCATATAGCAACTTTTCGAAGTACAGTAACGTAAAATAAAATACCGATATTGGTATAACGAGTCCCTAAACTTGACTTTCAAGTTTCTGCATAACACCTAAAGAATCGTGACATGGCCCCAAAAAGAATATTTAATATTACACTTCGCATACATTTTTACGCCATTTTACTTGATACATTAGACGTAAATTGCACATTTTGTTACCCCAAAATTACTTTGCCGATGTTGGAACGTGAATATATTTTATACTTTTAATATAGGTACTTCTGTAGCTGAAACTTAAAGGCTTCGACACACAAAAGCGTTAACGCAGCGTCATTATTATACTCGTATTATTTTTGTGTTTATCCACAAAACACCGTGTTAATAATGCTTCTGCTTTCAGATTGTTGGGTCGTAAGGACTTCTCATACAGGTTGCAGCAACGTCCGCAACGTATTTTCCGATTTTATACCAGGCGCAAAGGGTTGATAGTATCGTATTTATTAGCTTATGTATGAATGTTTATAATTTGTAGCTCCCTAGAGACCTCACTATGTTTCCATCTCTCTCTAAAGCCCACATTTTAAGCGATCAGGGCTTTTGTACGCTGTCTTTCTATCTCTTGTGTACTCAGTCTACGTCCCTCCTAGCGTTACGCATACGCCGCAAATACGTTACGTACCCGCGGGCTAGTCGCCTCATTAAAAACAAGCTTGCACGTCGTCAGTGTGATCAGACTCTTACGTAAGTAAGATAATGTGAAGTGTTCTGAGTCTATATGAAAAGTTAATAGGAGTTGGGATTCAGTCGTTATTCCGCCCGAGTGGGTCCGCGAAGGAATGACTGAAAGTTGGATAACTATTTTAACACGTTCACTGCCACCATATTTTTTTTGAAGTTCATAGCGATGCCGCCCTACAAAGCCACGCGGACACGCCAGGCGTGTCGGCGGCACTGCATTTTGTTAAACATGGACACGCTAGGCGTGTCCAGTGGCACCTCGATAGACTTAAATTCTAAATCTGTCTTTTTTTCGGTTTAGCGATGAGTATTAGTTAGTTTGCCATTCGCTGAGCAAGAATAAAGGTGATTCAAATACGGTAGTGAGATTTAGCCTGGAATTATGGCTGAAAATAGATTTTTAGGTAAGTAATTATCGTAATTTTGTAAGAGATGATAAACATTTTGTGGTTATTTTGAAATATTTTATAATATTAACTTAGATAAGTCAATTATTGCAAGTTTACGGAACGATACCTTCTTTAGTTGAAGATAGCGTATTATATTTACATATATAATTGTACGTATTACTTTAGTTATTATTAACGAGCAAATAAAAGTAAAATACCTACTGTTTTAACAGTACGGTTGTCAATTCAACTAGTTGTTTGTTTACCGATCGTAGGTACCTACCGTAAATTATTTTGTACATTATTGGTCTGACCGAGGCAACGCGAGTTCACACAGTAGTTATCTTTTAGTCCTACTCGCCTTCTTATTTCTTGGGCTTCTACCTACTTGACATTCAATAAATTATCTTCATATTTTATTGATTTTTGTTTATATGTACATTATTTTAGCTGTATTTGACGTCTTAGTACAAAGGTTGACAATCTATGATTAACTTGTTTATGTGTGCTTGATATGTGCTTCGTGAAGAGTAAGTATCCAATAAGAAGGGATTTTTGGGAATTCCAAACCTAAAGTTTCGACATTCCTCCATATAGTCTTCCAGATAAACAATCGCTTGCTGACGTCACTGTTACATACATTATGCAGAATCTCGGCAACAGATATTGATCGTCGATAAGTTTGACGGCAATCCGTTCGGCTTTCGGACCCTGGTGCGACGGAGTATGAATGGACTTTCTGATGACTTTCTCTTACCCTGAGGTCGGGATAACCAGAAATTGCTTAGCTATGCCCCGGCTAAGTATTATTACTGAGACTGTCGCACAACTTTCCAACTATTATGGTTAGATAGAGACAGAAAATAACTTAGCCAAAACACAATTTTATTTAGCTCCACTCAGCTTATGTCTATAGAAAACGACTATTTTGTACGAAAGCCGAATAGACGCAGAAATCTGAACAAACATCGTCGTTTTCTATGAACATAAGCTGAATAGGACTGAATAAATGTATAAAGTCTCTAATAAGTATTAATTGACGCAAAGTATAAAACGGTAGTTACAATATTTAACGCATCGTAGTTTGACAGTTATTAGACAGTGACAGAATTATTCTTTAACTGAATCATTTGCTAAGCAAAGTATACTTATCTTAAATCTGTTGTGAATTAAAGAATTTTACTTTTTTTTTTCACATTATCAATTTTATCAAAATTGAAATCTGTTTGCAATCCACCTAAGCCATATTTGTTTATGAAAAGAAAAGTAAAGAAAATTTTACTTCAGCTTTATTCTATCTCCAATAATCCCTTAAATGTGACGGAGATGATTGATGGTAGCGGTTCGGAGACGTCAAACTACGCTTTGACTTGATTCCTATCTATAGGTGATATAAAAATATTTTCTATCTCAAACCTTTCAGATTTTCCGCAGGATTTATTTCGGGATATTCGATTTAATGTTAGATACTTTTCTTTAGAGTTCAACGAAAGAGTCTTTCAAAAGAATTGAATATAGACGGAGTGAAGTCATTTATAGATTGAAAATTTTCTAAGGTAAGGTCTTCATTTGAGTCTGAGTTCAAGGTTAATCTTTATCTTTCATAATAAAGAGATCACGTCTAAAACTGAAAGAAAAACAAGATCATCGCAAAAACGCTCCTTAATATTGTTTACGATATCTTTTTGTTTACATCTAAGGCACTAAAAATTCATCGCTCCTACAAAAATAGATCTTGTATTTTGTAAACATTAAGGTGTAATGTATTCCCTGTCCCTGTTGTGAACGATAGAAAGAAAAACAGGTCTTTTTATAGGTACACTCTATCTCTATATTTACCACTAGCTTTTCCACGCGGTTTCACCCGCGTTACGTTAAGTTTTTAGTTTCTGCCTCGCTTCCGTGGGACATAGTGTGATATTATATAGCCTATGTTACTCGTTGATAATGTAGCTTTCGAATGGTGAAATAATTTTTTTAATCGGTCCAGTAGTTTTTGAGCCTATTCATTACAATCAAACAAACAAAGTTTTTCTCTTTATAATATTAGTGTAGATAATAGATAATAATAAATAAATATATCTATTATAACGATCGGTTTGTGTGTCATTCGCTTCCAGCTACTTCCCGTACTGTCTCTGATCATCGGCATTTAGATCAGAATATAATATACCTAATACAATGTTTAACCCCTATCTGGTTTTGAAAAAAAGTTGAGATAAAAAGGATTACTATTGCAAACCAACATCAACCTCATTTAAATAGACATTTATGTATTATGTGCATTTGTATAAAAACGCTGTGTGCATAAAGTTTTAATAAGGAATATACTTTAAAACTGCTAAGAAACTCCTTGCAAACGACGCACGTACCCCGTATTCGTTTTCCTAACCCAGTAATGATGATTTGAATAACTTGGCTGTATGCTTATTTAACGTTAGCATAACTTTGCGCTTTAAATTGTCGTACGAACACCACTATTGATTTATATCTCGTTAGCTTCTATCGTGTATCTGAGCCTGGGAGTTCAAAAATTTTAACTCGCTTTTGCCTATAAACACGAAGTCTATATTAATAATTTCGTCAAGGGGTACGGTAGACTCGATCGAAACATTACCTGAATAACAAAACATAAAAAAATATCGATTTCGAGTCGACAACATATATCCGCAAAATTCGGATTACGGAGATTATTTCGTTTTATTAATTCATTTTAATGACACTGGCGGACAAACCGCAGTCGCCATTTTGAGTAGACAATATATTATATAGCTCTCAAATACGTCTCGCCAATCAACACGTTGTCGCATTAAAAAAGTATAAATTACAAAAAAGGTGAATAATGTGACCGTGTAAAAAAAGTGTTGACGGAAACATTGAGTGAGTCATAACAAAAATAAATATTTTTATTCTGTTTCAGTTCAAATGTCATTTAGTTTTGCATAGTGATTTACAATATTATATCATTTATTTATTTTAGAATTTTAGATTACCTAAATACATTATGATTGATACCTACCGATATATAATTTTGATAAAAGCCGAATCTTCTTGCATTTGGTAAACATTGTCACAATTGTGGAAAATGGATGCAGCGAATGGCTCTTCCTAAAGATGGTGGGTAGTATTTTAGTAGGTATGTTGTGCTTTTAAGTGAATTTTGTTCTGTTTTATGGTAAGTTAATGGTGCAGTTCACCGAGTACAGTAAAATGAAAAATAACTCTTATTACCAGATAGAGGTGTGAGGATATACCTACATACATACAAAATAATTATTTACTATTGTTTGAATATTTGTATTTTTTCTCCTTTAAGGTGGATAATGAAGAGTTGACGCTAACAGAAGAGATGATATTTCTTCGTACCAACAGAAAAAAACGATGTAGCTCCAAGAATCAATGCTGTCAGTCAGCAGTGATTCTGTTTCTTTAAAAGAAGATTAAAAAGAAAACATTTC
The DNA here is from genome assembly GCA_033675125.1 of Athetis lepigone. Lineage (NCBI taxonomy): Eukaryota > Metazoa > Arthropoda > Insecta > Lepidoptera > Noctuidae > Athetis > Athetis lepigone. The sequence continues at coordinate 18,938,446 of CM066232.1, forward strand.
AAATGGCAGGTAGATCCCCGAAGAAACGTAAGTATTCAAGCAGATTTACTACAGATCATCAGCCCCCCGGACTAACTATGTATATTTAGCACTTTCAAATAACACCATTCAAGTATCTGTACATTCAGTTGGTTCTATGATTTATGAATGTGTTTAATGTAAAGCACTTCATTTTTTAGGTGAAACAATTAAAAATCATTTTAAAAACTGTTGTCATAATGGGAAGGTATACATAGACGCAGATAGAACATTAAAGCTAATTCCAGATATATTATTAGATTTATACAAAGGCAATACATCTGATGCTAATCATTTTAAGGCAAAAAAAAATTTGATGATATAAAAATTCACATTATTAATACCACTGAACAAAGCCTGAAAGGTGAAAAATATTTAACGAAAAATGTTATATATAGAAAAATTTTATGATAATCAATCTGTGATGTTTAATTGATATTTCTTAATAAGTACCGTTGCCAAATTCTCGGGTGAATACTAATTGTATGATTACAATTTACACAATTGGTTTCACAATTTTATTTTTGATTTAGCCGAGTTGAATAAAGAATATTTTACTTTTTTTTCTTAATTAGTAGGTAGTAACTTATCTACCTGCCAAAGTAAAGAAAGGACTATAGAGAATAAACCCTAAAAGTTATTTGTTTTGTTAATTTATGTTAGTTGATTTAAAATAAAAATTATTTATGTAAAAACTATTGCAGTTTTTATTTACTATATTTATTAAACACAATGACCGAAGCTATACGAATTTATGCCTTGCTTGAATATAATATTCCTTGAGAACTAATAACTACAAAAATATCTACCAACATTTTATATCTAGAGGTGTATTGTGAGTCACATATTTCACCCGAGCGAAGCCGGGTTTTCATCTAGTATAAATATATTCCCCGCACCACGCTTTGTTTAAGAAATAAATAAAAACATTTATTAACACAGAAATTGCGAGTTTATTTAATACACAACCTAAAAATTCCAGACACCGAACGGTCCACATTCCACATGGGAAATACAATTGTACTCCAAATAAAACCGACCATTGAACGAATGTTTATCCTCGATAAAAAAGAATGAGGCATTTACAGGGCGTAGTTCTGAAATAATCCTAACCTTTTCTAGTTACATACAGTAAACATAGGAAACTAATATGAAACTAAAATTGCTCTCCACGTCGCCAACTTGAACAATTTCTAAGGCACACATTCGTGGAGGCAGGCGAATAATTAAGTGCGAGCCTGTAATTAAAGCCTCTACAAGTGTCGCTGAGAATGTAGGTTATATACAAAGTTTGCGAATAACTTGCTTTGCTTAAGCAACTGATAAATTCAAACGATCTTGGGACCCTTGCCGTACATAAATTATGAACATAATCACTTTTTCTTTTCATAAATATCAATAAGAAAACGAAAAGTACAATCGGCAACAATACTCTTGGTTCTGAATATTCTTTTGGCGACAAAAGAGAAATATAAGCTAAAAAGCCACAAAACAAAACCGGTAATTATTCTCAAGAGATTTTCACAAACACCCAAAGAGGACCAGCGACATTGTTCAGAGTAATGAGCTCAAAAATAACGTTTAAAGACGTGAAACGCGAGTCTTTCATACGATGCGAGTTATGTATGTAGGCATAAATGTTTGGATATCATTAAACTTTCTGTGTCAACGACGGTACGTGCGAAAATCTTTCCAAAAGCGAAGGTTAGCTTAGGAAATTGGTCTACAAAATACAATTATCTTCTATTCAATATCGATCCATCTTCAGTGACAGACTGTTATGGGCTCACGCGTTCAATATTACAAAAACATTACCTTCTCGCAGTTAAAAAAAGGGCTACCATGTAAAATTCAACAGCGGCAAGAAAGAAGTGTAACTGTCTTGTACGTGACGTCACGAAGGCGAGCAGTGCGTACAAATCCCTTCACGGTCGGACAGGCGCCGGCGCACGTATTACCCTTCGCGAACCATTTGTGTACACGTGTCGGAATTTTTAATAGAACCGGAACACCGTCCGTCCGGTAAGTGAATCATGCTGAAGCTCGTATGGAATTAGAGGGACGTTTTTGCTCGTAGCATTTTCGTGTTGTGCTTGCAATTTTTAAAGGGGCTTTAGTTGCCCTCTGAGATCTGTTTTGCAGCGATGTGTAAAATTCAAATTCAGGTTTTAGAAGTGACTTGAGAGAAAAAGTTTAATATTTTTGTTTGGTGTATTATCGATTGCACCAATACTCAATCAAATCCTAAAACAGATACATGGAGTATTAATAAGCAAGGTATACTTATCGGCCCAAGCATATATCAATGACATTTAAGTCACGTAATACATTCTATGCCTTGAAACGATCTAATAAATATCAAACAACTATGTAACTTTTACGAGAGGAAAAGTTTTCCTACACCAATCCCAACTTTATAAATTATGCTTTGAATAATTGTCCATATATTCGAGTGAATTCGATATTCTTTCACACTACATAAACTTGATCCGTAAGGAATAAAACCCTTGTAGATACCTATGACAGAAACCTTCCAAAAAAGCAAAAAAGGCAGCACTGGAGCACAGAAACTATAATTTTTCATAAATAATTCAACAGGCATTTTCACCAGAAAAAACCACCGAAATCCTAGCACAGCAAAAGAATTATGGGCGTTATTTCTCAAATTTTGAAATAATCCTACTACATAACGAATACTTATTTTTCGCCGGCCAGGGCGATAAACAAGATTAAAATTACACGAAGCGAAGTGGGCGAGACTGGGGCATAAATCTCAAAGGAAAGCTGGAGTTGAATGGCTAGCTTATCGTACAAACAAAACGGTCAACAACGAAATTCAAACACTAGAAATAATGAAACTGCCACCAGGTTGCGCTATGAATATCTAATGAAAGAGAAAATGATACTGCAGAATGGGTTTCATAAAGCTGAGAGGACAATGGAAATTCAAGGCCGCAGATAGCCTATATTTTACAGGTACAAGACATTTGCTATACCAAAGATTACTTACTCTCTTACATACGGTTGTAAAAGTTAATACCCGTAGACAGTCGTAAACACGCGCATGATCCCAACGAATGAACAGTAAATATTATCTTATCATTTTGTTGTGAAAGTGAAAATTCTTCGCGGCCAAATTGTAATTACAAAACGCAATTTATTAATGTCGCAACTTAATAAAGGTTCTGAATAGAATTTAACTGATAAATTACTCATTTTATATGGCTTTAGCGTAGAGCTAAATGTTAACGTTCATAACTATGTTATGATTGTTTTAAATACAGTCAAACGTTAACGTTATTATAATATTAACGATATCTCAGAATCTACATTATTATTTAAACGGTTTTTCATGTAAACCTAATTAAGTTTACCATTGTTTTTCAATTGCAAAAGCTAGAAATAAACGTCTACCAAAACATGCTTCAGGGATTTCAAACTGTCATTTCTAAATCCTTTTAGTAAAATTACATTATAATCAGGCGTCCGTCACTCACTCAAGGCCACGCGTTTTATGCCTACCGCTTCGCGTATCGTCGACGATACAACGAACACCGGGCTGTCGCGCGCCCGGCTGAGTGCTCGCGCGTCACGGGTACAGCGCTAACTATCAAAATGCCGAAACCACGTAATTATTGCGTGATTATAGTGCAATTCCCCTGTTTCCCAATTCTCCTGTTTCCCTTTTAATTCTTTATTAAAATTATTCACGCGGTTTTAGATATTTTCGACACTAAAATATAATAATCGGAAATTCAAGGAACGAAAAATATGCATCAGTCATTTTATTAAAAGAAAAAATATTTGATCAACAAATGAAAAAAAATATTGTTTTTCTATTAGTTTTTTTAATTACCATTATTATCATACGTATAACCCTAGCAGATTTGCTGGACGACACCCACACACGTTAGTCGCGCGGCGGGCAAAAGAATTTCAACTCTCTATGTGCGTACTTATGGTACATTTCTCCTCGCTGCAAACGGTTGGTATTATTATTATGATTTTGTAGGCTATTATAGCGTAGGTTTTTTCGTTTTTGTATTGGAGTGAAGTATCTGTTACGTAGTAACTATTTATTAATCTGTGTTATAATACAAAGGTTGAGAAAAAAGGGATTCACTATAAACCTGGGCATGTAAGGCTTACGGAACGCATGAATTAGGTCAACGTACCTTCCTAATGCTAGTATAATGAGTACCTACGCAAGAAGACCTTAAAACCTCCATAAAGGAAAGGAAAAGGAAGTCTATAACAAAGAAGAATAAAGCCTGCCATTTAATTCAGGACCATAAATTATTTAGTCCTGAATTGAAGATTGCTTATAGAGAATAAAATTTGAACTCTAGTCAAAACCTTTTCTGGCAAAAGAAACCTCTCTGAATCTTGTGTTACATCATTGCACTTCAACACCCTCAGGGCATTAGTTTATCTGGCGAAACTGCAAGCCGTTCCCAGGCCATTGCTCTTCAAACATAAATTAGCATTAACTTGAGTCTGGACTGAATGTTGTTTTATTTTACAAACAAAATATTCCACTTCTCAATAAATACAATATCGTTTGTTTATTCGACTGAAGAGACAGACTTTTATACAATAACAGCTGAGTATATTAATTTGTTGCTCATTTATTGTTTTATACGTTTTATATTTTGCTTATCAAAAGAGCAGATTCTTTCAATGCGAATAAATTGACTGCAAGAACTGATATTCCGCAATTCATACATATCTTATTTACTTTCTACCGTACCATTGGACGAGGCTTTGTATTTAGGTCCCACTGAGTTCCCGCAATTTATGATGATCAAGTGACACAATTTGTGGGAAATCTACAAATAATATTTTTCCCGAAACAGACTAACTTAATAGGAAGCTTGATGAATATAGTTGGCAATATCTTAGTTGCCAGACAATTTCCGGGAACATTGGGCATGGTTCCCGGAAACTCATAAGCTTCATACCCTAGGGCGGTAAAAGTGTCAGAGGGTAGAAATATGTTAACGGCGCTGATATGCGTAAATATATCTCTAGCTTAGCGAATATCGTAAGAAAAGCGTATCGTAATGTAAGATTTTCATGTCTCTATTATACTTTACGCACAAGAGAAGAGCTTAGAGCACAATATAATTTAATATATAACCTTACCTGTTTGTCCGTACGCGAAGATACACGCATTGTACCCGTCGAATGCATTGTCGAGTATATCCCTGCCAAGACATTCGAATACTGTCTTTTGAGAGGCAAAGTGTGGCAGGGATGGGTCCAGGGAGTAGAAACAGTGGTCGAACGCAAACGTCTTTGGTTGTTTTCTGAAAATAACGAAAATATTATGTTAATTATATCGTACGACATAAATATCACAAGTACTTACTAGCATGGTCTTAAGAAAACGATACGACTATGCAACTTTAAGCCGTTTGCACAAAATAAAATTCTCAGTCTCAGTAAATATTGAGAGCAGTAAACACTGCCAAAGTAATTCAACTGTAATAAAAACTTTACGAACAAGAACACGTTTAGTTTAGGGTTCGTCTTTAGTTTTAAAACAGCTACAATTTCCCATTTTAGGCTAGGGTCACCTACACATAAGCTGAACGCTTGCGTAAACGCCCTTTGGACGGGCAATGTTCACGTACGTGGGCAGTCTAATCAAACTATGCTAATGTTAGTAACTTTTAATTAATTGCACAAGCAAAGAGACCTTTACTGAGCAGTACGTTTGTTAAAATAGTCTGTTAAATTTCAGTTTGCTATAATTTAATTGGAACTACGCTGTTTTATGTGATGCACGCTTTTCTATTTAGAAGCTGGAAAGTTAGATGAGACGCGATTTTGATAAAGGATTCAATAATTTTGAGAAAGGTACGGGTATTAGTTTAGGTACGTGTTTGGCATTCGCGGAAATGGGTTGTTACTAAAGTATACCGTATACCCACAATGAACAACAACCAATGGGCTCCATAACTTTTTTTAAAGGTCGTGGAACATACACGTGTCGAAATTGTAGAGTTCAATTATTTTTCTGACAATCGCGCTCCGAGCTCTACATTTTAAAACTTGTTATTTTTTACACAGTTTTTACACTTTTTCACCACAGACCAAGAAGATAAAATTTGTCTAGGAAAATAATCTAACCACAGACATGTTTATTCAGGAATATATTGCTACGTTTTATAAATATAGGGATAAAATGTTTAATGCATTTCTAGTCACTGTAATATAACTATGAAGCGCATTGGATAAACGAAATACATTCAAAGGAAGCTAAATAAACTCCAAATAACAACAGTAGCAATAAAATCCTATCACAGTAGGTATGACATGAGTCAATACAATACCCATTTCGTAATATATTTTCTTAAACTTGAATCACTTTATACTTCTCAGTTAAATTCGAGCTGCGGAAATTTTCAGCCAACTTAAAGATCCCAGCTGAACTTATTTTTCCGATCCAATATATTCTATCCCCTTCTTCCAATCGCATATAGAGCGGGACAGAAAAGGAATAAATTCCCTCAATACTTTTCGTTTGAATTGGATAGGGGTAGCGTGCCAAAAGATAATGTGATTACTTCGATTTATTGACCTAATTGTTGTTTCTTAACATCAGGGCGACTGTTAATTCTTTTAGATTAGTATCTGGGTGCCTCATTAGTTCTGAGGTTTAAGTAATGTTTTGCAGTTTCATTAGTTCAATAACCTGTTTTGGCGCATTCGCTAATGATAGTAACTTTGCTAATATGCTAATGTGTTCTCGTAACTCAAGTTATTAGTTCAAATTAGGCGGTCGGCGAGTCGCTAATAATTTAGCTTTATTAAAAGGTGGGCTAGATGCTATTATGATAATTAAATGACATATAGCTTGCTAAGGAGATTCTGAAAAATTACATGCAATTTATTTTGTTCCCTGTCTTGCAGAGCGTTATTTTAAAAGCCAGGTTGTACTTGCACTGCTCGGTCAGTCACCCTAAAGTGTAGGACCGTAGTCCAGCCACCACGTATTGCGTGTTAATGGGACGTTTTACGCGTTAAACAGGACAGTTCTGCGGGACTAGGAAGTCATACTTTACTACTGTTTACTCCCAACGTGTAAAATGGTCGTAGCTTGCATTTTTCTTGTTCCTGGCTACCGTTCAAACGGCAATGACCTCTATGAAAGCATGATTCAGCTTCTTAAATATTTCCTCAAGTCAAAGTTCATTTAGTAACAGTTTTAGACCTTAAGATTTATTTGTGTACTTCTTTTCTTTATTCAGTTCCTACGACAATAGAGTGTATTGACCTTTACATACAGTTGCTCGTCCTCTTGGAAATTCATTTTAACCCTTTTCACGTTTCGTAGGACCGAATTCTCAAGTTTCCTTTTCGATGAGAGACGATACTTTTCAGAATTCTCGATCAAGTTTCTAACTTGATACCAAATTAAACGATAAGGGCAAGGTGAAGTTCGGTTCAATATTCAAAACGTTCCTATTGTACCTAAGCGTAGCTACTTTCATGAAACACTTTTTATATCTTCGTTGCCTTTACATTTCAACTACTGTAAGTAAGGTATGTATTTTCTTTATAAAAACACAACCATCATAGATTTGCGAATTGTTGGATGAAGCATGCATGCACCAAATTTTATGATAATCATGACTGTAAAGCTGTTATCTTACTGTGGCGCGTCCGCGCAATAGAGCGCGTTAATCCGTACAAGCACGAAGTGTCTTGTCTCGCGCGTGTTTTCTTTATTAGCCGAAATGCTTACTTTAGTTTAACACAAGTGTAAATTATAAATTTTAAAACACCTTGACTTCAGCTAACTAAGGAGTTGATAACTTCGAAACGAATGTATCGATTCTGATGACATATTTTACGTGTATGTCTAAGAACGCTAGGTTACCTAAAAAGCTACTTCCAAATACTTATAAGAAAAAGTCATCCAAATCGTCCACCCATCTTTTTGCTTCGGGGGTTGATTAAAAACGCCGCCCCGTTGCTAAAACCTACAAAGTTAAAAAAAAAACTATGCACAACAAAATGCATCACCGCCTATGTCACCCCAGTCACATGCAGCAGGTTATGACAAAATTCAATTTGCCAAAGCTACTAAGAAACAGAAAGTGTCCCAAAAACATTATTAGCTAAACAAAGGACCAAATTAGAACCAGACCGTGCTTTCCAAAACAAACAGTTAAACAAAACTCATTTCTACCAGATTCGGCCAATTTCAATTAATTTGTGCAGATTACACTGAGATTAAACTGGCTAACGAGCATCGCTATCCATACTTAGATAGAAATCGACGAGCCGCTTACAAGTATGGCAATAAGACTAAGTTCTAATGACGAACGCTTGACGGACGTTTAATGAACACAAGCTTACAACGTCTAATGAGGGACGCCTTTCTAGGTGAGCGCTTAGAACAAGACGTACGAGCCAATCCGTATAGAGATTAGTTCATAGAGTTCTAAACACTAACAAGAGTTTGACGTTTGTCATCTGAAATTAATATGTCACGTTTAGGGTAAAGTTGTAGTTTCATATGCAGATTGCAAACTTGGCGTGTTCTGATTTCAAATGCAGGTGAGGGTTTGACATTTAGGATTGCTGTTCGGAGTTCGTAGTCAACAGCTTTGTAACACTAGCGTCGCTCAGTTAATATGCATAAGTATTATATAGTTAACAGCAGCTGAGTAAGATAGTGTCACAGAACACAATTGGAAAATTACTGTTACAGGAGAAGAAAACATAGAAACAAACACGTAGACAATTTCATTAGACAAGAACATGTAGTACGCTTTTCATATTCTCACAAGATAACACTGAACGAGAAAACTTTGAAGAGACTACGCTTCGAGACAACAAGCGTTAATAAAAACCAAGTCAGCTGTAAGAAAAAGCATGGATTCAATTATGTAGTGAGACTAGCGAACAAAATGTATGTCGTATTGTTTCAAAGATGTTACGTGAGATCTGAACTTCGCGTACATCGAAGTTGCAGTTTTGGCAACAATACCTTGTTTCGACTTCCCAACTTGTAAGTTGGACATGGAAAATTCATGTCTTCTCAATTTGTCACTGCTGGGTTGTCATTCAAAAGGCTTGAATTTCACTGGTAACAAAACACTTGTACTTGTCCTATCGTTTTGTAGTAAATTTCCGTATTAACTGATGGCCTCAAAAGAAAAAGTTAGTAAACATGTGACCGTCATTTTATTACGAAGTTTTCCCTTGAAGAAAATTTATAAAGTTAAGATTGATTTACTCTTAGCATGTTGTACATTCGAGAGCTAATAAATGTCGTTAATATAAAAGTAAGTATGTCACTTTATAAATTGGTTTTCTTTACATTAACAAAAATCTTTTCAAGTATCGACTACCTATGTTACTGTCAGATTTACACGATATGGACAGTTAAATCGCATTGTCAAAGATTATTAACTTTGTTCTAAGGTTGAAGCCCTACCTTACAGTATGCCAATCCCCTAAAGTGCTATGCAAAACCGCAGAGCACACACGAAATGGTAGTTTAATTTCATTAAAAACAATTTTGCATATAACCTTGCATATAAACTTAGTTCAGTATTAAACAGACTAAGTCCTGTCTTACTTTACAACTGAGAACTGCCTGTTTTACCAGCAATTCTTGTTGCCCAAAGACGCAATGCACTGAAGTAATAATTTTAAATAGAAGCAAGGCGCAAACACTGCAAAACTTTAACAGGAAAGTTCAAACGAAAGGCTTGTTGAAAATTGGAGAATGATTTCATGCTCGATTTCACACAGTGTCTTGAGATGACTTCAAACAGTTCGGTACGTTTGCGAATTGGCCCGTAGTCAAATAAACCTCGGGAATATCGACGAGCACAATAATGGCGAGTGTACGCCGCGCCGAAGCGGGAAGTCCGCGCGGCGGCAGGACGCCGGAAGGCTCTGCAATGTTAGCTATAAAATAACATTCCTTGGCAACAATCCAAATGCTTACTCATAACATGGATGCGGAGGAATCACAAGATTCAGTCTGTCAAAAAATTGGGATAAATTTTGCAACACAAGAATTTTCTGCTTTTATGACAACTTGGTTGAACGTCAGCTAAGTTAAGGGATCATTTGAGTGCCGGCGTAAAATTGAGTTCTGAAGCAACGTGTGAGGTTTACAGCCAACATGAACGTTTTTTCATGTCGGCTGTAAAGCACACACGTGAAACACCTTTTATTTAGATTAGCAATTTGTTTAGAGCACACTTGACAGAAAAGTACAAAGTTCGCTTCGACAAATCAACTTGAAAATGGTTGGAGGTTTGTATTTTTCAACCCAACAATAAATTACCTTGACAAAGGCGTATTTCTACGTAGCTAAACTAACTGAAGAGATATATTTCTACTGGCTCCAAAATCGGTAACAATTATTATTATAAATAACATATTTGAACTCAATACGATCGATTCGAACATAACTTCTACTTGTAAAGCATAGAAGTTTTTAGTTCGTAAACTGAACAAGCACTCGTACAAACTGCGGGCTCATTAAGATATTTATGATAGTGCTAAAATCTGTGTTCTGCGAATAAACGGCCTCTATAACTTTGCTTAATCGGCACTGAAACCAATAAAACTGGTTTTTGAACGTGTAACTTTGTTATCGCTGTAGATTTAGCTTTGATTTCTATTTCCTTGACCTCGTACAAACTTGTCCTATTTATGTAGCTTATTTTACAGAACACTTATTGACTATACACCAAAGATATAAAGAATACAAACTTAACAATAACAACAACACATATAGCTTAAAAGTCGATAAAATACAAACAGTTCAAATTGTCATTGAAAAATAGTCGCCATTTACTGGTGCAAAACACGTCGATATTATAAGGTTCGAGGAAATCTGTTGAAGCTAAGTGCACTTGTTATTGTAAAACCATTCTTCCTATATTTACCCAACTGGGAAGGAATATTCAATACTAGCTTCTGCCCGCGGCTTCGCTCGCGTTAGAAAGAGACAAAAAGTAGCCTATGTTACTCTCCATCCCTTCAACTATCTCCACTTAAAAAATCATGTCAATTCGTTCGCTCCGTTTTGCCGTGAAAGAAAGACAAACAGACAGACACACTTTCCCATTTATATATTAGTATGGATTGGCAGGTAAATGACATTCTATTAAAGGCATACGAGGTATACAAGACCTGCAGCGATCTTCTGCTAAAGTCCTCGGCAGTGAGAGTGTGCTGTCTTTCTTAACAATAATACCACTCTGTTACAGCAGGGCAAAAGCTTCATCTCATCCGATTGTGGATTTCCTCCCGATAATTCTTTTACCCATGTCAGTAAATTCGGAAGGAAACTTGAGGGTATATATGAACTGAAAGTCATATCTCCCTGGTTTCGAAACGGCATACATGAGGGTTCTACTTTTTAGCATGTTTCGGTCTTTCTCAACGATGTCTTTATCCGCTCACTTTTCTAGAATTCACAAAGTGAGAGAAAATTTTGTGTTATTTGTCGAATGTTGTTCAGAAAAATCACTCGGAAATTCCTTACCCCAGTACCAATACCAGCGGTAGACTTGTTTAGTTAACACGCAAAGGGATCAAATATCAAGCATATAAGAAAAATGAATGACAACAAACAATTTTCCCTAGGTAAACACAATCGAACAAATAATTCATCAATAAGCTACATATATCAACGCTCAAAGGGGATGTATGCATCTTGGAGACTGTAACTGTGCATAGTCCTAAGCATAACAAGTTTAATTAAGTCTTGAAAAAGAATCATTGATTATTATTTCGTATTGTTTAAACCAGATTAACCTACATTAACATCCAGTTTACGTCGACGAAATGCGTGTCAAATAACTTCTTTTAGTAGGGTTAGTTTTGCGTTGATTTCCGTTCACACTTTCGATAAAACTGCACAAACGAACTACGCAGTTAACTAGGCACGCAATTTATCGTTGTCATGTACCGAGTATTTGCTAACAACAGAGAGAGAATGTTGTACGCTCGGCATCTAACTAAAAGTTATTGTTGCTATACATCTCAGGTGGAAGCCATCCCAATTGCCTATTTGTCCGGGTCGGAGAAATAATTCCTCATTTTGTTGGCAGGAAATGTTCTTAGGCGGGATTGGCAAAAACTTACTAGGTACTACATTTTCTCAAACCATTATGTATTTCAAAGGTACTCAAATAATTGAGCGACTTCTCAAAAACATTCATTAAATAGGTAGGTACAGTACACCATTAACAATTCTTAGAAAGGAAATAGATTTGTAATTGAGAAATTTGATGTTTTAAGTAACTTCTTTAATTGGCAGAAATATGTTGCTAATTAAACTTATTCTTTTTATTAAAAACTTTTGCTCTCAAAGCCCGGAATGGTCGCGGAAGAATGATTCGGACGAAAAAAATATTTTTCGCCTTAGTCCACTTTTTTTGAATGTTGATATTACAAAAAAGTTTAGGTAAGGACACGATTGTTTAACACAGATTTAATAAATGATTATTTTTCAATGATTGTTATTTATTTTGAAGTGATGTTTTCGTACATTCATTTTAGCTAATAAAAACTTTTTTTCAAAAAAATAATAACCGCCTTCAAAAACTAAAAACCCAAAAATAACTAAAATTTCGGAAGTCGGTGGCAACACAAATTGACTGGCAGAACAGAAGTTTTTATTTATTACTTTTTAGTGTCGACTCCCAATGTAGATATAGAAACTTGAAGAAAAAACACACATCGTCTATGAATATTTCGTCAATTTTTTTTCTTCTTGGTGAATTTTTCGAGAACCACTGAACCGATCGCCACAAAATTTATATGGGACCACCCCTGAATCATGACTTATCAAACAAAAAAAGAACCATCAAAATCCGTTTACAATTGACGGAGACATCGCGTAACAAACATACAAAAAAAAAAAAAAAAAAAAAAGAACATACAGACGAATTGAGAACCTCCTCCTTTTTTGAAGTCGGTTAAAAAGAAAGGTGCTTTTATAAAATCTCCACGATATTTTTAGCCTGAAAATCGGAGTTTTCAATTAAGACAGAGTAACTTTACGGTACTGTAGCTGGATCTGACATACCTATATATTAACCGAAACATTGCGATGTCGAATAATTTTTCCCCAAGCTATTTCTGTAAATAACTGGAAAATCCAATCCAATTCAGTAATTATACACGTTACATAAAACATAAGCTTCTGATTTCATGGAAATAAAACACGTTTTATGTCTAAAACTCAATGTTTTGCAGAACAGGATTAATAGAAAGGTGGAAGGTGCCCATTAAAAAATCCAGTAGTTACCTAAGTCACATTTGAGTTTTTTTTCTACGGTCCTTTTTACTTTCTTGAGTCTGGGCAGCTCTACATGCGGATCCCATTATTTTTCGAATGGCCTTTAAATCTATGTCGCAAGTTAGAGGGCTTCAGAAACCTACATATCACTTTTATTACACATTCAGTCAAGCAATAAAATGAGGTCCATAAAATATCTACATCAATGAGAATCGTGTTTGATAAATAGATTCTTAAGACGAAATACGATAATATCTGTCAAGCGCTGAAACCACATCTAAGCCTAAAGCAAAGTTTATCAGCTGACGTGAGTGGGTTATTTTGAAGGAAAAGCAAACACGTGTAAAAAGCTTCACATTGAATTTTCGGTAAAAGCATTTTAGGAAATGGTCCATATAGACGGTCGAAATACAATTGTACAGTTTCCTTTCACACCGTAACCTAATCTCTTTCTCTATGTATTATGTATTGTTCATAATTTATATTAAACTCTAAAAATTTATTACATGAAAAACATTCAATTCAATGTGGCCAAGCTATTCAAGAATAAGCAAGTACCTAAACGGGCAAGATTGATTAAATTAAAAATACAGTAACCTACGAGGGTGAAAAGAAAATATTGCAGACATTTTAAGCGCGCACCCAAAGCTGATGTATGAAAAGGCGGGTGTATCCAATTCGCGGGTTGTCGCAAATATTGGGGAAGAGTAATATGGACTCCCCTTCAAGTAAGCTGTCGATTCTGTAAAGTTACATAGTGATAATACGGACGATATTGCTCCCTCTGAAGATTATCATGTCTGGCACGTTGGAGGTAATAGCAAGAGGGTAAATAGGCAGGTGAATGATGTAGTGGAGCTTTTTAAAGATAACATTGAAGACCCCATTTTTGCGTACGAGTACTAAAGATTTTGCTAAGCTAAATTCTGTGCCAAGGAAGATGTAATGTATAAGATTACCTACTTTGGTAATAATACAGGCTTCACGTCGTTGTAGTGTTCGCAAGTAGTATACATATTAAAATTAAACTACGATGACCGTGACCGAACACTAGTTCCCAGAACTTTCGAGAATGAAAAGGAATGGATTGAATGCTCCCTAAGTAAAAGTTGTTTCACTTCCTTAAAGTTTCTATGATGCTTTTAAAAACTTTTATCCGTTTGGGACACCGCATACCTGGGATGTTGGATGCCATCCATTTTTGTCTTAAGAAATCTTTGTTGGGATTCAGTTTTGTTACGTTGCTGGAGAGTACTGAAAGTTTTAAGGTTCTATTCAAGTTTATTTCACGAATGACGTCACAGAGGATCAAAACGTAAACAACAGCCATTCTTCTTACATGGCTACTATCGTCATGTTATGTAGTCAGTCAGTGAGGCTTTCAGAAATCTCGCTGAAGAAAAGACTTTTGTTTGAAGTAACAGGACATTTTCAAGGAACATTACAGCTTCATTAGACTACGTTATGTAACTTTATTTTGTGTTTATATAAGTCTATAACGACAATGACTAGTCCAGGAGATATTAGCACCAGCTGACCGCAAACTATTAGCCATCCTTTTGAAGAAATAGAAACCACAATAAAAAGGCTTTATTTGCGTTAGGTAAGAGACAATAGAGCACAAAGAGTAAAAAAGGTTACTTTCTAATGATCATGACCCGTGGCTTACGCAAGCGTTAACCATAACGGTCAGTTTAAAATCTGTCATTACTCGTTTTCGTCTTATCTGATAGCAAAGTGTTACGTGTTTCCTCTTTGATATTGCTCAAAGTAATAAGGTATTGACTTTCTGTAAGCATAATTGAACTAAATCACTGGATACTGAACCACATTTTCCTGTTCTTCTATTTTCACCATCCCTTGGTGCGCTAAAGAAAGAAATTATTAAATAAATCGTGAGTTTGTTTATTGTATAATGGTTCCACTCAAATACACAATTGGAATCGCCCATTATTAACATTATTTGTAAAGTAAGCATAATGTGAACAAAGAAAACCCTATTTGAGACGCTGTATTTACAAGTTCTTTCTCTTTTTAAAATAATTTAAATATCAAATCATATTTTCATTGAGTTCTTTTTGTAATTAGTTATCTTAATTCCTTTGAATACACTTACTTGAAAGCCTTATAGTTCACTGTTTAAAAATAGATTAAAAGCAAAATCAAAGTACTTATGATTTTAAATCTTCGTTTGAAAGTTAGCCAATTTAACTGCGGGCCTGTTGGTCTAGTGGTCAGTGACCCTGACTGCTAAGCCAGAGGTCGTGGGTTCGATTCCCACCCAGAACAGACTTTGTGTGATGAGCATAATTGTTTGTTCTGTGTCTGGGTGTTATTTATCTATAATATGTATGTATTTAAAATTATATAAGTATGTACCTATATCAGTTGTCTGATTACCATAACACAAGCTCTGCTTAGCTTGGGATCAGATGACCGTGTGTAAAATGTCCCAGGATATTTATTTATTTATTTATTTAACTTGACTACCCGTATCCAAGTCGAAAGGGCTATTAATATTTTAAAGAGATTCTTCAAACCGCAGAGAAATGAGATGAGTGCAGTGTAAGAATAATTATGATAATGACTGGAACAAAACTTATGAAACTTGTAATGGGATAAGTTTCCAGTAAAAGATCCGCATACAAATGTTTGTATGCCGTGACAAAAAGAAAAAGATATTCCTCAGAGACGAGCCTTTAACTGGAAAACTTTCTATTATAAGACTTTTAAGTCAGTTAGAGTTAACTACAAAATTACTCAATTCTATTGTACGATTTACTGAATATAGTTAGTTTGATAATTCAACATAGTGCAAACAAATCCGGTAAATACTGCTTTTGCTTATAAAACTTGCTAGTGCATAGTTTTGTTCGGCTTTGTTTGTGGGTTTTATGAATCAATTCTCTTGTACGATTTACTGAATATAGTTAGTTTGATAATTCAACATAGTGCAAACAAATCCGGTAAATAAAAGCTGCTTTTGCTTATAAAACTTGCTAGTGCATAGTTTTGTTCTGCTTTGTTTGTGGGTTTTATGAATATGCAGACTGAGTGTTTATAAAACCAAACAAGTATTAACATTTTTAACTTAAAGTCGAAGTTTTGTGCATACAAAGGAGAACTATACTTTTGGGAAATAACCAGTTTTAGTATACACGGGTTATTGATCTAATTTTATGATACCACGTCGCCATCCTCCAATATGGCATTTATAATGATCATCCAAGTTGATGACCCAGCCTTAAAAGCATTAGCAGAAGTGTAGGCGAGTCATCGCAAATGCTAGCAGACTCATAGTTAGCCTTCCTCAGCTTCGTCTATCCAAATCTGGATTTAATATTCGTCAATCCATTAGTGACATCATTGCCTCGCCGTACGCGGAAAATGAAGTTAGATCAGGTTCTCAAATCAACGGTAGGCGTCAAATAGTGGCACACGTCAGGGCACGAGCAAGGTAAACACGGCACGAGGGTCGTGTTTACCCTAAATTAAGGGTCGAATGGGCTACGGGCGAGGCGATGACGTCACGGGGCGGCGCCCCGATGGCTCGGCTGGTTCCAACAAGGCTCGCGTTGAAACGCCGCCGATGAGACGGTGACATGTGAATACGGCGAGAATATGCATATGCCAAAAGCAATAACGTTAGATACATCAATACATAGTATAAAACAAAGTCGCTATCCGCCGTCTGTCCCTATGTATGCTTAGATCTTTAAAACTGCGCAACGGATTTTGACCCGGTTTTTTTTTTAATAGATAGAGTGATTCTTAAGGAAAGTTTATATGTATATTACATGCATATTATAGTAGAGTAAAGCCGGAATTTTTAATTTGTAACACCCGTGCAAAGCTGGGGCGGGTCGCTAGTTTAAAATAAAAATTAAATGAAAATTCATTTCTCTAAAGAACATGCTGGATTTAGTAAAGGAATTTTACATTATTTAAAATACAATATATCGCCGAATACATTTACAGCTACATAACAGGATCTTGCGCACTCATACAGATAACATAACAACCAATAAAAACTGCACCTACGCTACTACCCCTGAATAGGAAAAAACGTCAGATGACTCATCATACATAAACACGATAAAATAAAACACAAAAGGTGACATCATTGATAACCAGCTCAATTTATCGCGACACGAAAACATTGGACTATAAAACAATTTGCTTCAACTCTCGGCTGATTGGATAATAACTTTGTCGCTAAACAGTTTTGTTTGTGTATGTCATCTCATGTGTGACAACATCATGTCAGACACACATGAGATTAAATATGCAAGATGTTGTTTTTTTTTGAAGTGAAAACTTCTTTAGCGGCGTTGAGCACTTTTTCTGTAATGGGTATAAAATCTTAAACTCGCGTCAGGACACGTGACCTGATCGAAAAAGCGTAGGACGGATGGATAGTAGACAGCTATAATCAAGTTTTCACTTCTGCCGGCACTCCCGGAGTGCAACCCGTCTTTTTTTTTTGTATGTTTAAGTAATTTATTCCTATTTAGAAGACAGATGCATGCTAACGTGACCGTGAGTGAATACAATTTTATAACAATAAAATAACACAGATAGCATCAGATAGATCAATTCAGTCTCGGCCAAGGTTACAATACTTTTTTGGAGGATGCTGTTGACCTATTTATTTGTAGAGTGTGTGAGCATTTTCATACTCCTGACTCTGTTCTTGAGTCATACTTAGCGATTTTAATGGATGAGGGTTCGACATAAGCTCAATGGAATCATCTTTTTTTGCGGAGCGACTGCCATGAGAATATCTTTAGATATAATAGATTATGAGCAGTTCTGCACCCAAATATACGGATAATGAGGCATCACTTAAAAACCATCAATGAAACAAGAGTGTTGCCATTATAAAGCAGAATTTTTATATGTGGACTCAATTATTAGTGAAAACATCTAACAACAGATATTTCCGCACTTTTGGGAATGTTTCCACAGAAAACCACAAAACAACACCATATAAATCTGTATATCTAGTAAACCATGAGTCACACCCTATCCTGACATACGATGACCCACATTATCTACACTAAAAATACATTTTGGTTTACAAACATAAGCCACAAAGTGATGGTCACTAGTTGTGACCGCACGAGGTCTCTTTGTCCTTATTTAGTCAGGCTTTGAGATGTGACCTCTTTCCTCTTATTTAGTTGGCGTGGAATTATATAAATAGTTTGAATTGGGAGACTTGTGTGTGTTATTTTTTCTAAAATTAACTTTAACAAAGCGTAAAAACCGTTAAGTAAAAGGTGAATCTCATTAAGCCATGTTTATCAGAACTATCTGACGAAGGGGTTAAAATCCCATAATGATGTCTCATTTCAATTGCGAAGTTTCTCTTGCTAATGAACCCTCAGCTCCATTCTTTTCAGTGAAGCTTGCCGTGGCTTTAAACCAGGAAACCCCTTTAGGGCTAAGAAGGGCATTTAAACCGTCTGCAAGGCAATACGCAAATGAAGAGACGCGACGCGACACTTAAATATCTTAAACCAGACACATAACGTTAATGTAATTGCTATTAAAATTTGAATAGACAAGCAATAAAACATAGCAATGAAAACGATAGTAACATTAACTTCTTCTATTATAATGTGAAACATTTCATAATTAGTGCAAGAGGAGATGTAAGTGCCAGTTTTACAATCCAACACGCTTTTTTGCAAACACTAATTGAAACGGAATTGTCATCAAACTTTTGTCAAGATGTAAAATAAAGTTAATCAAAATTAGTAAATGACCAAGAAACTAAGCAATTTACATTAGAGCTGGATATTGCGGCTTCAGGTGAAAAAATATCTTCTTATTAATTGTAATTAAGTCCTAAGAACGAGGCCACGATTCTAAGGCAGACAAAAGAATAAGACTGTAATCGTTGATCATCCAAAGACCGCGAACTAATCCTGGCTCTGAAAGCTTGATTAAGTCTGATTAGTAAATTTGGGATCAAATCTCTCATTATCTACCGTGATATAGTAGGTAAAAATAACAAAAATTGTTAATTGTTAACTTAATTATTTAAGGTATTCAAAAATCAGGGATTAGTAGGATAATTTCTTGCAATGAAAATGCAAGAGTTACAGAATAGAAAGATAATTTCAGACAAAACCCTAACCTCTAACTAAATGAAAAGGGGTAACAATAGAATGATAAACGACATCCTTACGTCATAACGTTGCAAACAAGAAAGACAGCACTAATTACTATCAGATAATGCCGCAATTTATCACAGGGGAGGGAAGTGAGAAGCTCGCCACTCAAATTAAAGGGATAAATAGCTCGTGATGGAGAATTTGCATTAATTTTCCCGTTCGTCGCGAACGCAGAGAGCGCCGGTAATGATAAGAAAATTCTAAGATGTTTGAAAAATATGGACGAGTTAAGGTGCAGTATGTGGGTTGAGCTGGTTGAGCATAATGACAAAACGCGACGCATTATAGAGAAAATAGGTCACATGCGAAAGATTTAAGATCTTTTAGACTTCCGTAACGTGTTTTCTTGATGGCATTTTTGTGATGGATGATGTGAATTAGGGCAGGTAAATAAAGCTTCATTCTGAAACTTTAAATTGTAAAAGAAAGATAGATAAATAGTAACACTGCATATCTTCAAAACAAACTTCATTAAAATTTGAGACGTGTATTTCGTGTGAAACTAGAATCTTCGTAGTGAGAATCAAGCTTTAGTAATTTGTCTACAATTATTATATTGTAAACTAGCTTCCGCCCGTGGCTTCGTCAGCGTACATGTCGATACTTCCACCCTCAATTTTACCACTTTGGGTTTGAATTTCTTATAATCCTTTCTCAGTGGTAACCTTTTCTTTACAAAGAGCACACCCTGCAAGTTTCATGTCTTTGGGAGTATCGGTTTGGGCTGTGCAATAAAATAAGAACAGACAATTTACCATTTTATATATTGTAAACACTTAATAAGGACTTTGTGAACTACAATTTCGTTGCTTATTTTTTTCTGATTCTGAGAAATAAAGATGAAAAACGAAATGTAATATCACCCTCCCTTTGTTTACTCAAAGGATTCAAACTTAAAAAGTAATTATTCTTTGCATAAGATTTTTTTTTTTTTTTTTGGTGAGTGGGAAATCATCCAATGACTGCTCCCGTCCTGGGTCCGGCGGGAGGGTGTGTCAGACTCTTACTGACTAAAACCCACTCATGTTCCTTCGATTGCCTTTTATGTTCCAGGGTCACGGTAACTGTTATAAACATAACATTCCGCAACCCCGGCTCTTTGCATAAGATACGACTTAAACTTTCGCAAGTTATTTTAATATTCTCAACAGTAATATAAGTTAAATATGCTGTACACAGACAATTACCGTTTTCTGTCAAGTTAGGAAAATAAAATTTTAAAGGTCGCTTTTACTATGGCAGAGTGGCCCGCTCGGGGCCAATTTTATTTGAGGCAATTACTTATGCAGAGTTTAATCTAATCCTAGACCAAGTTGATTTTAATCGGATTAATAAAACATTAACTTTTGAAGATGAATGAATTATTAACCGCAATCTTACCGAAATAGGGTGATTTTACATCAATTTGGAGTGAAGGATTATTCTAGCAGTAATCTATATATCTTTATAACTAAAGAGACAGGCATTTTGATTGTCATCGACGCAAAGTGAAAAGTAATAAAGCTAGAAATTTGAATTTGCACTGCAGTCTATAGTTTCTATTGATAACGAAGAGACACACTACACAATCGATGGTTGACTGGCAGAAAATGCTTAAGGCATTAATTCTGCCTATATACGTTCGTGCATAAAGTGTAAATGGAAAGAAAGAAAGAAAGAAAGAAAGATCATTTCTAAACTTAGAATTAAACATCGGGAATTTTATTGTATAAGGACAATGTGCAGAAGCCAGGTCACAGTTAAGGCCCTGCGCAGACGGCACACTTTTTGTGCGACCGAGTCTGCGGCGCACAAAAAGTTTGAACTAAGAGAACTAAGACTTTTTGCGCGTCGTGTGCGTTACTGCATATAATTGCATAGGTTCTATTTTCACAGACTAAAAAGTGCGTCACGGATAGTCTGTCGTCTGCGCAGGGCCTGAAGCTGTTGTAACTAGGACAAAATTTAACACGGCTTTTTTTTATGACGCAGACGAGTACTAACAAAGGATTTCCGGAAAAGACAATGAGCAGAAGTGGTCCAAATTTCCACCACTAATGGGAGCTATGTAGGCTTAAAGTCGACTAAATACCATACAATTTTGACTACTAGGCGAAAAAAATATATCCACTCAGAAAAAAGTTATGACTGTTTTAAAAATACGAATTTTTAAATATTCAATCGTTTATTTTTTTTGCACATAGACACATTTTAAGCAATAATAACATGGTAGCAATGATGACGCATTGTCTGTAATGCGCTCAAATCGAGTGCAAAGTACACAATAATAACGTTAGTGCACCTACCCATATAAAAATGTAATACGGAACGGTTCGCATCGTGCTATAACACGATCCACACCTTCTGATTCTATCCGATTTGTCGGAAATCCTAAATCGGAGCCATTCTTCACACACTTTCCGATGTAAGATCTCTTGCTGTTGCACAATACTTTGTACGAATTCGTCCGATAATTAGGATCGGATAGGGCAGGATCTGAAAGTGTGGATTGCTTTTAAAAGCAGTTAAAAGTATTTTTTATATATTTTTGCATTTCGGAACCCGGGGACTGCTAGCGTCGACTCGTAGATGAAGATAGCATTAGTTTTGTCCCTTCCTCACTTAGGAAGCAATACGGTATACGCCGACAGACCCCACACTGTAAGACTGGAATAAATAAAACTATTGTGAAATATTTTTTTCACAATAGTTTACATTCTTCCTAGTATTATAAATATTTAGTATTAAAAAGTAAATATAAGTATTTCATCAGTTTGTTTTTTTTTTTGACGTAGCAAGGTACCGCGGCCGCCGTATTGTTTTTTTTTTACGCCATTAGCTTATATCAACCAGAATAACGTATGAATCACAACGACATAACATTCACCTAAATCAATCGAGTAGTTTTAAAGATATAAAAAAATAAAGAAGCGTAAAAAGGTTTTTAAATTGCAAGTTTTCATGGGGTCATAACTTTTTACTGAGTAAATATTTTTGATTGCGTTCTTCTTATAATGATTCAGTACGCAGTGATACGTCATATGCCATAGTTCTTTTTCGTGGTGGAAATTTGGACCAAGCTCCATATATTTTTGCCCATTCCCCTTTAACCCGTAAGGAGGTGTTAAGGCAGGCGATTTCGTTGGTGCAAAACATTTTATTTTGTGAGATAATCAACTTGAAACTTGGCAGGAACACGAAATGTTTGACGATTTTCTTTCTATTATCTAATTGTAAGGGTTAGTCCGAAATCTACGCAGACGAAGCTGCGGATAAATTGCCATTTATATTATTTTAACTTTTAATACAACGCCTATTAAAAACAATTCATTATCGAGACAAAAAACGCTTCAGCCCCGCCCTAAAAACGTTTGAGTCACAACAGAGCACAACTGCCTCTATAACGCGATATATCGAAACTGCCTAATGTACCTTCAGATAGGATGTGCCATATCGTTCACGCCTCTGCCATGTTCATGTAGTATAATGGCGGGAAAGCGATATAAGCGCACTATAAAATGGCGGCAAGAATGGTTATCAGCGCGAAAAATCACAACGTATGTTAATGTGTGATGTTTCTTTGATTTAAGACAAACATAGTAATTAAGGAAATACTACAGAACAGAATTAACTTTTCTGTCTTTATTAAAGAGAAAGTATATGCTGTTTGGAGCTTGGGATTTGAAGGATTAGCTAATTTCGCGACGTTCATGGTCTTTTTAGTTTAAATTAAACCTGAGGTGCAAATCAAACAAAAACGCCCGAAAAATCCAACTAGAGTTTTTGTCGCAAAAACTAAAATAAAACTGCTGGAAGCATACCGCAAAGTAATTCTGCGAATTTTCACCAAAACGAAAGGTGGGTGGCACTGCCGGACGCTACAGAGGAAACCTTTATGGAAATAGCATAACATTTAATGTTCCAAATAGTTTCTATTATTGCTCTGGATGTTCCGGATTCGTTCTAGCTAACAAGTTTTTTGTGGAAAAACTAAAAACGGTTGAAGAAATTCGATTCGTTTTAATTTCAAAGCCAACTGGATTTTATAAAAAAAAAAAAGATATTTCATTTACTTTTTCCTCAATAAACCCGTCGCTAGAGATGATTACTTTATACCAGCTTAGTCAGAAAAAAATCACTTATACTTGAAGTCTGAAGTGGCTAAAATCAACTTATTGCTTCCAATTCCCTCTCACGTCCTTCAGAAAGCTTCAGCCTTGAGCTTAACCTTCTTATTCATATTTTCATTCAAAAAGCATCATTATAACAACTGCAACATGATTAATATTGGCTTATCAAAAGTTAGCACACATCATATACACTGCGATAACGGTCACATGCTGAATGATATTAAAAATGGCGATACGTTTATTAAGCGTAAATGTGCTGTTGAAGTTTATTTAAAATGTTCCATCGCGGCCATTTTCATTTTACCTAACGAGGATAATTTTCCATTCTTTCGCAAACCAATAAACACCTTTTTACCATCCACGAGTCTTTATTTAAAATTGATGTACTTATATGATTAAAATATCTTGATAATGAGTTCGTGAAAATACCTCTGTGAGTAATTTTCCGCAGAAACTGAAGCGAAAATTTAACACGTACTCGCTATTTACGATACAACGTAACGCCTGTAAATGCTTGAAAATTCAACACGTGTATTTACTTCTCATGTTGATGTGAGTTTCTCCATAAATAAGGGGAGTTTCATACTTTATCTCACTGACGGAATACCCATTTGGAACTAAATGAGACATATATTCATCAAGTAAAGTTATGGGGTTACAGATTACACTATAATTTTGGCAATTTCACAGATTACTCTCAGATTAGCTAAGTATCGTCTATGAAATTTTGTTTATAAATTTAATATAAATGCAATATTTTAACATTTTGTAAACACTTTAGAAACATAACCTGCCTTACACTCCGGTAGTACTTTTACAAGTATCCTTGCTGCAGGACCTTATACTCCTCAAGTCCCAGTGTTACTTTCAAGGCTTGATATTTATTCAAAACAAATTTAACATTTCAACGAATATTGATTAACCTTTCAACGACCAACTGACAGCCGGCTGTCGGGCTGCTATGTCTTTCTATTGTGTGAGACACGTGTCACATTTTGTTTCACGTGTATTCGAGGGATTAAGAGATTAAAGCTACATTATTGTACCAAAGTGACTTGTGGTTCAATTTCCGGATAATTTTAAATCCTTTATAACTGATGTCCGGTAAATCGAGTATCTACTGTACTAATTACGATACAAAAATAAACGGAACATACTAGAAGTACATGGTCACTGTCAATAATAAACCACACACAGTATTATGTAATTAAAGTTAACTATATAGCGGCGTAACAACCGGCAATACGTCTTTATTATTATAATTTGACATATACATAAGAGTAGTAACTGCTTACATAATTACGGCCTATCTATTAACGTTATTAGAGTAATATGCTGTTAGTAGGTGTGTCAGTCACAATACTGTTATTATGATTCAAAAAGGGAAAAGCTATTTTAAAAAATTAAGCAGTAAATATAACTTTGCCCAGCAAAGGAAGGTTGAGTAACTCTGGACGTCGGGTAACCGAAGACATTTTAATTTATAGGAAAGCAACCACATTTCTTAGGTAGCCGCAAATAATAGTATTTAGTATTAATTCTTCATGGTTTAAGTTGCGCAGTCAGATCATTTTCTTAGAAATTAAGACTTCTAAATCCTTACTACTGTACTATAAAAGAAAGTAATTCATATCTTACTGAGAAATTAAATCGAAGGCTAAGAAAGTCATTTTCAAAAAGATTCATCTCTAACCACACTAAAATCAGATTTCGTTACCACTAAATTGTATCAAATTTACGACATAATGGATCTAATGCCAAAATCAGATTTACTCACAAAACTTTCCTGTACCGAAAGACTCGCCTTTCGTCTGTTTTCCAAGAACTCTCACAATTAAATAATGTTGGTAAAGGTCGACATAGAAGACCAATAATTAAGAACAACTCAATATTAAACAAAGCTTTAACTTGAGGGAGTTTCAAAGAAAGCTTTGTCTAAAGGTCCTTTGACAAAATGACTGTACCGCAAAAGACGACTGTCCCGTAAATTCAACGGCAGTCTTGAAAAACGTCATTACTTAAGGACAGGGACAAGAAACAAGCTTAATTTGAATTGCTTAAAAGATAGTCTCTAGTTAAAATACATTAGAGTTCCAAATGTAAAGTACAACAGAATTATTTAGTCTCAGAAAAAAACTACAATAACGTTTTAATATTAATATGTAATAAATTAATTCAAGACAAGCAACAGATGACATTATAATGCCCCAGCATCCCAGAGGGAGTTTTTTTTTCAACTTGACACCTCGCTCGACGCTTACGCAAAGCGAATACTAATTTTCGCGTTCCCCTACAAGGAAGACGTAAAATATCTCTAAAGATATGTACAGTGCGTGGAAACGGCATATTCTTGTGTTTATGAAATTACACTGTCAAACTAAATAGGGCTGAGTATGCGTATTTTTTGGGATGTCGACATAATATTGCGGAATAATTCGTCTTCGCCGTACACCCCTACAATTTTTCTGAGACTGTAACTATGGGTGTCGTGTCGGGACGCTACTTTACGCAGATCCAGCAGATTTTCTCAGAAAAGCGTAGGTAAATAAACAGTGATATAAGTCTCATGTCTACAGCTCTGCTTCTATTGATCCACGTAACCTATGTTCTTACGATTTTGCTTCTTACGATGCAGTAGAGCTAACAATCTTGTCAGCCCATCTATTTAATATGATTAATATTGTGATCGATGCACATTCATCTAAAAATAAATTTCATCCCAATTTGTAACGCGATGACTTGTTTTTACGAAGGTTCATATCATATTTTAATAGGCAATTAGTGTAGATAGACGTTTACCAATTAATTGCATGTAAATTCGATCTCCATTCCAAAAAGCGAACTGAGTATGTACCTGGAACAATAATTGCTTTATTAGTCGGGTCGTTCGTTTCAAACATCAGAAACAGACATTGTAGTAAAAAACTTTTGAATAGAAACCTCTAAAAAATAAACCGAACTTGTTCCATAAACACTCCAGTGGAACATCTAAAAGTTTTATGTCCAACAAAACTTTATGCGAGTGTCTAGCCAACCCAAAACTTTGCTGATATGTCATAAAAACTTGAAATTCACTTAAATTGGAATTCTACTCAGCGACTTTCAATTCATTGAATTCAATAAAAGAACAAAAGCGGCTTAAACGATCATTGAACGGCTTGGTTCACAATGCGAGTTGCACACTGCACTGAGGAAGTGCTGTGCCCACAAAGAAAGTTAAAGCCCGGATAATACCCCCCATAATAACCAAATGGCCGGAGTAGTTTGTGCAAGCAGCATGATCTGGACCCTTTTACTCTGTGGCTTCGGCGAAAAGGTGCTTAAGCCTCAGTTTCTTTCGTGAACCGCAATAGATTTATTATATTTAAATTGTTTATCTCCTTTTTTCTAAATAAGTAAGTTTACTCACTCTCTGTTTCTTCTCTATTTCTATAAGCGAGAACCTGTTATTGGCTTACCAGTTACTATTTTATTGTTATTCTAGATGTATTTAGCTGTAGGTTTTTCAAGCTCTAAATAAATAATTTTCAGAGCAAACCTTTAAATTGTTCCTTCTACGAGGCAGCATTTTCTTTGAAGGAGCAACAAACATTGGTACACGAAGTAATAATTAAGTACTGTCAGTCCGACAAAAAGAAAAAAATACACTAAACGATTTAGCTTTGTTCTTCTTCAGTCTAAAAGCAATACTAATTTTGTTTCGGATTCCTCGTGACAAAATAAATAACAACCAATCCAAGATAGAAAAAGCAATACGTTAAATTGACTGTAATACAGGCGAATTGCCATCAAAGACAATAACAAGTCTGATGTTGTGATTATTATTCGCATTCATAAATTGATATAACATTCAAACATTGGCATTTAGTTGACCGATTGCCATTTCTTATTGGTACAGTACGTATCATAGACCCTAAAATGAAATAGAAGTACGATTGGACATAGAAACAATTCGCATAAGTATCGATAAACACACAGACAAACGTAAACTCGCATCATTAAAGAATCGAATCGGTCGCCTTAGAAACGGAACGTAAACATTAGTGACGTGCCACGTCCGCGCGTATCGATTCGACCGAACGCCGACCTCGGAGACGTCACCGTGTTGATACTGATACAGTTCACTATTAAAGAATTCATTACGTTATCTTATCGATACAGGAGCATTGTTATCAGCGGGCAAAGATAATTCGGATCGATTTAGGCTAAGTGTTGGATTCACGTTTAATTTAGTAACTGTATTTCGTAATTTAGCTTTCTGTAATTTAAACACTAAGTTGCTCGATTTATATAAAGAAGGTCTTATACATTTTCGTATAGAGTTCAATAAACAACGAAAAGCCTAGACTTACTTCAATAGGCCAAGGCATTTCTAAATCTTGGGGATCAAAGGTTTTTCTCCGATTCAAGGCCAGAATTGTAAGCGATTTAGAGAGATGAAATATATTATACCAGATTTTGAACGCGACCTCTTTCACGTAGATTAGGTTAAGGGCCTACTTTAATCGGCTAAAAAAGATTGCACGACAAAAACAGATGCCATCAACAAGTCCAAAAAAACACAAATGGAGTATGTACAGAATTGCCTAAATTAAAGCGAAGGCCATTACTCTAAACAACATGAATGAATTTATTGAGAGGTCGTGTCGAGGTCGTCGGCGAACACGTGGTCCACGTAGCTATTCAATTTAAGGAGCAGTGTAATAGATGGATTCAATTTATATCTATGTAAATAACAGGTGACTTAAAGAATAGATTTAACAAAGAAAAGAAATAGAGTTGCTGACTGCCGCCAACCACTAACGCAGCGGCTATGCCACGAACCGTAACGCTCAAAGCGTTTTCGCTCTGTCTTCTAAAAATCAGCCTGGAACGGTCAAGACAATATAAACTTCATTATTTTATGTTCATATCGATATTTGAAAAAAGTTCGCGGAGTAACTAGGTAAGTAACCACATAACGACAAAGCTTACATTTTAACATTGATCTTTATACCCAAAAATATCTTTCATAATTTTAAACGCTTTAAGCACTTTTTTTATTAAAATATTTTTTTGCAAAAAAAAACGACTTCCCTCGATTTCGGCCTGATACCCATCATCAGATCCTGGACCTGATGACAATGGGACCTTTTGGGAAGTCTACCCTTTCAAACAAAAAAAAATATTGTTCAAATCGGTTGGTAAACGACGGATGTATGCGCGAACAAACATAAAAAAAAATTCAAACATCCATTGAGAACCTCCTCCTTTTTTTAGAAGTCGGTTACAAACACCAAGTCACCATGTAAAAGCCAAACATGGGGAGCAATACAAAACATTGTACTTTCCCTTCGACTCCCTGAGGAGTGTACGTGCCTTACACCCGAACAGAAGACCCTAAACTAATTCCCCAATTTAATCCTATACAACGAATCGATCTAAAATGGCGAAAGGGCGAAAATTAACAACACAAGTTCGGTTAACTTCCGACACTTGTTCTCGGCGAAGCAAAGCGATTACCAATTTCGAAGTTTTCATTGCTACTCAAAATTTTTTAAGAACCGGGCTTCGAATTCCTCTAATTTTAAAATTCTTGCGTGAACAAATATTGTGTAGTTTACATTGATTTTTGTGGGGTGCGGTCGAATTACTTGTACAAAATTAGGTGTACGGAAAGGTAAGATTAAACTTTTACCCAAACTTGTGTTTTTCATATAACAGCTTACGTAACACCACACTGAATTTGAGGATAGTAAAACAGCTTGCTCACGTAAATCAATTATGATAATGTTATTAACTGAGCAATTTGTTAATTACTTTCAGTTTCTACTTGACAAATAGTTACGAAAATAAAAATTGATTGTAGCGGAAATGCATATTTCTTCGGTTCCTTATGTAGTTATTTTCAACGACTTTACCTGACGTTGACTGACTGAAACATTTACATAGTTAAAACATAAAAAATTAACTAACAACAACGAGTTTGTCAGTCTTATTAAAAAGAAAGCTGTTATTAATGGCTCGTGGTGAATTTAATAATAACAGGGTGTTCGGGGAAATTCCCTGAAAGTTTTCTTCCCCAAGTAAATGACTAGTGGGAATAAAAGTATAATTTCATAAGCTTTCCCCCTAAATAGAGGGTGTTAGGGCGCGCCGTCTACAAAACGCTGACTTGGAGTCACGACACCGTTACTTTGTGGCATTCCAAAGCTAATTGTAAGTTATAAAGTCCATTTATTCTTTGAACTTATTGCGTACTTGATTTTCTGTAATTGTGATCTTTGTTATTGAACTTTTATAAAGAAAGGACTTCCTTTACTGGATTGGTCGATTGCGTGACAAATAATAACAAAATGTTTCATTGATGTTTGTTAATTATTGTAAACAAAATATATAAACAAGTCTGTTTTCAATTTATATTGTGTGTATCCGGCTTGAATCACTATACTGATTAAACAATGAAATTGAACAGAATACATTCATGAGAAAAAAGGAATACTGGCGGGGTTCCAGTAACTTTTACACCGAAATCTATTTGGGATATAAATACAACAGCACTGACAACAAAAACTCGGATGAATGAAATGTAGAAATCAATTTAGTATTCAGTATTGAGACTTTGACTAACTGGAGCGCTAATAAATTTCTTCGAACGAGTGTCATTTACATGAAACCATCATGCCTTATGTATTTCTTCTCTTAAGCTGAAATGACTTGATGACCTTTGTAAGGTTGTGGGTTTAAAATACGGGAAATCAAATAATCGAAGTGACTCTTTTAATTTTCCTTGCCCGTCACAGTCATGATACTCTCTGAAGGAAAACCGTTGTGTGAACACAACTTGAACTTAGAATTTTAAATGGAACTTAAAAATAAATCTGAAATTGATAACGCAAAGCGGTGTAAGACGAGGCTTTTGCCCTGTTGGGCGAATAATAGACTGTAAATATAAAACCAAACATGAATATTAATATTTATTAGCTTGATGTGAATGTGATTTAACAATTAAACAAATTCAACGACATATCACTACCGTTATTTAAGAGAATCCTTCAAAGCACCTCAAAATAGTTTAAGTTTTCAAGAAGCTTTACTTCAGCGTAACTTTACAGCTCTCATAAGCAAACAGCAGCAACAAGATCATAATAATCATAAGCCAGGCCATAAGAATAACTAGTCCAATGTCCCGAGTCCCGATATAGATAGTAAATACAGCGACCGATATGACAGGAGTATATTTGGTGGGTGCGGACGATGGCCTAATGAAAGCCAAACACGCAAGCCTCCACCCCACACGAACCCAAATATTGTTAATTACAATAACATAGCTTACTACTTGGACAGCCGTACTATGAAGTTATTGTATGTGACGGGAATGTTTACTTTCTTATTACTAAGGCCATCATTCTGCTATTAGCGGGTGCTGCCTTTGACTGCTGATTTACGGAGCATTACTTCGTATGTCTGCGATTTTAATATAATAAATCCTGATTGATATATTTACTCTACCGATGTTGCATCATTGCTACCTCTATTGTGTTTTTCCGGTCTAGTCTAAAATCCCTACAGCTTTTATTAGAACTACATTAAATTTGCCCCACACAAATCGAAAATTCTCTGAATTTTTCAGTAAACTCGTTTAAACCTTTCCATCTAGTCGAAACGCATTAGCGTCCCAACACTACGCATAAGCTCCAACCGGTGTGTTCGTGAATATAAAATCCTCATTCTAGCTCTAAACAACTGTGTCGGAGGGCCGTAACTCTTGTATCTCCCAAAGAAAAAATATGAGTATAATTTCATGTTCGTTATCATGTAATCCAGCGAGATACCCATTACATTTAATATTACGTATTAACATAAAACAACAATAACGTGCTATATGTTCGACACTGGAGAAATAGTACGTACATAAAAAATATTTTCGGACGAACTTCCATTCCAGGCCAATTCACATGTGTGTCGGTACAATGAATCGAGAGAGAACGGTTTACCGCAACCGGAAAAATATATATTCCAAAAAATGTCATCAGGTCCCACTCTAGTAACGGCAGTAATGGTATTTTTTTATATGTCTCATTGCAAAAGGGAGAGACAAGCAGACGCGTTTTGTAGGCGGCATTAAATAAATAAGCAGCATTCTGTACGGGAACGACCTTCACCATCTGTGGCCGCTCTAAAAATACCACCCTGCCACCGACCGGCGTATTTTACCTCAAACGTCCCTCGAATTACTGAATAATTAAAGGATCCTGTTATGATTCATTCCATTGCCTTTTATAGCATGAATTAAATGAGTCTGAACAATTAAGATAAACCTAGTAAAAAAACTATTGCAATTTTTGAAAAAAAAAAACGTATGTAGGTACATATGTGACAGGTGTCTACTACAAAATGGCATAGCTAAAGCTGTACGACCCAAATTGAGTCATATGTTCCTATACAAAGAACTGGACGGACAGGAAGCCAGCAAAATACATTACGCGGGATGGGTACTTTTAAATTCACGCGTGGTAGCTTTGAATAGATTTTCGTTGACCAAGGTCTGTTTTGGAAATGTTAAATAAAGTTCCCTTTATTTTACGTGCAGCGGTATAATTGTTAAATAAGTAAAAAATAGAGAAAAACACTTATATATAACTTTAAAAGAACGAGTCAAAGAAAGAGAAACCTATTTCTAGACCAATTCGTACTATTCCTCTGGTTAGGGATCCTTTGCGGGAATGAAACTTGGTACTTGGTCAATGTGCAAGAGAATTACAGTAGCCATTCAAAGCTATAGGTCTCGGGGGACTCCGCAGCAGGGAACGTTACTCTCTTCGCACTTGGAAATTTCATTTGGAAGCTGTACGTGATGCCGCGTCGAAATGCGCCCCTTGCCAGAGGGTCCGCGATTTAGATAGAAACTCTTTGAAACTTATTCAAACAAACGTACGTAACAATACCCCAGCTCGTTGCTACGGAATTGAAATTAGAATCGTTACCATCACGCTACACTGGGTAAATAGAAAAGTTCCAATATAGGATTCAATCTCACAAACAGCATCAATTCGACACACGGTCCATGACCTTGAGCGAGTAACATATTCGAACATGTATCTCATTGTGAAGCCCTTCACAGAGCAAACACTGTTCTTGTTTGACACGACCTTGTAATGCGTAGAACAATGGGTCAGTTGTTGCTAAGTAAGAATCATATCGAGATGTTAGAGCCTTGACAAAAGAAAATCTCAGTTGCAGATGTCAGTAGTTGAGTGGTCCCGCGAGAACAATGAGGCTGGACGTCTTTGTTGCGGCACGTAGTGTGTAAATTGGCGAGCACGTGCGTCACTCTATAGTACACCACATAGAGATCTACCGTATTTACTCACAATGAGGTCGGCGACAACAAAAAACCGATTACATTATGCTAACGTTCTAAGCGCCCCACGGCAATTTCTTGAAAGTGGGCTCTATTCAGCTACTTTACTTCCATAAGCGCAATAGAATGATCATATTATGGGCACAATATATGTTCAGTACACAATTTAAAGTGTGGGAAAAAGATACTTGACAAAGCTAATATTCTGCGGGGTGTGAAGTCGAGGTTATTTTTATTGGTAGCATTTATGTCGGAATTGTAACCAAATGCCTTATTTATTTTTCCCCTCTATACTTTATCCTACACTGTCTCTCTCATGGGCAATGGCCTTCTCAGATCTCTATGCTCGGAGCACTTTGAAAATGGACAGTCTTCGAGGTTGGCCTAGAGAGAGAGAGAGAGGGAGAGAACCATATAACAAAGGATCAACTAGGTACCTAAAAAGCATAAAAACAGCAATACTTTCCAGTCTTAAAACTATATTTATTACAAGAGTGTCGCATAGGAATCGTGGGCTGGTAATATCTAAGTAGGGGATCGTTGACTCAACCACGTTTGCGTAGGCAGACTTGATATGTATACCATTCTACAAATGCAGTAAAGTAGAAATACTGCAGAAAATGTTCTTATTCAGTATGGTAATGAAATGGATGTAATGTTTAACCGCTAAGCGATCTGCAGGGAAAGCAAACTGCAATTTAAAGTCAGCAAACTACTATCCCTAGGAAACACAGGACACAAATAAGGATTTAAACCAAAGTTAAGAAACCACGTTACAAAATGTCGGGAAAGTAGATAGTTTCTCAAATATCCACTTGGTAAGAGTATTGTATTGTTAAGCTTCAAATCTCAACATCTCATAAATCTTTAAAATCTCCGTTGGCTTTTCATCGCAGACTAAATTGGATTGGTATGTATCACGATCGCGACATTGCAACCTTTACTATACACAACAGTCAATGCGAAGTGCGAACTTGAACTCTATTCTTAACACTTGCGGTCGTGCAAATCTAATATAAATGGAATTAGCGTCCCGCGCTCGGTCAACATCGTTAACTTGTCAACTATGATATGATATGGACCAAGATTTGCGGGGGCAAAATCAGGTCTATTCGAATTGTTCGCGTATCCTAAATGTGTGGGCGAAGTGAGAATGAAGCAAATCGACTTAAGGTAAAGCTGTTCGGATTGGCGTGTCGAATCTTGGCTTAAAACGATGTCATCTCCTTAGTTTCATAGTGTAACTGTTTACATCATTACATTTTTTCTTTGAAAAAGATCAGTCAATTGCTGCATCGGTTTTTGTTATAACTGTTACGGAACTTTCCAGTTTGCCACCCTTCGTTTGCTTTACATCCTGTTTACAAACATTTCTAAGTCCCGACGGGCGCAGACGGTAAGTCACGTGTTGGTGGCAGTTTCGCCATTGTGGCTGTTATACACTTGCGCAAGACTCACGAGGCCTCCCACGTGGCGGGAGACAGGCTGGCTGAGACTCGTGAATCACGAGTTATACCCGTCTTTATATTTTACAAGAATTATGTTTGTATTCACACTCAGTATGAACACAACCATAAAGGACCTTGCAAGTGCATAGCAACGGTTTTAAAATAGCCAAGACTTGTTTTTTTTTAATATTTAAAGATGATGCTAAAATATGAGTAATTATTATTTCCAACGAATGCGAAAATAAATGTTAACTCTATTTTCCTTATTTACGATTCTCTCAGTTCTAGCACGTTTTAACCACAACAATGTTTCTCTCAGGAATCATCTAGCAGAGAAACCCTACACAAAGCTACTAAATAATACTGCCTTAGGATTTATGACCGCAAACAGTGCAGTCACAAATAACCGAGTGGAAAGCAAAACCAACAAACTTAATTATGATTTTACTTCCAAAATGTAAAAGTTTTAAACAAACTCAAATGGGAGTTTAGGAGGCGAAATGAACAACACAATCCGGTGGTTATGGTAGAAACAAAACACTTAAGGCTCTTACTAGACTCAAAGCAGTTTCTATACCAAAACTTGGATTTCACGAGAACGATGAAAGATTCATAAAGGAGTCAACAACAAAAACTCTGCAAAACTAGCTAAGAATAAAACCCACAAAAAGCAGCTCCATTGAAGATAAGTGATACAGAGAGTATGCAGCAGCTGTGTGCACAGTTTAAATGGGTGTTAAATATTTATTAGCCATTGATACGGCGAGCGATCCGGCGTGACGGCACCTGATGATTGGACGCGGTAGCTCGGAAATAATCGACGTCATTATTGTGAGCATGGTGTATTTTGAAGCCATGTTTTTGATACCTGTTGCAGGAAACATTGGCGAAAAGGAGATCACGATCAGAGATGTCTCTCTCGAATCAAATACCTACTTATCGCAAATAATATATTTGTTTGCTTGTAGAATGAATGACATCGTCCACCTGAATAAATCCTTAATATACTTAATTGCCTCAATCAATTTCTAATGCCTATTGCCTATACTGTAATCATGAAGTTCAATTAAAAACAAAATCACTCTCTAAAACTTACTTAAAAATACACTCACACAAAAACAGCACGTTCATTATTTTATTAGTTAACTTAGAAACTCGGCAACGTAGTAAACTTGGTAGTTGATGCCTGTTTATTAGCTAACTATTCGCAGTTAAGACGACGCTAAGTCTCTTACAGGTTCTGTTTATAGTTAGACGATGTTGGGGATTTGGCAATGGTAATCGACTTTATAAGCTATAAAAAGTCTTGATACATTCTATCGCAGTTTTAAATAAAACACGGTTGTGAAGAAAAGTATGAACGTACAAATACACAGAAGACATTCCCGTGCAATTTAACTCGGGCGGGCTTAATAACACGGAAAAGGAAGCATTGGGAAAGGAAACTGGAAAAAACCTTTACAAAACTCGCAAGCCTTATTTATAAAAGTAAAAATCTTTTCTGATACACACGCGGAGGGCATTTTGATGTCAGGGATCAAGTGCCAGAAGCAAAATGAAAATCCACGGAACAGTATTGAAAATGTCAATCACAACTGTCTACGGCCGCGCTCGAATCGTATGGGACCCGATGTTCATATTCTTTTTCCTGCCGTTTACTCTACGATATTGCGTAATGAAACGCCGTCGAACATTTGATTTTTATCAGGTTTCAATGAAGGCAAACCAGAGATGAAAATGTTTGAATAGAACAGTCTACGGGGAAATATTGTGCGTCTAATAAACCGGAACAAATCAACTTTGTATGCTCCTGTTCATTGTGCAGTAAAACGTTTGTTGTAAAACTAGAAACGAGTGCTCCCGGCAGTTTGCCTTAAAGTATGGAATATACTGCATCATTAATCCAGTTTAGTTTCAACAATAGTATGGCCCGTAGCCTTTTACAAATAAAAGTTAAAAAATGCCCCAATTATATTACTAACCTTGTAATATTTTAACCTTTATCTCTCACATCAGACGTTGTTATTAATTACTTTTCCCTTTGGTATTTACTCCAGGATACTATC
Organism: Athetis lepigone; assembly: GCA_033675125.1. Classification (NCBI taxonomy): domain Eukaryota; kingdom Metazoa; phylum Arthropoda; class Insecta; order Lepidoptera; family Noctuidae; genus Athetis; species Athetis lepigone. The sequence goes on from CM066232.1 coordinate 18,974,900, forward strand.
AGGAGTCATTTCATAGATATTTTACATTCAATATTAATGAAACCATCGTTTTACTTGACGGAAACTTGGCTTCCATAACCTTCCAAAATTTTAATATAGCCGTAGCGTACTTAGTAAAATATATTCAAATGCTAGTCGTTTACGTGAGCATAAATAATTTCTACGGAACACGTTAAGGCTCGACAACACATTTCAAAACGTCAACACATCTTTGTGTAAATCCTCAAGTTGATAGAATAATACAGTAATACATACCCCAACATCAAGTCTGTATATTTATACAGTGAATCAGCCGACGAGGTGGATAAACAAATGTTAATAGAAGTCAGTAGGTACCTATTCTTGAGGTCGTGTTTAACAAAAGTCGGTTTGTGACGTTTTGAGGTTATATTCAAATGCTCTGTGTGCCCATGTGTCAGATTTAAAAAAGATTACCTAATACAATACCTCTATAACATTTTGCTAGTTTTAAGGCACCTGAGGAAGTTCGTTCCCAAATCACAGTTAGTACGATCGAAAAATAACAACAAAGGTAAACATGAACTTGTAAATAAAATAACAAAATCATTGTTTCACATTAATGTTAAGGAAATTATACTGCTCACCTTATCTTTATTACGCTCTATGAGCTCATCAACAGCATTTCCTCTTGTGTATAGCAATATATTTCAACATTTTAGTACTCTATTTATACAAGTCATTAAGAGCGTATTGTTCATAAATTTTTAACGCCATAATAATAAATTGTATATGAAAAACCTGCGAGAACATCAGAAGGTAGCTAGAGACAAGCCCGGTACAATTGAGCCACAAATCCGCATAAGCCTGGATCAGCAGTATGCTCGAACAATGATTGCGAACAATGAAGCCTTCCCAGAGTACGATAATTCTGTATTGTTCAAACACAACTTACTTAGTTCGTTCTTACTTCCCGCTGTTATACAAAGAATTTTCGAAGGACACCCTAACCGGCAAGAAGGTCCGCTGTCTGTAATAAGTAAACGGGTTTGCGAAATTACAAGTTGCCAAACAACCCAAATTGCGAAGCAGGGAACTCTTGGGGATACCAGTAACCCGTTCTGATAAGTTTGTTTCGCACCTCGCGTAGAATTGAGTGGAAACGCAAATATTATCATCTGGGCCTTGGGCATTATCAGAGCGGAACCTACCGCAGCCTTGCTTGATGCAAATGGCATGTTTATTTTATTTATTGTGCCAGATCTCTCGTCACACGTAACCCTTTGTGTAGTTGAGGGAAATGTATATTAGAAAAGCATGAAATAAACAACAGCAAGACGTTGATTAGGGAACATTTACTCGCTATCCAAATTTGTACGCCCATCTTGCCTCGATTTCCAACTAATTTCAAGCCTGTTAGTTCTAAGCCAATAATGTAGATGTCAAACGAAATACAATGTAACATTACGTACAAGTATAACCTTACAACCATGTTAATGGATGACTCATGCTTTCCAGCTTGCCGTAAAACATTGTTAATTTTTCCTCGACATTGCATGGTGGTATGCATAAATTGTTTCTCGGTTTAATGGTTTTTGTGAACGCATGTGTTTCCTATATGCAACGACCTTTTGTTAAGCCAATTTAATTTTAGTTTTTAAAATTTATGTGTGAGGTACACTTGTGTTTATTTAAAGTCATTTAATCAATATATGACTTTTATGACTAGACTAGAAATGACTCATGCTACTTAGTTGATAATTCCAAAAAATATTGTATACTTTATGGACGAGAAATAATAGTCATTAAAAAGTAATATTATATTCAAAGATTTATTATGTCGTTACAAAAATTAAACTAACAATATACTTGATCTCAACCTTTAGGTAAATGGACCAGATTACAAAACTAAAGGTAATTCTGTTCCCAAATCATCTAGATCTTTATCTACGTTCTTCAATCTAATTGTTCGAGTGCGTAACGTAAGAGCAAAGGTCATGGATTCAATTGAGGACGGAGTAATGATGTTTAGTTCAGAAGTATACTCTTCTGCTTCGAGAAATAATTCGCTTTATAGAATCTTGAAGAGAAATAAGTGAAAAATCCGTTGCAGTGGAAAGTAACTGCATATAAAATCTGAAGCCAATATTTGTTCTTCTTTCTGAAAACTAGGATAAAGCTCAGCCGGACTGAATAAAGGCGGAAAACTCGTGTTTTATAACGCAACTTTTATAATACGATGTCAGGCAGTCGACTACTGGAATAAATTGAGCTGAAAACTTAAGTCCCCAAGTGTCTATAATCCTCAGCTATCCTTTAACCTAAGCCTTTACATGGCATATTGCCAAACTAAAGAATTCTAAGATAAAACCTTTTATATCTAACCACAATTGCAACAAAATCCACCCTATCCCTCTATCGATGAATAAATAACCAATGCTTTTACCCTATTGATAATATATCATCATGCAAGCTACAGGAACCCTACACTTTCATCCCACAAGACATTTATCTCATGTACATCACTACTAAATCACGAGACATGCAGTTAAATCCTACGGGAACGTCAGGCGACCATGGTAATTCATCTCTTGCTACTGTCTTATTGATACTGGTGGTCTTAACGGATAATTGTATACGACAAGGACAGATTGTGGGGCCGTGACTGAGTGCAATTTGCCCGATATTAGAATAGTTAAGGAAAAGATTAAAGCTACAAATATCTTTGAGAATACCTTGTAGTGACACAGATAAGTACTGTCTGTCTTATGAAACCAAACTTAGCTAAGAAAGTCATAATCCACTTTTTAAGGAAGTTAATTAGTAAAATCGTTTGTAATCATTTCATTTTCTCAGTCTATTGTATACTTAATGCGCGCTAATGTAATTAGTTATATTTTAGCAACAATTTATCAAAAGAAGATATGTTACACAGACAGGCCCCCAAACAAACGAGGTAACGTAAAAAACAAAACAAACACCAACTGGAACAAATAAGGAACTCGTCAAGTTCAGCTCCTTTAACCTTTGCTATCGTGACAAATGATTGTCAATATAGAGCAATGGAGGATATAAATAAAGCTGTTCTTGCCAACTGTACTTATTTACCGGAATTGTATTACCTATTCATACTGAATCTATCTCGTAACATTATGTCCAAGAACTTGACCACAATAAGGAATTACGTTATAGAGTTACATCACAATTCACACGTCTCTATCGTGTTTTTATAATGAATCAGCTACGTTCGTTATTCACAGGACTTCAAGTTTCGAAACTCATAAACACACATAATCACATCATAACTGCATAATACTAATATTATAAATGGGAAAGTGTGTCTGTCTGTCTGTCTGTCTGTTTGTCTTTCTTTCACGGCAAAACGGAGCGACGGATTGACGTGATTTTTTAAGTGGAGATAGTTGAATGGATGGAGAGTAACATAGGCTACTTTTTGTCTCTTTCTAACGCGAGCGAAGCCGCGGGCAGAAGCTAGTAACTGCATAACTGCTCTTTTTCTGCAACTCAAACAGCTTCAAGTAATTTTCTTCTTGCTAACAATCCAAAACATGTTGGCATTGAACTGGGTACTTTCAATATTGTTATAAAAACATAGAATTTATCAAAGCCACACTGACTACCCTTCTCATGGTACACGTCGGATTACAAACAGTTACATGTAAAACGTATTTAATAAGTACGAATCAAATTTGAAGACTCCACCCTCGTCAATTCTGATAAATGGGTAGGAACGAACGTACGAGAGCTTCTGAATTTCCATCGAAACCAGCGCTCCGTGCATTAATTGCAATCATCAATTAAAACTACAAAGGGTATAACGTTAATTGAAGGAAAAGCAAAACGTTTTCGCTTGCAACGAGTTCTTGTGAATGAACGCTTGTTGCTTTGCTAAGGCAAACGAGATGAAAATCAGAAATTCTCAGTTATTTTAACTTATTTGTACTTTTTGAACAAGTTGTTATTGTAGCTTCTAAGAAAATGTAGTTGTTCTCTTACTTTCTTTGCTTATTTTCCGTTCTACTGGGATTCAAGGTTGAAAGCGAGCCTTGTTAGAAGAACGAAACTTTTTGACGCCGTCCCAAAGGCAAATAAATACATCGAATTGATAAAGTAGATTACTGGCGCGTCCGATTGGACGGACAGCGTACGAAAATAGCTATTTTACTACGAAGCAAATTCAGAAATATACAGAATTCTACAATATCCTTTTACAAACAAGTCATATTACATGGTTTTTCCTTCAAATCATAAGTAGTCTTCTTGGTGTCTACCTCGAATAGCAAACTCCGAAAACAATATTTCTCTCCTACAAAGCCAGGATCCGTAAATTGAGTAGGCAAATAAGCAGTCATCAAAGCTGCACCTGTATCAAACAGCGTCTGTCTCACTAAAACAAGACTTAACGATCGATAGACTGTCTGTGTAAACGTCGATCGTCGTGCACCGTTGTGTAAACAAGACTGCCTGTATATACTACGTCTACTATCAGTTATATGCCACTCACATCTATCTAGTATACTGTTATCTCTATTTTAGGGTTGACGGGGAACACAGAAATAAGTTTTGGTTACAATCGAAAAGACTATGTAGAAGCAACGAAGTCTCGATATAATTTCGAAATGGTTGTTTTGAAAAAATTCAGAAAAGATAAGGTCAAATTTTCAAGTTCAGCGCAAACTGTACACGTAGGTGCGCCTTAAAATTTCAGTCAATAAAGCAGACAACTGTTTAGTTTTATCAACACGTCGAATGTTATCAGGAGACGCATTTATTTATCTATAGTACTATTTGCTTACTATCAACTTCATATACAATCTGTGCCGTCATCATCATTATCGTCATTATCCATAGAATAACTTCAACTTAGCCCAGTTTAAGATGTTAGAGATAGATTTTTTGCTATTGTATGTTTTTTCTACAGCCTCCTCAAAATAGTACAAAGTCATAATCATCTCTACCGAATTCGTATGAAACCAGCGTCGCGCTTCTGTCAGCCCTAACATGTGACATGCATACAAGTTTATACAACACTTCAAGCAGTTTAATACTTCATCGCTATCTACAATGGGGACCGCTACTTTAATATCAACAATGAAACCTTTAATAAAAAATAAAAAAAATACTACTTAAAAGACTAATGCTTCTAGACTTTTGTTGTCTAAACTCGTCCTTCGTAAGTAAGCTAATTGCTTTGTGAAAGACTAAAAGAGCTTCTTATTATTCTTAGCTTGTTCCTGGTAGACAAAACGAGCCTCGAATACAAATTATAATGGTGTGGAATTAATCATTTTAGCAGATCATAAACTTTTTTCTCTTACTCCGTATTTTTTCCTCACAGAATATAATATTAAACACTCATAAGACTTTACATTAGATAAAGTCTTTTATATATCTTTCCACTCTTACAGTTTCGATTCAACTGAAATGAGAATATCAACAGTTTCATTGATGTGTTCGTCTATAAATAGCTCTGCAAAGGAAACCGGTCTCACGGCAGAATCAGCGTGAATGAACCGCCATTGTATGGATGCAACGCAGTTAACCATACGGTACTAACTAATCAGCCTTGTAGACACTGCTAGCTAACAAGGTATGCGACGAAGCGTAAAAGGATGAAGTCGATAAAGTTTATTACCTTTTACAGGAAAGGGAAAGTTTTGAATGTAAAACTTTCGAGTATGGCAGAATCAAACCCAAAGGTACACTAACAGTTGGGTTCAGAACACAATCAAAACATTTATAATTAACGACCCATTCGATCACTGTCCATCCCTAGGGATCGTTACACGAATTTATGAACTTCCTCGAACACAGTAGGCATATTTTTGGATTGGACTATCCAATGAAGTTCCACCACATCGATTCGGTAAATCAAACGTCAAATATCAGAATGTCGCGTATCAACCGCTCATTAATCAGGGTTTCAGCGTAAATGGGTCACCCTGTTGTACATGTAACAGTGCTTCAATCTGTCACTGTTCGAACATTCAATGGACAATAAGGTCTTGCACCAATTGACCTCATGGCGTATCAGCACATCTTTATGCCGTTTTCACAAATTACGTACTTATAAGGAAAAAACGTAACGAAACTCTTGCTGATGTGAGTAGAAAATATTTCAATACATTATCCAGGAAGGTTTATTAATGCAAAGACCTGCAATGTTTTTGGTACTCAAAATCTAAGATAAAGTTGCGAACTGAATTCAAAGGCCATAACGTCGAAAACAGACTCCATAGCCACCACCCTCAATAGTCTACACCATTTCTAAGTAACTTATTAAGCACTGCTCAAGTTTTACGTTTATTGCCCTCGATATAACACTAAAACCGTCAGTAAGCTATCCAGACGCTACCGTCTGCTATTAACAGCAAGTAGTGTGTAATCACATCGTTAAGGCTACGGTTTGTCTGGGTGCAACTAACGGGCAGTCACGCAAGAAACGACCTGATACCCTGCCATTGTTTCAAGCACGCCTAGCTGTTTTTGTCTTAAGTGCTTACGTTGAAGATCCTGTGTGATGGATGAGACTCGAATGCTATACGTAGACATGCCTTCTCAGACGAATCCAATTAGTTGGTTGTTTGTGAATATGTAAATAATTGGGAGGGAAGATCGCTGCAGCAAAGTCGTATAAATTAAACAGGCGAATTTGTACTCTCTTCAGTCAAATGTTAAGCCTTTCCTTTTGATACAAATACGATCCTCAGTTTATATCTCAGGCCGGAAACTTTTTGCACAAAACATTTCCCGAAGATTAAACTCTCAAACCCATAGCTCAACAATACAACCTCATAAAAATTATATGAAATCTGTCAACCGCAATGATTTTGTGGGTAGTCGATTTTGGGATGTTTCACTTGGTCTGTTGGCGTAAATTTTCACAACCGTCGTAAAGAGTACTGTCGGAGTCACATAACCACGCATTGGGACGGGTCTAAAGCTCAGCACTCACGTTGATGAGTAGAAATATCCCGCTACTAAGGTTACCAGAATTGTTTATATCCACGGGATTTATTTATCTTAATGTTTATTGTTGCGAGTGGCTTTAACATAGCTGCGTTACCTGATATTTTAACTAAACTTGAATCGTAGTTTTTGGAGAGTATTCCTATAAATCTTTAAGTAATAATATAAAAATTATTAGTACGTACAAGTAGATCAACGGTTTTTATTGAATTAGAATTAGAGACGCAAAAAGTAGTGCAAAAATCTTTTTTCAAAAGAAGTCTGTGGCAACACAAATTAATTGGCAGAAGAGAAGCCACCGACTTCCGAAATTTTGGTTATTTTTGTGTTATTAGTTTTTGAAGGCGGTTATTATTTTTTTGAAAAAAGATTTTTATTTTTTACTTTTTAGTGTCATCTCTTCATTTTCATTGATTGACGCATCAGCATGACGAGTAGGTAGTTATTGTCCTATGTTACACTTCAATGCTGTAAATCGTTGAAGAATTCCCTCGACTGTATATGGTTTCCATCATCAGATTTACTGCAGACCTTCATTACAACCTATATGGGTGCGAAGTTCTCATCAATTTAAATGAATTAAGTCCAAACACAAGGTAGCTACTGTAAACCGTTGAAGAGTTCCCTGAACTATCCTTCGTCTTCATCATCAGACCCCTAATACAGTCACAACCCATCTAGGTGTAAAGTTCTTATCAATACAAATTAATCAAGCCCAAACACAAGGTAGCTGCTGTGAATTGTTGAGGAGTTCCCTCGACTGTCTCTCGGCTCCATCATCAGATCTACTCCAGATCTTTATTAAATTGTAGTGCTATAATAAAATACTTAATGAAAAACTTACAAACGCACTAGTCGCCCCTACGATTTTTGAAAGTTTCCCTCGATTTCTCTGGTTTGCTACCTTCAAACCCTGGTTTTCTTATGAAAGGACCACCTTGGAAATGTCTTCTTTCCAACAAAAAAAGAATCATCCAAATCGGTTCATAAACGACGAAGTTATCCGCGAACAAACCTAAAAAAAAAAAGCATATATACGGTCGAATTGAGAAACCTCCTCCTTTTTTTGAAGTCGGTTAAAAATGAACGAGATACATGATAATTAGCAAATCATTATGTCATGAGAACCGGTTCCAACATATTATTTAGGATTCCATAAATAGACGATGATGTATAGGTAATTAATTTGGATTTATGGTCAGAACATACCATTTTGTGACGATTAGAATCTGGACAGCTGCTTCGCTTTCCCAAATACTTTTATTCTGTATTCACTTAGTAAAATTAAATTAGTATTGTAGCGGAAGAGAATAATGGGCACCCTATCCGGACTCCTTATAAATAATTCCGCTGGACCGCGAGCCTGGGCCGAGGCGACCTAATGAATAGTTTAAGCTCAGCTTTATCTGAATTAGTTACATTTACCTACAAATGATACGTCTTCCGTTCTCAGTTTAATTTATTGAGTCAAATTGAAATAGCGGCAGTGTTATTACAACTGCCATTTTTCTCCGAATGAACTTTCCTCACATAAATATTCGTTTCAGTTATGTATTTGTCCAAAGGAAATCAGTAACGTAACTCATTCCGTGAATCTAACGTGTTTCTATCGATTAGGCAACTTACAAAAATAACTAATTAGGTTTGACATTTACAATGTGCATAAATAATGACAGGTTGGCTGACCATATCTATGAACATCTTAAGCTACCTAGCCAGCTCCCTCGTTAAATATTGTAACAAGCGTGGGTTGGTACAGCTGATACCACAACATAAATCAAAGTAACGTACACGTCCGATACTTGGAATAAGCTTGAAAAGTACTGGCATTTTGTTAGTCTGTCTGTTGTCAGGATCATAAAAATTTTGGCGGTAGAAAATCCAGTTGTTTTTTTTATGCGCGTTTAAGATCCGGAATTGTTACTAAAATAAAAGAAAAGCGTTGATTTATGGCACTATAGTTCAATAAAAAACGAAATTAGGGCAGATAATCAAAACAGACCTCGCCAAAGCTTTCAAATAATTCGTCTCGGATTTACGACAGCTGTAATATCGGCTGCTACCAATATACCGCTCACGTCTAACACATAAAATCGCAAGTCACTCACACACTAGGCATTCGTAAGTCACTCCTCGATCCATCAAGAAATACCACCGATATATTTTATTTCTAGTCACGAATACTTTCACACAACACGACATCACTACAGTTCGCTATATCCCTAAATCCTCGACACGACCCACTCAGCCCCAAGGCTCAAGTAATGCAATTAGGTCTATTTTCCGACAGAAAGGGACTCGAAATACAAAGCTAACGGCAATTTTAACAATAATGGTCTGTACCAGCCTTGTTGCAAAATACGCTGAGCGACGTATTAAGCGCAAACGATATTGGATTTTGTAATCCGAAGAAAAAATCTGAAATGAGTTGAGTTGGAACCCAATTTGTTTTTACTTTTTGAAGCACGATTAGGTTCGGTTCGGTAACAGTTTAAAGTATTCTTTAGGCAAGATAACATTTTAATAAATCCTAACATTTTAATACACAAGGAACTAAACATAGCGTTTTAAAAACAGAGTTTTGGTTAGCAAAAAAGTCCAGAAAAATGAAAATGACAACCAAATCTTAAAAACCTATTAACTCCTACAAAGGTAAAACGAGAACAGTAATGACCCAATCTGTAGACATAATGACTTCAAAGGAAATCAAGTGATATTTGTTTTAACCAAACTCCGTAGGATTATCGCCTAACTCCGGAATCTTCGAAAGATCTAACGCGTTACCACGGAAATGAGCAAGGGTCTAGTATTAATGAGATTACATAGTCGATTTATTGTTCGGTAATCGAGATTTGCAGCCGAAGTATCCGCTAAAACCATTTCGGGGTTTCGCAAGACTCTAATCGTTTGAAATGGGTTTTCTATTTAATGGGCTTGGTGTATAAGGCGATTTATTGCCTTAGGTATCGAAGCAAAACTGCGTAGATATGCTATCTGTGTGCTATCGATAGAATAATTTAGAACCTAAAGCGAGAACAACTAATCCTTGTCCATATTTCACGTGGTATTATTTTACTTTCCAGTGGTCCAATAACAGTTAAATGCTATAATTGAGCATGGTATAATCGGGCATTTTAGAAAAGCCTTTATCCTAGGGCATTTTAGAAAAGCCTTTATCCTAGTGGGGAACACATTGGTTTGGCATAAAAATGCACATATTCCGAGCAATGCTCTGAATTGATTGATCACCGCCGCACTCGACTATTTCAAACATCCAAAAAAAGGCACAAGCTAAACTACATAAAATATTGTAGGCGAGTTTAAATCATGGAATGTGTTTGTGTATAAATATTGACTTTTACAGTTCACTGCGACTTCGGGAGTGCATAAATCTATGCTTTATAGGTGTAGCAAGACAATGCCAACAAATTTGTGGTATCGGTTTCACCTACCGGTTCATCAAACCGTTCATTTGATGTTATCGCAACAAGTAACTGGAGCTGAAGGCGCTGCCAAATTGCGATCACCTACTCTATACTATCTTCAAAGTAATTAATTTGAAGAGCAATACTAAAGGCGCCTGTACCATGGACTGAATTTATGCGCCTAGTTTTACCCTATTTAAATTCCATGAGAGTTGCTTGTGTAAATATTTAGTTCTTGATGGCGCCAAATAAGTCTCGAATGGTAAAGAATAGTCCCGAACTAATAATATTTACTGAAATTTGCCTCTTCAGTAAGTAAGTACTTAGTTCCTCGCTCAGCAATTTTGGGACATCCCGAAGAATATCTAAATTATTTTTATCATGGCCATTAAACAGGCTTGGAATTCTTAAAGCCACAAAAAAGTTAAATAGAAAATTGTGCCTAAATGGAATACTAATCTCATTCGCTCTCAGGACAAGTTTTATAAGTAGAGCAAAAGCAGTAAATTGTCAGTTTGCTACTTCACGTAATGTAATTAGTCTATCTTCTCTCAAGAGACGAACTTCAAATTGAAAGAATTTCTTTTGTCTTTTTTGTAAGAATTTGGCCGACCTAGACATTGTCACTAACTCCGCTTAGGTAAGCACAGTCCTGCATTTACTTGTCTTTTGAGAAATTTAGCTCGTGCAATGAATACTCGTGTAATGACGTAGGCAACCAGTGCGGTATTAGATGTTTTACTACTCGCCACCGTAAGTTAAAATAAGCGTCGGTTTCATTCTAGTTTTGAGAATTTCTTTTGAAAATCCTGTTTTCAAAGATAATAAAGCCAAGTTTTAATCTTGCATTCTCAACGATGCCAAGTATGGTGAAGTCAAAATGTAAACGCGACTAAAACTATGCAATGCAAACATAGGCATCATCTGAACGTAGATGTTTATCCGACAGCGACTTGGTGGTTCTATTAAAAGCGAGCATTCAACACAAAATGAGGTCGTGCACAAAGAGATTGTTAGGGGTCCTCGGGAAATCACGAGCAGCATGGCGTCTAAGCCGAGCTCTTAGAGAAAAAATGCGAGATTGCTGCGGTAGAGAAAGTCAAACAACTATCTTTAAGGTGTGATACTAGTTTCAGATATTTAAGGTATACCTGTAAATCCAAATAACGTAAAAGTAAAGTAAATACCAAAATATTAAATGCGTTACACTTGTAGTGGTAGTGTTAAATGAAAAGCTGGAAAAGAATGTGGCCTTCATTCTGTCTGGGCAAATGCTTCGTATAAAGGTCGTGCAAAAAAGGCTATCCTTTGTTAAATCTGGTTTATGTTCTAACATAAACCAGATAATGTAACAAAGGATAGGAATTTTTATTTACAACATTAATAATAATTCTGTTGTAAAATTCTCTAAAAAGGCGAATGAAGAAAACTTGAGTTAATAGCTGTCTAATATGGTCGTTCAAAAGCTGTTTTTCTTTGTTCAAGACATAAAAAATGGCCTCATTTTTCCTGTTTGAATACCATAATCAAATTAAAAATGTATAGATACATTACATAGGAAGTAACACATTTTAACGTATGCGGAAAACAGTTGCGTTTTAAAAGAATGGATCACGTGATCACGGCACGAATTCTCGCTAATGCTCAAATGGTTCTAGTGACCATGTCATGGCGAAATTTAATGTAGCAATCCTGAACCTTGGAAAGTTAATGGATTAGGTAAAAGGTCATTGTTTCCCTTTGATGAACGTCCTTTTATGTAAGAACCAGGGACACTCCCAGTGTTTCATATCCAACCGGGCCCGTAAGAGGCTTACTGCAGGCTGTTTTAAATATTTAAGCTTCGTACGTAAAGAGATTTATTTATTTATTTATTCTTTATGCACAACGGTACACAGGCAGACTTAATGCCGCAGGCATTTTCTCCCAGTCAACCTAGGGTGGTGAAGAGATAGCATGGTAGGTGCATTCGTGATGCTAAAACTAAAGAGATGTGGGCAGTATGATGCTGGAATGTTTTTATAATCATGACGTAACAATTTTTTTTTTACTAAGACACAAAACAATGAATAGATGGGATTAAAAGATTAGAGTTACTGTTTAAAGGACAATTAAAAGGGGAATGCCAAGAAAATGCCTGGAAAGGAAAGTAACTACCAGTAGCGGTAAATTCTATTTAGAATAAAATTTAACTCTTTATTTTTTTTTCCAGTTTGTTTAACTAGGGGTAAAAATGAAATTATTATTTCAGTATTTATTTCGATTTACGTGTTAGCACAGTTCTTCAATGACATTCAAAACATTTATATTTGATATTAACTCTTTTTAGTCTGTGGTCTTATAAACAATCCTCAGCGATCCGTAAAATAGCTTTGTTAAACAGTCATAATTACATATTTTGTATATCTCATAATCTAAGTATCCTAATCAATATACTTGAATCAAATTAGTTTTAAAAACTACGGCAGTGAAAATAACCTAGGCAGTATGAAACATGTCCGTTGCCTTGACAGTTTGACAATACCTTGTGATTTGACGTTTATTTTTTTCATCACATAGGTAATTCATTGTTTTGCTTGTGTTATGTGTGACATTAAGTTTTTTTATTATTACGATACTGTATTTTATGTTATTCTACAACAACTTAGGCCATATGTTATGAATTTTTATGTTCCATCTGTACTTAAAACCTTTACGAACAATAACTTAAATTAAATAGGACCCGCTTAACATGACGTCTTGGCTTGACTTGAGACATACTTTCTAAGCAAAAACATCCCAAACTAGGTTCTCCCTAGTATTAGATAATTATTAAAATTGTCATTGGGTTTTCTTCGATTTGAAGTATAATTTGGCGTATATGTCATTTTTGTCTTTTTCAGGCATTTTTTTTGTATGGGAGATGGGCATTCCTCTTTGCTGAAAACTTTTCACCACTTAGATATTGATCTAGCTTATCAGGATATTTTTTATCTTGTCCATAATAAATTAATACTACTTCGACCCAACCTATCATCCTACACATCAGCAATGTAATTTAAACAATTTAGAAAAATCGTTATATTCTATTTGGGGATAAAACTGCGGCGAATTGAATGACATGATTTTACATAAACAAAAATATTTTTTACAAAAAGGTAACTTTCGGAAGTCGCTGGCTATACAAAATTACAAACAGAACCATAGTCTCCGACTTCCAAAAGTAATTTTTTTAAGCGTTACAGTTTTTGAAGGCGGCTTTTTGTAATATTTTTTTTATTTACTGTGAATTAAGCTGTCAGGTGTAAATCATTGCTACGATTTCGATTAAATTAGAGTTCGGATTAGTTAACTACAACCCCGAGAAACAACAAAGGCTACTACTTAATTGGCGACTTTTGGAAAACAAAGCCGCAAAAGCTATAATTTATTAAAGAGCATTATACAATAGGGTACCTAAGTATACACTTTAAGTTGGTTTAATCCTATTATTCTAACTTATCTTAATTAAAGTACACAGGGAAAGCGCCCAAAGACTTCACAATGTCAACATGCACAATCTTAATTTATGGTCCTTCCAAATCCTCGGAAAGTCGCTAAAGAAGCTTAATGCAAATCGTATTTTTAGTGGCTATCGGACGTCTACTTGCCAATAAAAACACGCTGAGGTACGACAATAAGTACATTTGGGTCAATCGATACGACAAACGACTGGTCGCGTGTCGGATCCTACAGCACGCACCTTTAACTACCTACCTACCTATGTATTATTGTATCGATGACTGTCTATTATACAAGGCTGAGGAGCTACTTCGGAAGGAAGAGTACTACCGGTTACTACAAGAAATATTTATGTTCAATACCGAACAGCAAACAAATAAGTCAGAACTTCATGTTTTTTCACCAAGGGCAAGAATTGTTACAAATACCAGTAGGTCAACCAAGATTAAAACATAACTTGTTTAGATCATGAAACTTTTAATGAACTAACAATTAATGCAGTCTAGTGTTTGGAGGACGTTAGCTCTTACGGCCATGAATACCTCCTGTTATAGCAAAATAAACACTTTCATAGTAAATTACAATACATTCCGCAACACAAACTATTGGTGGCTACAAAAACTTTTATAAACGTACTAACAAAACTGAGATGTAATAAAAATGTTGGGACTACCTACAGCTTCGCAAATAGATCAATGACCTGAGATTCTCTCGCCTCGCACAATGTTGTTATACTAAAGAAGTATAGATAAGTAATCTGTGTTGTGAATGAGATAAATGCAGACAATTCATTTCAGTATTATCAAACAAAACAAAAAAAACGCGGTCACGAACTTATAGGATAGGTATAATTTATTGCTAAATAAGAGCTTAAATTTAATAGATACCTACATAACGGTAAAATGTCTAGATTCTTTAGAAAGCTCAACAGAGCAAACAGAAGACCGAGACCCAATTACGACATTACTTTTATTAGACGTTTTACATAATTACTGTTCATTTACGTCACATTAAACCACAAAATACAGTTAGTAGTATAGTTGTAACTGACGTAAGAAACAAATTTTACTGCAAACTCGCTAACACTGATTTGCATAATGCAGGTGGACTGCGTTACATAGCTTTATTTTATGTTATATTTAGTATATAAAATGCACGGACAATATACCTAATTCATGAGCTAAAATGTGAGTTAAAAAAAGTTTACTAAGTTAGTAGCACCTGGGCTTTTGTGGAGTTCATGCAAGTTCTTATAAAGAACAAAATGTATCATGTTGTTAATATTTTGTCTCTTTGCAAAAAACATTATAGGAACCTGCGGAAAAAATTGTAAAATTGTTATTAACGGTTTATTAATGGTAATGAGCCGGATAATTAGATTACTTTCCACTCCACCAGACATTCGAGATGCGAAAATTAACATGGCAGGAAAGATAATGAGTACCTATCTATGATTAACAATTTACTTAGACACAATATTTCAGAATAACTCAATGTATATTGAATTATTTATAGATACACTATGATGGTGCAGTAGATAACACTGTATGTAAATAAAGAGATTTCATTTAAATTCAAATATCATGTAAAACGGCTCGAAGCGAACGTAGGACGAAATTGAAAGCGTAGAGACCAAAAATAGTTGTGCAAAATTTACGAGGGAGAAGTAAAACAGCTTTTTAAAAGAATTGTGCACAAAACTATCTCAGACTTGCGGAGTTTCAAATAGGACACGCTGTATTGTGGAAACTCACAGGGGGTCCCAGTTTCCGGACTAAAGCCTAACTATTGTAACAACGAACGCCATCTGGGAAATGGGTGACACACGACGGACGTCCAACATAGCCTTTGAAAATTTCAGCAATAATGTCGTTTTTCAAGGTATACTTTTTTATATTAGAAACTAAAATGAGATTTCTATGGCCTCGCTGTGAATTATACGAGTTGCACCGTTTCTCACGCTTGTCAATAAATATTAACTTAATTTTATAAATGAACGACAAGCCTTTCCGTACTTTTTCACATTGTTATTTTTCTGCTTTCAAGAAAATACCTGTCTTTTATATGGGTCGTTAAAAGCTCGGTTGAAAAAATAAGTCCTGTATATAAGGTCGACTTGAGAGGTTTTTCGTGAAATCCTGACGGAGCTCGGTTTTCTGGAAACTTCTCCAATCTTTTACATATATGAGTTCATTGTTTAATAAAAGTCCTGGCAGTTACAGTGGGCTTATAATAAAATAGTATAGCTACGTTAAAGCGCAAAGGATTTTCATACAATAACCGTGTGAAATGAAATGCAAAGCTGACCTTTCAGTCCATTCCCGAGTAACCGTGGGCGTGTTTAAAACAAGGCGATAGTGAAAATTTAAATTCAAAAACCCAGCATTGATTTATGTATACCTGGCCATTTCACGTAACTTGGATAGGTGAAATAAAATTCGTTCGCGTGAAATTATAAGTGTGAAACTTCAGCGAAATCTACATTAAACATTGTTGTGTGTTCAGCAATATTGACTTAAATCTTGAGTACTTTCATTGACATAGAGATATCGTTTACCGCTGTGGAAATTTCTTGTCATATCAATGATTCAACAGTCTCCCAGTTACATATTATACTAAACTAGGTGCCTCCCGCGGTTTCACCCGCGTTAAAAATGTTAAGGGTGAACAACCCTTATCACTTAGGGGTATGAAAAATAGATAGTAGCCGATTCTCAGGCCTAGTGAATATGCATATAAAATTTGGTAAAAATCGGCAAAGCCAAAAACTTGAGAATTTTATATATAAGATTAAAATTCATGAATAATACTAAATACCTCATATAAATTTACTAACGACTATAACCGTTTTCAGAATATGCATACAAAACGGGCTTTTGAGATCAACAGTTGAAATCATTAATTACATATTATAATTAAATAACCTTATTTCCTTCCCCGCAAGATTAGATAAAAATCTTTGCGTCTGCAGACTTAATTTTAAATTACTTCAATTAATGTTAATATTTGTTACGTATCATAAAAATCATGACCTAGAATAGAAACAACAGAATGTGTCTGATTTAATAAGAGATTAGCGACTAAGCACTATTAATTGCATTGGAACAATAAAGTGCTCTAGTTTTGCTATCTGTTTACTTTAGAACATTATCTGGTAAGTATACAGGAGGAAGAAAAATAATTGAGACAATCTTATTTTGACTTTCACAGACATATTTCAAGAGGTACTTATGTCTTAGATTCAAAACGAACTGAGCCATGGATAGGTTAAAGGCTTAATGGGCCAGAAACATAAAAAAGGGTTCGTTAAAGAAAAAATTTGCTGGCTTCAAGCTGGCATTCGAGCCATCATTCTGATGTCATAGTTGTTCCAAATTTGATTTTACGACCAATCCAAAAAACACCTACATAAAGACCGTTACAAACAAACGTTGGGTGGCTCTATTTGAAGCCCGAGTGTATTTTAGAACAGCCCCAAACTTCGAAGGTTACGCAGGCGCTAGTAATTAACAGTGAGGCAACAAAACCGCGATAAACTTCTACCACAAACGCTTTTGTTTACTTCAAATTTTATTTTCGACTCCAAACATTTTTCGTAATTAATTACACTGCTAAACTGAGCAACCCCTGAACTGTTTTAGCAAAATTTACAGCAAGTAATTTTATTAATTTTATTTTACATTTGTAGGCAGTTTTTCTAGCACCGCGTCGTCATTATAACGAGA